>JAJPUD010000094.1:281653-346652 GCA_023553655.1 Myrmecobius fasciatus | reverse complement strand
AGTGGTACCTCAGGGTTGTCTTGATATGCATTTCTCTGATCAACAGTGATTTGGAGCACCTTTTCATATGCCAGTCTAAATTCTTAATGAATCTCAATTTTTCCCTTCAAGAATGATTGGCATAAAGAAAGGCTCTAGTTATATTTTACTAAAGTCTTACAAATATGTAAAGGGTAGTTTTTCAGTTTTTTTTCTTCAGTCATATCCAATTCTTTGTGACTCGCTTTGGGGTTTTGTTAGCAGAAACACTAAAGTGATTTTCCATTATCCTTTAAATATATTATTTATCCTTTTCCAGTTCATTTTACAGATGAGGAAACTGAGACAAACAGGATTAAGTGACTTGCCCTGGGTTGTACAACTAGTAAGTGTCTGAGGCTGTATTTGAACTTAGGAAGATGAACCTTCCTGACTCAGGCCTGGCACTCTATCCACTGAGCCAACTAGCTGATGAGATTTAGGGTAATTCTTATAATGAGTTAAATGAATATTTATATGGTTACATTTGAAGTTTTCTTTCTTTTTTATTCAGATAATTAAAATGGTAATCTTCAGAATGTGATTATTTATTATCAGAGGCAGCATTTTAAAAAAGAGAAATTGAAGTCTTACAACCTTGGTTCTTATTCTAAATGTGCCACTAGCCAGTTCTTGGGCAAGGTACTTTCTTAACATTTCTGAGCCTTGATTTACTCATCTATGTTGAGGTTGTTGACATGAATACAATGAGATGATGGATATGAAATGCTTTGACAAACTAAAAACATTACTTAAAATTGCAAGATACTTTTTTGTTGCATGAGGCAACATAAAACTTACTTTTATGGCCACTTTATTTATAGAAACAAACAAAAAAAGGTGCATGCTCATGAAAGCACTAATAAGCTTTGTGGCTAGGGCATAATGATCTAGACTTGGGTCAGCATCCTCTTGCCATCATTATCATGGTTTTACTCCTCATCCTGCACAATAATGTCTTATTGACCACCACTTTTCCAAGCCCAAGACTTGATTCTTCAATTCCAACTAGGACAATTGATCTACCTGCTCATCAGTAGCACACCAGACCCCTCAAATTCTGGTGATAACTTTGGGTTCCACACACTCCTCTGTTTCCCTTCTAGCTTTATGTCACAGGGCAATTTATGCAGCTGTTATCTGCCACTGTTAAATATGAAAAAAACGAGAAACTGGGATATTGGTGAGAAAGCAGATTTAAATGTAGTTGTATAAATATCATAGAATAATAGAATTTCAAAGTATGATGGGATCACATGTAGTACAATTAATTGCACTCTCTTCTTCTCACAAGTGGCTGCCCAATCTATGTTTAATGAGCTCTATTGAAGGGTGGACACCCCTTCCCCCTGTCAGCTCTATTCATTTTTGGTTAGGTCTACTTTCTATGGAATTTCTCCTTATATTATGCAACTTCCCCTTAGTGCTCCTGGGTCATGCTTTGGAAGTGAAGCAGAACTAGCCAAAACTCTCGCTCATAGCCCTTTAAATGCTTGAAAAGCAATAATACTTCATCTGCTCTCAAGCTTTCTCTTCTCCAGAATTAACATCCCCACATCTTTCAACTGATTTTCATATGGTATGATCTCAAATGCCCTTCATGTTCTGGTTTCCTTCAGCTAGATTCTTTCCAGATTGTGTCCTTCCTAAAATGTGGTAACCCAAACTGAACACAGAAGGCCAGATATGGTGTGTCATAATGGGGATATCTTTTCTTTAGGCCTGAGCATCATATCTCTATTAACCTAACCCAGAATTCCATTAGCTTTCTGGCTACAACTTTTGTATATATTTTCTATTAGTTTATTCATGCTCATTCTGTATCTTATAAACTTCTTGAGGGCAGGGATGATGCTGTTTTTGCTCCCTCCTCTTCCTTCTCTTTCTCATCCTTGTATCTTTAGCTTCTAACACAGTACATGGCACTAAATAGGGGTTTAATACCCATTCACTGAATTGAACTGAATATACTTTAAATTTGTTTTAATTAAGTTGCTGTAATTTGTATTTCTTTTATTGCTAGATATTTAGAGTACTTTTTTCTTTGTGGAATTGTTTCTGGAATTTCAATAGAATGCACTTGTAAATCCATCTATTTGGTCTTGGATTTTTTCCCCTATTCATTTAAGGATTGTTCAATTTGTGTTTCTGAAATTGCATTATTTATGTTTTCTTTTTTGTTCTGTTAGTCTGAATTTTTTGTAATTATTCATCCAATTCATTTATGTTATCAATTTTGTCAATATGTAGTTGAGCAAAAGAGGTTCTATTAATTTCTTTTATTTCCTCTTAATTTGTTTTGAATATTCTTTTTTTTTCATTTCTGGTTTTGGTAATTTGGCTTCTCCCTCTTTTCTTTTTTAATCTGATTAGTTAACAGTTCCTCTATTTAATAGTTTTTTTTAAGACTTCACTTCTAGTGTTTTTTTCTGTAAACTCAATAATTTTTGCTTCCAATTGTTTAATTTTGGAAATTTCCCTTTGGTGATATATTTAGATTTTTAAATTTATTTTTTTCCAGTTTTGTCAGTTATACAACAAACTTATTTATGTGCTATTTATCTTTTTTGTTGATAAAATCATTTAGGAATATAATAATTTACCAAAATACTGTTTTGGCTGCATCCCAGTAATTTTGGTATGAGCTATCATTGTTGTCATTTTATTTTATTAAATAACCTATTGTATCTATGATATGTTCTTTGATTCATAGATTATTTAGGATTAATTTATTTAGCTTCCACTTAAGTTTGCATCCTTTCTTTAAAGTCCTTTGTTGCTTATTTGTTGCACTGTGGTTGATTTGTTTATAAGGTTTTTATTCCATAGCACATGGTCCATTTTTGTAAAAATGTCACATGCAAGTGAGAAAATATGCATATTCATTTCTATTTTTGTTCCATAACGCCAGAGATCTAAGTTCTTAAATGTTCTATGTGAGTCATTAACTTATTTCTTATTTATATTGTTCAAACTGTTGTCTGAGAGAAGTACACTTTTGTATACAGAGGTCAAGTCCTGTTTGTTCCTGACATTGATTTCTAGGTGCCTGCTATTGGCTTTCACCTTCTCTGGGTTTAGTGTTAGTAGGTTGTGGTGTCTCTAGTCACAGATAAGAAGGTGGAATTACTGCTGGCTTCACCTTATTAAACTCATATTGTGCTAGCTTTCCTGGTGGGACACCTTGTTGCTTCTGGCTATATTTTTTGTTAAATTCTGGAAGAATGAAATGATATTATCCAAGAGAAAGCAAAGTTCCTTAACTTTTGGGGGGAGGATTGTTTTTTTCTTCCAAAGGAAATACTCTTTGAACTGAGAGAATACAACAAAAATGGTTTGGGGAATGGAATTATGTTTTAGAGCTCATGAAATAGATTCCAACAGTGAAGCCCCATGTAGAAAGGATCCTGGATGCTGCACCATTGTCCCTCAGATTTAAATTTGGTGCAATTATTATTATTAAGGAATTGAGCTAAATTGTGAAACTCATTCTCCTCCTTCCCTCTAGACTTTGATGTTGTAATAAAGAATTGTGTCCCTAAAGAAATATTTTAATATTTGTTATTTTTTTATCTTTTAAGTAAATATTTCTTTGTAAAAATTACTTAGGTGTTATCACTAAATAGAACTGGAGTTTTAGTTAATAAGTCCCTGAAACAGAAGGGAGACAAAATTCAGTGTTTTCATTTTGTGTGTGTATCTCTTTTTCAAATATTAGACTCTCCCAATCCCTTGGGATCCCGGACAATTTTGTAAGGAGAAAGGAGGGATAACAGAATTGGCTAATACTCTTTTAGTCATTCATTTATTTATAGAGTGATATTATATGTGATATAATATATTTAAGTATATATTATTTATATTTATGTATTTTGTAACTATATTAATATTGGTACTCTCTTTAGATCACTGTGGGAGATAACACAGGGAAGAATGTGGGGTTTCTGAAACCTTTCATGCTACCATCTTTACCATTACTCTGTCCTAATGTTCCCTTTTCTAGAAATTAAAAAAATATCCATTTAATAATATATTTTAGAATTTTGACAGGAATCAGAAGCAAGCTCACTGGTCTATAATTTACAGATTCAATTATCTCTCTGTTTATGAAAATTAGCATAATATTTACCCTTTTCCAGTCCTACAGCATTTTATCCATTCTTTATGATCTTTTTTTTTCCTGGCAGAGGCAGTTGGGGTTAAGTGACTTGCTTAAGGTTACACAGCTAGGAAGTGTTAAGTATCTGAGACCAGATTTGAACTCAGGTCCTCCTGACTTCAGGGTTGGTGCTCTAACCACTGCCCTATCTAGCTGCTGCCCCTCTCTATGAGCTTTCAAAAATCATTGATATTAATTCAGTAGTCATTTACTATTTCTTACAAAACTCTTAAGTTACAATTCATCAGTGCCTACTGATTTTAATTCAAGTTAAATAATCTTTTCCTATCTCTTTACTTATTTTTCCTTTTGTCCCTAATCTTCCACTCCCACCCCATCTTTCTTAAGAGAAGTGAATCTTAGTTACAATTCTTCATTGCATAGTCTGATTATTTTCAAGCATAAACGCTCCCCGAAACCAGAACATTAAGGAGCAGAGATTGTTAAGATGCCCTTTCAATGTCTACACAAGAATGATTTGTAATCAGCATTTTATACAGGCTCTAAGTAAATGGGAGTTTCTAAAGAATTTAAGGGCCTCAAAGAGATGGTCCTAGAACAATTTCCAAAAGTGTCCTCAGAGCATTGAAAATGTTGCCCTTTGTAATCTGTTTCAATGTTCAGTTTTCACTATTTCAGAGAAAAGAAACTTAATCCAAACTTTTGCAGAGATAAGAAACTGTCATTATGCTGGGCAACCTTTATCATCACTCACTTGGATAACAGCCTTCCAATAGGTCTTCTTGACTCTACTTTCTTATCCTTCCACTCTATTCTTCATATGCAAGGCTGATCGTTAAAATCCTTCTGATCAAATCTCTCTGCTGGTTCCCTCAAATAGCACTGCCACCCAAATGAAGTTTAAACTTCTTAGTTTTTCATTCAAGGTCCTCCACAATCAGACACCAATCATTCCACTTTAGTTTGTCCTTTCCATGTGGACTTCCATAGTTCCTGCATCTCTATGATCCAGCTGAAGTAGAAATCTCTGTCTCATTAACACTCTATTTTTCCTGGTTTTCTGCTTTTAGGCTATTTTCTGTGTTCTTTCACCCCTATTCTCCATTGAATTCTTACCCATTTTTCATAGGAAAACTCAGTGTCATGACCTTTATAAAGCTTTCTCTGATCATACTAATTGGTACAAATCTTGTCCTCACTCAAGCCTCCAGGAATAAATTCTTTTGAAATTCTCAAATGTACAGAGTATGTATAATTTTATATCTGCCCCTCATTAGACTGTAAGCTCCATAAGGGAGGGGACCTTATCAAAAACTATATATTTCACTCATCCTCTAATACAGGGATTTGAAAAGAGCAAATCAATTTATTTCAACAAACATTTATCAGATAATTAATAAATATCTGTTTATGCTGAACTTGGTAAGTAAAATGAAATAAAACTTCTATTGGGAGCCTATCAATTTTTCTCTCTATATAAGAAATCAAAAGGGCTCATATAGACTAAATAGATTTATACAATAATTTAAAGTTATTGTTTTGCCCAATTTTAAGAAAATCCTCATAAATGAAAAGCTCACGCTACTGTACAATAATTGAGATGAAAACATAATGATGCTAAGCTGAACTTTAAATTCAGATATAATGAGCTATTATTTAGTGAGCTAAAAAGAAAATGGTATTTTGCTTATTTAGTGCCTATTTAAAAAGCAACACTACAAAGTCCTGTTTCTTAGTTATTTCTGGTATAATGTGAATCAATTTGCTTTCAAAGTAATCAACAGTGGGTTCTTCATTGCCATTAACAATGGCTTTATGAATATCAGAACCTTTAAAAGGTACATTTCCTGTTCAATTGTTCTTTTCACATTATTCTTATACTTTCATATTAGTAGAAGAAGAATTAAAGTCTCAAGAAGGAAGACTTTTTAGTCTTCCTATAAACAATAGGAATATTATTAAATCACTCTAAAGCATTGTTAAAATTTTGAACTTCTGTGAAAATTCCAAACTACATAAATAGAACAACCACATTTACATAGCCAAATGTCTAATAGAGTTAACATAGTGTTAGCATTAAATTTGTGCAAGATTTATTATCTGGAATCATTTGGGCTTGGTTTGGACCAGTGAGATTAAGTGACTTGTTTTTGGGTCACAGTCAATATATGTTAGAGGCAAAACTTGAACTAAATTTTTTTTCAGCTTAAAAAGACCAGATACCTAGTCACTATTCCATGCCTGCCTACCCCTCTTTTCACTCCCTTATTCCTCCCTTTGCCGCCGCCTTCTTCTTCTTCTTTTTTTTTTTTTTAACAAACCACAGTAAGGCTTTATTTGGTTTTGTTTACAAGTATTATCATCCTTATTTTTAAAATGTAGTTTATGCACTGAGGCCATTTTTCTAACCTCTACTCTCATGTGAAATGAAATCCCCAAAGCCCAGTTGTTACATCATCACTTCTTTTTGTATGAGGAGAGCTCCCTTTGCCTTCTTTCTCCTTCTTTCTTTCCTCTTTTCTCATCTCTTTCCATGTATTTATATGTATTAAACCCCCCCTGTCTCTGTCTCTCTCTCTTTCTGTCTCTCTGTCTCTCTGTCTCTCTCCCTTCCCTCCCTTCTCCCCTTCCCTCCCTCTTTTTCTCTGTCTCTGTGCCTCTGTTTCTCTCTGTATGTATCCCTGTCTCTGTCTCTGTGTCTGTCTTTCTCTCTCTAAATAATTTAATATTTCTTGCTATGAGGTTGGTTCTTATATTCTTAAAGAATGCGTTCTGGAAACAGAGGACTGGGTTTGAATCCCATCTCTGACACTCCGCCTGCTAACTTGAGGAAGCCACTTAATGTCCCTATAGCTTAGTTTCCTTATCTATAAGATCATGAGCTTGGACCAGATGGCTTGTGAGGTCCATTCCTATTCTGTCACTATTATCCCATGATACTGTGAAGGTGGGAGATAGGCAGAGGTGGGCCATGATGATAATATTAGTCAGAATATAGACACCACTTTTTTTACTTACAAAAACTGGTTTATTTAAAATTTAAGTGTGTGATGCATTGTTGGTGGAACTGCGAATGGATCCAGCCATTCTGGAGAGCAATTTGGAGCTATGCTCAAAAAGTTATCAAACTGTGCATACCCTCTGACCCAGCAGTGTTTCTATTGGGCTTATATCCCAAAGAAATCATAAAAGAAGGAAAGGGCCCCACATGTGCAAGAATGTTTGTGGCAGCTCTTTTTGTAGTAGCTAGAAACTGGAAACTGAATGGATGCCCATCAACTGGAGAGTGGCTGAATAAATTATGGTATATGAATGTTATGGAATATTATTGTTCTGTGAGAAACGACCAGCAGGATGACTTCAGAGAGGCCTGGAGAGACTTGCATGAACTGATGCTGAGCGAAATGAAAAGAATCAGGAGATCATTATTCACGGCAACAACAGTACTATATGACGATCAATTCTGATGGACATGGCTCTCTTCAACAATGAAATGCTTCAAACCAGTTCCATTTGTTCAGTGAAGAAAGCCATATACACCCAGAGAAAGGGATGTGAAATGTGGACCACAACATAACATTCTCATACTCTCTATTGATGTTTGCTTACATTGTGTTTCCTTTCTCTGATTTTTCTTTCTTGTAGATACGATTTTTCTTGCACAAAAATGATGTGTGGAAATATGTATATGTATATTCGATTTGTCAAGTATTTTAACATAATTAACATGTAGTGGATATCCTGCCATCTAGGGGAGGGGTGGGGAGTAGGGGGGAAAATTTGTAACAGAAAGCTTTGTAAGGGTTAATGTTGAAGAATTACCCATACATATGTTTTGCAAATAAAAAATATTAATAAAAAAATAAAAAAAAATTTAAGTGTGACCTATGATTGGTGGCATTAAGAAAAAAATATATATATTCAGGGACATCTAAAAGTATAGTATGCCATACCGTGATATGGTATAGAATAGTATAATATAGTATAGTAAAATATAATGCAATATGTATAAATGTGTATGTAAACATAGTGTGTGTGTGTGTGTGTGTGTGTTTTATATATGTATATACATGGGCAGCTAGGTGATATAGTGGTTAACATGCTGGGCCTAGAATCAGGAAGACTCATATTCCTAAGTTCAAATCTGACCTTACATTACTTTCTAGCTATGTATCCCTGGGAAAGTCACTTCACCTTGTTTGCCTCAGTTTCCTTATCAGTAAAATGAGCTAGAAAAGGAAATGGGAACCTACTCCAATATCTTTGGCAAAAAAAAGCTTAAATAACTAAACAACAATAAAGTGTTTATAGTTATTAACTTTATTTTTGTTACAAGCATGTTTATAAATACTTCTTGTCTCTTCCATTAGAATGTGAGCTTAAGGTAAGTAGGGTTTATTTCATTCTTTGTCCTTGTACTCACAGTACCTACAAATGCCTGATGCATAGTAAGTTGTTGATTGACTGGATGACTTCAACAATCATCTACAGCTCTAGATCTCTGATCTAGTGATCCCCGTGACTTAAGACCCATTGCATATCCTAGACACAAATTTGGTTTGATTCAACAAATATGTATTAAGCATCTACTATTTTCACCATGGATGCCATTTATATATCATACCTCTCATGGTCAGATGCTAACTACTGTATACTGATTATCGTTCTGTGACTTGGATTAAAAATCCATTTTAGAAATGATCAGCATTCCATAATATATGAGTAGCATTCAATAACACATTAACTATGCCTGCAGCAATCTTCTGAACTATATTAATATTTAAAAATTAATCATCAATGAGTCACATAGGTTTTCTGGGCCAAAGTACTTGGATTCTTATTTCTTTTCCTAAGGCTAACTTATAGCCTCTTCCTAGTTGATAACCAATCTATCTAGCTAAATAAACAAACAAAGGAGTTAAGAGGACCAATTGAATCTATAACAATCCAATCTCCTTACTGCTGCAGTCTCCCAATAAAGGAAGGAATCTTAATTTGTGGTCCATATTTCTAAAACTTTAATGTATTTAAATACAATTATTTTCTTTTGTAATTTTATATATAGGCATTTACAAATAGAATTAATGTATAAATAAAATATATTTACAAATAAACATATATGTATATTCTGAGAAGGGGTTCATAGGCTTCCCCATATTGCCAAAGGGATCTTTAACATAAAAATGGTTAGGAGTCCATGCTATAAAACTTGACCTATTTTTCTAAAAATGTACATATTAAAACCAAAAGAAGTGTAGGAGGGAAGACACTAATTTTGTTAATATAGTCTGTTTAATATAGAGATTTTTATGTGCTTTTTATAAAAAGCATATGTAATGAAAGCATGTACAACAGAATCTTCCTCTTTGTATATTGAAATCTGTTTTATTGCTTGCAACAAAATAAGAAAATTAAAAAATTTAAGTTTACTTAATAATCGATTTATTAAGATATTGGTGAACAGATAAACTAATATGATTAAGATAAGTAGAAAGAGATGGAAGGAAAACATGTAGAAAAATGTCTGCTCAGAATCATGGATATTAGAATAGGCTCATTCGAATGGCTCAATTGTCGTCTCTTTGATATACACATTATAAACATGCTGCCAGTTATTGTAAGACTCCCAGGCTCTGATGTTCCCTGACAATCTCTCCTGAGAGAAAACAACCATATTCAAAAATTAGTTCTAGAAATTGCATTCAGATCTGATTCCATTTTCAGTCAGCAGCCCCACTCTAGTTATCTTCTTTGCAGTTTTTCCCCTCCTTAATATAACAAAGGCTCAATCTCTCTTCCAGCTTTCATTCTCAGCCCATTGTTTTTGTTAACATAACCCATATTTCTGAAAAACAAATATTGCTCCCTTTCCCCTATCCCTTATTGTCTTCCAAAGTAAGAACTTGGAGCTGGAGTGGGGAAAGATGGAAATATCACTGTATACCTTTAATGCCCTTTGCTTTTTTATATAGGCTTTCAAGGTCCCTAAACAGATAGACCCCAACTTACCTTGGGTCCTACCCTTAATTATCACGTGAATCATTCTATGGTTTAGCCAATCTGGCCTTCTTGATATCGTGGTTGCTGTCCAGTGACTTTTTGCCATCCCATTTGGGGTTTTCTTAGCAAAGATACTGATGTAGTTTACCATTTCCTTCTCCAGCTCAATTTACAGATGAGGAAACAAGCAGGATAAAATGACACACAGTTAGTTTCTGAAGCCAGATTTGAACTCAGGAAGATGAGTCTTCCTGACTCCAGGCTTGATACTCTCTTTACTGTGCCACCTAACGGTCATCATGATCTTACTGATACTTTATTTGCCACCTTTGAATTTGTTACTGTTTGTACCCTATGCCTGAATACATTCCTATATCACCTCTCCCTCTGTTCATATGATATCTTCTAAGTGAAGCCTTCCCTGATGCCCTCAGTTATCAAGTATTCCTCTCCTTCCAAATTCCCATTATATTTATTTTATATATGTTTTATATTTTTTACTATTTTAATATATAATATTTATTTTATACATGTTTTATATTTTTATTTTATTATACATTTTATTATTTTTATATTTATTTTATACATGTTTTATATGCCTATTGTATTCCTTCAGAGAATATAAGTTGCTTGAAGTCAAGGACTGTTTGACTTAAGTCTCTATATCCCCAGTGCTCAGCACATAGTAGATGCTTAATGAATCCTTGCTGATTGATTGATTAATTGAATCAGCAGAGTAGCTAGATTTGATGATTTCTGGCATATTGTATATCCTCATTCCAGAAGTATAGTATATTTTTCCATTAGTTTGGACATGACTATGAACAACCAATTCTAAATTCTTCTCCCTAAGTTAGAGGATAGGACACAATAATGAATCTAGGGAGTCCTTCAGGATTAACTGTTAGCCAATGTCAAAGCATAGGAATGAGCCACTTACTAGTTATGTGATGGATGGTCATAAGTCCAAAGGTAATTACAGAACCAAGAGAAAACATGTACAAGAAAAAAGGACAAGCAGAATGTAAGCCCCATTAAACCAAAGTTCAAATTGAGCTGAAGATCTAATGTAAGTATTTTTTAACACTTTTGTGTCATGGGTCTCTAACTCAGTCTGGCAGAACCTTAAATCTCCTTTCAGAATAATGCTTTAAGTTCATAATATAAAATATATCGGATTACAAAGAAAACACATTATACTGAAATAAAGCTAGCATGTTTCACCTCCAAATCTAAACATCACTTAAATCTAATAGTGGATCCCACTGGGGTACACTGCCCTCAGGTTAAGAATCCCCCATAATGTCTAGACAAGCAAGGTCAGGCTAAAAATCCAAACAGTGGATAATGAGAAAGTGAAGTTCTACACTCCAGATATCCAAAACTAACTCTTGGGGTTCAGGAGAAGAAAGCCTAGTCTTTGAGAGAACTAAGGCACCAGTCAAGTCTTAGTCCTAGGGAATGAGTCACTGGGACTTTAGTTATCAAGGTCAGGATGGGTAAGGTGATGCTGACTGGCTTGTTCAATTTCCCCTGGTTTTCATGAAGGATCCATCCAAGAGTCTGGGATGGGCTAACTCTAAAGGTGGGGGCAGCAAGTGCACAGGCTAGAGGGGTTCTGAGGTAGCAAGTCAGCACAGGTCAATGACAGAACCAGAACAGAACTCATCTCCGAGATATGTGGAGTTAGTAACTGGCATTAAGAACAACATTGTTTCCACTTGCTAGTACTCCTTCTGTAAAGAGTCAGAAGACCTCGATCTTCTGCCTCAATAATTGAGCAAGTCACTCTGAGTCTCAGCTTCCTCATCTGTAAAATGGGCAGGTTGGATTAGATGGATTCTGAGATCCTTTCCAGCACTTCATACATGATCCTCTGTTACTCTGGGGCATGAAACGTGCTTCCTCCTTCAGTTCCCTGATAGTGAAGGCATGATAAGTTCCAGGAAGTTAAGTAGTACAGAGTTGCTTCTTTTTCTCATCTTTATTATGTTTTCCATTTATGGAAACTTTCTAATGTTTCTAAACTTTTGACATGGGTTTGGATTCCCCCGTCTATCTTCAGTTTTTCCACAGATTATTTCTTTCATCTTGCCTAAAAATCTTCTTAGTAAGTTAGAGCACAGAGAAACTGTCCTCTAGCCTTTTCTTATATTAAGGAGTCCAGATGGTTTTTAAAGTACTCACACTGGATGTGCGCCTTAAGCAGGAAAGCAAACAGACAACAATCCTGAAAATCCCTAGACCCTTCAACTTGGTGTTCTTACCTTTTACTTAGGAATTAGCTTTGGCCTATTTCAGGCAATGCTAATTCCTGAGAACACTACCTTTAGTTGAGCAATATTCAGAAGAGACTTGAGGTAGGGGCTTGAAGCAAGTAGAACTGGAGGGCTAAGAAGAAAAGGAGGGAATTGTGGGTAAGAGGGATAGCTCATGTAAATACCTAAGTGGAATGAGTCTGATGCATGTAGGAAAGAGGAAAGAGATTTGCCTTACTAATGTGAATAGTTCACGTCAGGAAAGAATGGGAAATAAAGTGGGATAGGAAAATGAATACCAGACTGAAATAGTGGAATTTTATTTGATCTGAGATATTGGACACTGTAACTTCTCCATCAGAGGAAGTGAGACAATGAAAGTGTTGTTTTAGGAAAAAGTAATCTTGCGGATAATAGATTTAATAAAGAAAGGGATAGGAGTATGGAGGCAAGTCTCAATAGGGCTTTTCCAATAATCTAAATGGGAAATAATAAGACTGCTGTGGCACTGTTGGAGAGGATAAGACAAATTCTAGAACTATTATTGCAGAAATAAGAAGAACCATCCAAGAAACTAGAGAAGGAACAAAATCAGATAAATACAGTATCATTAAAACCAAGAAAGGAAGGCAGAAAGGTCATCAAAGTGGAGGATCATTAGAATAGATTATCAACCACCTCAAAAAAAAAAACTGAAATGAGTGAGAACTAAAAAAATGATCAATGGCTTTGCCTAGAATGAAAAACACTTAGCCTAAATGAGTTTAATTGCCTCACTTGCAGATTTTATTTGCTTGAAGGAATGGGACTGAACCTCTTCTGTCTCTAAGATCTATGTTCCTATTAACTGTTTCGATTAGTAACAATAGCTAGTATTTATATAATACTCTGAAGTTTGTGAAATACCTTACAAATATCATATTTTATCTTCAATAACTCTGAGAAGTAGGTGCTATTATTATCCCCATTTTATAGATGAGGAAAATGAGACCAAGATGGGATGATTTGTCCAAGTTCACACAACTAGTAAAGTATCTGAGGTAGAGCATGCACTCAAGTCCAATCTACCCACTGTACCACCTAAAAGTCTCCAGATACTGATATTGTATGAAACTGATAAGAGGGACCCTAGAGCAATGGTCTCTATTGTTTAAACTGTCATACTTGGGTAGGGTATAGGGTATAGGGTATAGGGAGTATACACAGTTGAACTTTCCCAACATTTCCCTCCAAACAACTTTAAAATAATGACTCAAATAAAATGTTGGAGCAGCAGAGCCAACAAAACTTAAAAAACTCAAAAGATTAAGATAACTTAGGTGGCAAGATAACTTAGGTGGTCAGTAGGAGAGATCTATGACAGCAGAGTTGGGGCTATCCTAAAGTAGAGCCATGGGATGTGGGTGTTGGAGACTGCTGTGACTACAGCAGCTTTGGGAACTCTCAGCCCAGAAATTATAAGGGGATCAGATGAATGGTCAGAAAGAAATTGCAGAGAAAAGAAATGAGAGTGATGAAAGAGAATTATGAAAAAAGAATTAACAGCTTGGTAAAAGAGACACAAACAATGTTGAAGAAAAGACCTTCTTAAAAAGCAGAATAGGCCAAATGAAAAAAAGGTCACAAAAACTCACCAAATAAAATAATTCCTTAAAAATTAAAATTAAAGAAGTGGAAGCTAATGAATTCATGAAACATGAAACAATAACAATGTCCAAAAAGTATGGGGAAATAGAAGAAAATGTGAAATATTTCACTGAAAAATAATCAACCAAGAAAATATATCAAGGAGAGATGATTTAAGAATTATTGAACTACCTGAAAGCCACAACCAAAGAAAGAGCTTAGATAACATGGATATCATTGAAGAAATTATCACAGAAAACTGCCCCCAATATCTTAGATTTAGAGGATAAAATGGAAACTTAAATAATTCACTGAAAGAAATTCCCAATGAAAACTCATTTAAATATTCAAAATAGTCAAATTCCAGAGCTCCCAGGTCAAAGAGAAAATATTGCAAGTAGTCCCCCCCAAAATTCAAATATTAGGGGGCCATAGTCAGGATAACACAAGACATAGCTGTATCTATGTTAAATGAACAGAGAGCTTGGAGTATGATATTACAGAAGGCAAAAGAGATAGAATCACAACAAAGAATAATATATCCAACAAGATTAAGTAAAATCCTTCAGGAGAAAATATGGACATTTCATGAAATAGAGAATTTTCAAGCATTTCTAATGAAAAGACCAGAGCTAAATAGAAAATATGACATTCAAATATAAAACTCGAGAGAAATATAAAAAAGGTAAGGACTTAATAAAGTTAAACTGTCTATATTACTATATGAGAACATTTCACATGTAATTTCTAAGAACTGTATAATTATTGAAACAGTTAGATAGAAGGAGTCTACATAAACAGTGGATATGAGTGTGAGCCAATTATGTTGAGATAATCTCAAAAAAATGTAGAGGTGAGAAAAGGAATACACTGGGAGTAAGGGGAAGGGGAAAGTAAAATAGGAAAAATTGTGGTCATAAGTAAAACAGACTTTTGAGGATGGATAGAAGAAATAAAACAGGAACGGAATAAGAAACAGAAGAAAATAGGGTGCAGGGAAATATAGAATTAGTAATCATAACTGTGAATGTGAATGGAATAAGTTTATCCACAAAACAGAAGTGGCTAGCAGAATAGATTAAAAACCAGAATCCAACAATGTACTATTTATAGGAAACATGCTTGAAAGACACCCAGAGAGTTAAAATAAAGGGCTAAATCAGAATCTTAAATCTTAGACAAAGAAAAAGAAAAAAAAGACCTAATTAAAAGACATAATCAGAAAAACTATATTTTGCTAAAAAGTACCATATTTAAAACTTTTACAGCAGAAGTCTAATAAAGACCTGATTTTCAAAATACAGGGGGCTGTCACATTTATAAAAATAAGAGCCATTCTCCAATTAATAAATGTCAAAGGATATGAATAAGCAGGGTTTTTTTTTTGAACAGGTAGTTTTAAAAAGAAGAAATCTAGTCAAATTTAAATTTTAGATATTTTAAAAATTTAAAAATAAAAAATTCTTTAAATCACTATTGATCAAAGAAATGCAAGTTAAAACAGCTCTGAGGCATCACCTTACACCTATGAGAAATCAGCAATATTAAAGGGCTGCTATACATACACTAATAAATTGTTTATGGATTTGTGAACAGGTCCAACCATTTTGGAGAATGGTTTGGAACTATGCTCAAAGAGTTGTAAAACTCTGCATATCTTTGACCCAGTAATACATTTTGGTACTAAAATACATATAAGTCCTTTTCCTTATTTAAAAAAAAAATTTCTTTGGTGTACAAAGTTAGTAGTGACCAAAATAGTTATAGTAGTTCTTTTTATGGAGTCAAAGAATTGGAAATTGAGAGAATTGTCAAATGAGGAATAGCTGAACAAGTTGTGGCATATGATTGTAATGGAGTATCATTGTGGCATAAGAAATGATGAAGAGCTAGTTTCAGAAAAATATGACAAGATTTATGTGAACTGATGCAGAGTAAAGTGAGAAGAACCAAGAGATCATTGTACACAGTAAGAGCAATGCTGTAATGATGATCAATTGTGAAAGACTTGGCTACTCTGATTGATGCAATGATACAAAACAATTCCAGAGTACTCATGATAAAAGCAAACGCTATTTATCTCCAAAGAGAGTTCTGATGAACACTGAACACAAATTAAAATATGATTTTCTTGCTTTTTTGTGATATGGCTAATTTGGAAATATGTTTTGCATGATTTCACATGTATAATTAATATATTGCTTGTATTCTCAATGGATGGGAGGAAGGGAGAGAACTAGGAACAATTCAAAAAGAAAAGAATGTTAGAATAAATAAATAATAGATTAAAAATTTTTATGTCAACTTTTATTTATTTCCTCAATCCCCACAGGATTCACTGTCATTCATTTTTTCCTCTTAAATGGTATGCTTTATTTTTTGATTTTGATTTTTTTCCCATTCTGTGTGACATGTAGCTCTTTCCAGATATTTTTTAGTCTTTATACCTGTTGGACATAATGGTATTGCTGCATTCCCCTATATTACTGTGCAATATCTTACATGATCATTCCCTTAATGTTGTACATTTCCATGCCATCCTTTTAACCAATTATCTACCACTCCTCATCCAACTTTAATTCTGCGAATGACAATCAAATCGATAGTACCATTCCTAGAAAGCATACATCAGTTCAACTGCCAGTCTCTTTGCTTTTTCTGTCCAAAACATTCCTCCCACCCACCACTTTCCTCTATATGTTTTCTTCCTCTATTAGACTGTAAATTCCATGGCTGCAGGGACTGTTTTGCTTACTGGTATTTTTATTCCCACATTAAGGACAATGCCTGGCATACTTGGTACGTATTTAATGATTGCTTTTCATTCATTTGTTCAATAGATTATTTTCAGGTTTAGAAAAAAATAGGGTATAGTACTTCTATGAAAACTTTGGCATAGAAAATCTCTTTTTTTTTCTTTGTTTCTGATGAAAATTTCAAGGTATATTTTCAACAATGGAATTATTGGCTAAAAAGATATGATTATTTTTGGAACCATTTTACTGTGTTCTGCCAGACTGCTCTCCAAAAAAGATTCTGTAATTTTCTAATTTCATTAGCAATAGATAAATGTGCCAATTGATGAGTTTTCTAATGTTACTTTCCTCTTATAACTCAGCTCACACTGTCCCTTTGTATGCTGTGCAACCTAGGTAACTTGAAGAGGAGAAATAATAAGAAAGAGAAACAGATGTTCTTATAGTAATTAATGTACATGGAAATAACATTGGCTACCATGGCAGGCAGAAACTTGGGCCTCCGTTTGCATGGTTTACCATAGACCAATCCTCAGAACATTATAGTTTTCTGGACCTATAGACGCAGATCTCATCTGAACAGAAAAGAATAGGAGGAATGAATATCCTTTATCAAGGAGCTATAATCCCTGGAATCTTTTTTGAAATAAGGCAAGTTTTCACATCTGGAATTAAAATATTATGTTTGAGTTCTAAAGAATAAAATGAGTTGTCATGGTAGAAGAAATTTCATATAGGAAATATGAGTCTAAAGCCTTCCTGCTTGCACATCTCCCCCATAACTACCTACTACAAATTATTTTTGTAATAAAAATGAGCTTCTAGTACAAACTAATTACATGGGAGAACAACTTACATTTCACTGCAGTTTTAACAATATATTTTCCATCAAATATGTGTTAGCAAAAGTAATTAGGAAAAATGATAACAATGGACTTTATTGAATAGTAATAAAACTGGGAAATATATATTTAAGCAATTGTATAAAATGAAGCATTTATTTTCAAAATGGGTTCAAACCTACATTTTCTTTGGACAAACATTTTAATTTTTCTTTCAAAACTTAAAAAAAAAGATTTTTGGCAAACTCTTTTAGAAATAGCACTCTTCAAGGAAAAAAATGTCCTTTTGATTAAAAAGCCTGCTAGCAGAGAACTTTGCCAAATGCTAGCTTTCTTTTAAGGATAGTACCAAGGACACGAGCCTAAACTGTGCAAACTCTAGAGATTAAGCGAAGCTAAGAATTCAGAACAAGTAGTCCTCAGTTTTCCAAAATTATAGTACCAGAGCAAAATTTTCCACTTTCCACAGACTCAACCAAAAATGCCTTCCAAACTTTCCTATGAAATTAACCATGGATTAATTATCAAGCATTCATTAGGTAAGTACTTACTCTATATCAGGCACTCTGCTAAGTGCTGGGAATACAAAAAAAAAAAGCAAAGGACAGTCCCCATTTTCAAGGAGTTTGCATCAAATGAGGAAGATGACAAGCAAGCAATAATTTCAAACAGGATTAATGGGGGGGAAATCAACAGTAGGAAAGAGCTAGCATTACAGGGGATTGGGAAAGGTTTCTTGCAGAAATGGGTCTTTAGCTGATGACTCTGAAGTAAAACAGGAAAGCCAGAAGGTTTAAATGAGGAGGAAGAGAGGGGACGGCAAGTGAAAATGCTTCTCTTTGGAGATAAATGGTCTTGTCTGAGAAAAAGCAAGGAAATCAATGACTGGATATTTGTACCTGGAGGTAATAGGGAGACACTGGAATTCACTGAAGAGAGGGTAGAGGTAACATGGTTAGACCAGATAAAAATGAAACCATACTTGCTCTTGGGATTCCCCCTGCCAAAGATATTAAAGTTCTTTATGTATCAAAAGAACAGGAATAAGTAAAAATTCTGTCCCCAAAGTTGATGGAGTGGGGGAGAATGAGGGAATGCATATTCAGAAGAGAGCTTGAAGCAAGTCCACATGTTCAGCAATAGAATGAAAATGCTTGATGAGAAATAGGACTGAGTTTGCCAGAGAGAAGCTCTAATGCAGAGGTGTGTGTGTGTGTGTGTGTGTGTGTGTGTGTGTGTGTGTAAGAGAGAGAGAAAGAGACAGACAGACAGACAGACAGACAGACGGAGAAGGACCCATCTGACAATCTGGTGAAGTCTATGGAACACTTGTCAGAATAACACTATTAATTAACCTTTACTAGATTAATTAACATCTGATTTTGATTATAGGTTATTGAAAATTAAGATGTATTTTCCCCCTATCCCAGTTCATGGACACTATGAACTGAAAACTATCTATGAAACACACTGTTCAAATGCCAAAGTACATTTGCCTAGAAGACTGTTTTATGGAAAACTCACACAATGCAAGTGCTTATATGTGTTCAGAAGCAGAGATACAAGGATATTTTCAAGGTCTCTCTGAAGAACTTTAGAAATGATTTTGAGACAATCAGAGAACTGCCCTTATGAGAGAAGGTGCTGTGTTCTGAGTAAAGCAGAAGTGAAGGAATCAAAAAATTGGATTATTTATGGCTGACCCTTGATTGAGTATTTCCTCATATTGGTCTGATCAGTCACAGGTGAACATGCTGGAACTTGACTCTAAAACAGTGATTGTCATTTTGGTACTCTTTGAGAATACTGACCTCAGGTTAAGAACCCTAACTCTAGAGGAAGGCAATGGATAGATCCTTTACAGAAAGACACAGATGAGAATCATTTAGGTTGAGAAGATATAGACTCATTGTCATCTGTACCAATATAGGGAGAACATGTGCAACAACATACAATTCTATCCAGGAATCAGGCACATTTAACTTCAGTCTTCAATGATACCAATCAAAGATGCTATGTTGATAATATAAAATACTCTTTCCCTTTGTTTTTAATCTAACAGAATGGAAATAGAATAGCTAGGTTGTTATGTTAACATTAGATCTTTTCTTTGTGGTACTCTTTTGTTTTAAGATATGTAAAATTCTGTGAATGAATAAATTGAAGTGGTAGAACAGGAAAGATCCCACCCTGGTAGTCAATAGAACTAGGTCATAGGCCTTATTCTGCCCCAGCTTGTTGGGTGCTCATAGATACTTCATTAACTACTCACAGCTTCAGCTTTCTTATTTGTAAAATGAAGATGCTGGACCTTCAAAAGTGTGAGACTAAATGGTCTCTGAGATCCCTTCCACTCCAATGGCTTTGATACTATGACTATGATTCTAAGTCCAGGCCCACTCCTTTTGTATACAATTCTGGGCCTCTATCCTGAGTCCTCTTCTCTATTTCTTTTATCCTCTCTTAGTGATTGTATTAGCTACTATGAATCCCATGATCATTTCTATGTAAGTGAATTCCCAGAATGATATATTCAGCCTTCAACCCTCTCCAGTGTTATAATCCCACTCTAGCCACTATCTGCTATAAATATCTATCTGGATGTTCTAAAGGCCACTTAAACACAATTTTCTTTTTTTTCTTCTTTTAAAAAGTTTTTTAGGGGCAGCTAGATGGTGCAGTGGGTAGAGCACCAGCCCTGAAGTCAGGAGGACCTGAGTTCAAATCTGGTCTCAGACCCATAACACTTTGTAGCTAGCTGTGTGATCCTGGGCAATTCACTTAACCCCAATTGCCTAAGAAAAAAGAAAGAAAAAAATAAAAGAAAAAAAATTAATTTTCAAAATACATGTGTAGATATTTTTAAACATTTACCCTTGCAAAACTTTGTGTTCCAATTTTCTTTCTCTTTCCCTTCTTCTCATCCCCTCCCTTAGAGGCCAAGTGATCTAATACATATTAGACATGTGCAATTCCTCTATACATAATTCCACAATTATCGTGCTGCACAAGAAAAATAAGATCAAAAAGGAAAAAATTGAGAAAGAAACAAAAAGCAAGTAAACAATAACAAAAAAGCGAAAATACTATATCAAACACAATTTTCAAAAAAGAACTCATCTTCCACACTTCCCTCCCAATTCCTGTTCCTCCACTAACTTTCCTATTTCTTTTGAGGGCATCACCATCCTTCCAGTTATCCAACTTTGCAAACTTGAAGTTATCCTCAACATTTCCTTCTACCTCACCATGTATATCTGATCACATTTCAGAAATTCAGTCACTTCATTTCCAAAAAATGTCTTGCATCTGTCCCCTTTCCACCCTAGCTCTGCCCTGCATCTTCTTGTGCCTGGACTATTTCATAGCATCTTAATTAGTCTCCCCATTTCCAGTCTGTCACTTCTTCAATCTAGCCTATAAATAATAGCTAAATTTATTTTACTAAATCACAGGTCTGACTCGGAAGTTACTCTTCCACTCAAGAAGGTCCATTGAGTTCTTTTTGCCTTTAGAATAAAATGCAAACTCTTCTGTCTGGCATTTAAAGCTCTTCACAATTTGGCTTCCACCAATCTTTCCGGACTGATTTCATATTATTTATCACATACTAGTACATAACAGTCAAACTGGCTTACTTCCTAATCCCATTATATTCCATTCAGTCATGTCTAGAAAACTTTTCCCATTCCTATCTCCTCTTAGAATCCTTAACCCCCTACATGATTCAACTCAAATGCCACCTCCTACATTATCTCTTTCCTGATTCATCTTATTTTTAATGTATGTTATGAAATTACTTAAAATTTTATTTGTCTATATTTTGTATTTTATTACCCTTATGCGTGTCCCACTCACCCCCATTCCTCTCTAGATATAAGCTCCTTGAGGGCAGAGATTGCTTAGGTTTTGCTTTGTGTTGCCCAGAGTTTAGCAGAGTTGGACACAGTTGTTGAATTGAATTCCTCCTTTTTTGGCTGACATTTTTCTCCCCTATACTTTGTCTCAAAAGGTCAAGTTTTTCCTTCCCCTGTCCATATCTCCTTCTTCATCCCTACTGCTCAATTACTGGAATCTGGCTGTCAGCTGAGCCAAGGAAGTGGAGGAGCTTTTGGCGGATGCTACCTCTCCTCCCAACCTTTCAGGTCCAAATCCCACAAATGACCATGAAGCAGCAAACAAGGAATTTCTCACCTACAAATACAGGTGATCTATTAAGCACATGCCATGCCTCTGAGCAAAATTTATGTAGTGCAAGATTCTTCCCCTCCTTTGAGACAGCTAGTCAGATATACTGCTTCCTCCAGAAGTCTAATTTTACTTAGTCCAGAATACCCATTTTTTTCCTAAACAAAAAAGAAAAGAAAGACAAAGATAACCTACAATCCATTCTCTTTGATGTTTGAATAACAATGTATTTTATCTAGATTTAGTTCTGGTCTTGGCTGAACCTTATAGCATGGGCAAATAAATTTCTCTCTCTGGGCAACAGGTTCCTCATTAGTTAAATGATGGGGTTGGTTAGGATATATATTCTGGGTCCCTCGGTTGGGCTAATGAAGTCTATGGATCCTTCTCAGAATAGTGTCTAAATGTGCAAAATAAAATTTAGAGAATTATGAAGGAAATTTATTGTATTAAACTATGTTATAAAATATTGAAAAAAAATTAACCAACATTTATATAGCACTTATTATGTGCTGGGCACTAAGCATTTTACAAATATTATCTCATTTGATCTTCACTACAAGCTTGAGAAGTTAATGCTATCTTTATCCTCATTTTACCACTAAGAAAACTGAGACAAACAGAGCTTTAATGACTTGCCTTCTTAACTGAGTCTTCTTAACTCCAATGCCAGTGCTGAGGCTGATGGATGCCTGGAATTAGGGAGTTCTGAGTTTTGGGAAGGCTGAAGTCAATTGGATATCCATGCTAAATCCAGATGAGGTGAATCCCCAAAAGCAAACGGTCATTGGTTGTTTAAAAGGAGCAGCTAAACTAACCCAGGTTGGGAAAAATGAACAAGGTAAAGCTTCATTGCTGATCCAAATTGGAATGAGGCTCATGAATAACCACTGCACTTTTAGCCTGGTTGAGAGAGGGAGACTCAGTCTCAAAAAAAGAAAAAGAAAAACAAAAAATCTTCAAGTAATTCACTTTTTATTCCTGTATAAACCAGGTGTTCAAAAATGTAGAAACATAGATAATATAAAACAAGTGACCAAAATCATAAGTTAATTGCATTGAGGATGTTTGTTTAATTGAATTAAATTGCTATTTTAAAACAATAGATACAATGCCTTCCCATATCCTACCTTACTTTCTTCTGATCTCAGAAAATGAATTCTCCTTCCTCCTTACCAAGGCTAACAGCAGCTCATTAAAAACCATTTGAAGACCTCAGTTGTCCCGGGGTATGATAACATGGTCATTTCAGGAAGAGAGCAAGAGAAAGAATTTTCACCACAATGACAACTTAGAGGGCATGCCCAGAAGGAGACACAAATCTGCTATAAGGAAGGTTTAGCATTGCTTGAACTTTGAATTTATGAGGAGTATTTTCATCACTTGTGACTTATTAATCATAACTACTCTGTGAGTTGGACCATTTTATTACCTTCATTTTACACAGGAGAAATCTTAAAAAGCAGGAGGTTAAATAACTTGCCCAAAGTAAAAAATAGAGCTGGGACTAGAATTCAGAGTTTCCAGTCCCTATCCTGTGCTTAGTTCTCTGAACCATAGGCTTAACCTTGCCAAAAAAAGAAGGGCTAACTTTTCCTAATGAAAGAGAATTGAGATATGTCAGGCAAGAACATGGTACCTTGTCCATAACAGGGAATTGTGCTATTCATGTCTTCAGCATAAAAGGTGACTGTTCTTCCTAAATCTATGACAATGGTTTTATGGCAGCCATTGGCCCTTTCATTGTGGTTTACTTCACAAATGTGGGGAACAGCACAGAGGATAAACTATGTAGATCATTGTACAAAGTCCAGTAAAAAGAAAAATGGCTCTTTAACAGTGAAGACATTTGTAAAAACAAGCAAACAAGCCCATTATAATATAGAGGAATGATAGGCATAGCACTAGGCTTATTATTCAGTGAAAACTTGGGTTCAAATCACTTTAGCTAAGTGACATTGGACCTCAGTTTCTATCTGTAAAATGAAGATCTTGGAATAGACGAAATATAAGCTCATTTCTAGCTCTATATCTTATTATTTTCCCCTGTTTTACTAAACGTTTATAGATATCCTTTTTGTTTGCTATTTTAAAAGGCCAAAATTGTCTATAATGGCAGAGAGGAGTTGATTACCATTTCCAAAATATTTACTATTATGAAACTATCAGTTCTTCTTAACTATGAACTTACAGAAATTTGCTTGTCAGTTCATTTCTGACTTAATTATGAATTGCACCTTTTCTTTTTTCCATCAGATCTTATCAGTTTACTCATTTATTGAAGCCATCAATATCCAGAAAGCATTAGGAAACCATGTTTCTGTTTATAACAGGAGCCAATGAAAAAACAAATTTTGATTCCTTACACATTTCCTTTTCAGGGGAATATACACAGAATCTCTTAAAAATTCCTTGCCCATGTGTAATCATTAGTAATTGTGGTTATAGGAAAATCTATAAATGTCTTTTGAAAAGAAATTTAACTTGATGAAATTTAAGACTATTACATTATATAACTATATGATATATTATTGTTTGGTATTTCATGATATATGAATAATGGAATATCCCTAGTCTGGCAGAACTGAAATTCACTGTATCAGCTGCATGAAGAAAATTCAACTTTCCTTTCAAGTTGCTTTTATTAATTGATTTTTCTATCTACCTATCTATATATCTATTCATTCATGCATCCATGCATCTATCCATCTATCCCTTCATTTATTTATTTATAAACAGATGGTTTCTCTAACAACACAATGCAATTGTTAGAGAACACAACAAGATGGTACAAAGAAGACCATATTGCCAATGTCATTATTATTATTATTTTTTTTTTTGGTAGAGGCTAGAAGAAAAAGGAGCAAGGGAAATAGCTCCATGCTGCCCTCTGGTGGCATTTTCTTCCGCCCTATGTCATGCTCCTTACACTGAGGTAGAGGAACAAAAGATAAAAATCAATCTTTGCTGCCATATTTCCCTTGCCACCTTGCCAACCTTAGCATTGGCATCTGGACCTTACCTACATATATGTATGATTTTCACTCTACACCATTAGGCTATATTTATTTTTTTTCTGTGACTAGTTGTCAATCCCTTTGGGGGGGGTTGCTAGAAAAAAAAATTCAGATGTTTCTTCCTCCAGAGAAACATGCATTTAAAAATGGGGTGCTTTAATTTCCAGATAATTGAACTTCTAATAGGAGAATGCAGCTCCTTTTAAATTTCTCATGGCAGACATCTGGCAGCTTCTTAGCAGCCTGACCCTGTCTAGTACAGTCCTACTCCTGACAGCCCAGGGGCTAAAATAAGCTGATGCTTCATGAAACTTTCAAAGTCCTTTCTAACTTAAAGAGTAATGGGTAATGGTATTTAGGCTTACGAAAGAATAATGTATTGTAATAGCTGAGATTTTCCTAGATCTGGCTAAACCCTATTGGGCCCATTAATATAGCACAGTGAATGATGATTATTCCTACTTTCTCCTTGGGAGACATCCAAATATTAACCTGCAACAAGAAAGAGAATGGACAGTATATTGACATGTGTTGCATTAAAGTATCTCCAAAATAGAACTCTACCCCTACCTTTCTAAAGTTTATCTTGCACTACTTCTTCATCCAATATTCTATGTTCTAACTAACATAGACCCTTTCCAATAGATCCTCTACTGCCTTCTTTTTTACCCACACTTTTTTCTTCTGGTCCTTTATTTTTCCATTCTCTACATGACAATTCAGTTTACTATTTAATGACTTTAATTGATCTCTCATGGTTAGAAAACAACAAGAAAAACAAACTGCTTTTTTATAAGACAAATGGCATAATATAAAATCATCAAAAACAGGAGCCAGTCAGTTGTCCATTCAGTTCTTTATGATGCTCATAAACAGTTGTTCTTTCTTTGTGGTTTTAATTTAATAAATATTGACAAGGCACCTATTAGCTATGGGCTATGCTTATGGGCTTTATATCCTAATAGGGAGGAGGAATCTCTAAGTGAGAATAAGATGGATAGATTCAATATTAGAGACAGTAGGACGAATGAAAAAGAGAGAAGCAAAGTACCATGAAAATAATTAAACAGGAAGAGTATTTTCTGTTTTTAGCAGTTTAAAACTTCCTACCTGATAGTGATGGTGGGGTAAGGAAGGTTTCATTGAGGGGACTATTTTATATAGATTTTGAAGAAAGTCTAATATCCTCACTTTATACTTGAGGAAATGAGTCTTGGAGAATTGAAACTACTTGCCTTAGACCACACAGATGGCAGATATCAGAGCAAGTTTTAAAAAAAGGTACACTGACAATCAGCATAAAACTTTATATTGTGCTTTAAGGTTTGCAAAGTGACTTCTTTACAGCCAGTTGATGAGTTAGTTATTATAAGTACTATTTTATGGATGAGGAAACTGAGGTACAAAGAATTTAAGACTTGCTAACTTTTAGTGTCAGAATTGATATTCAAACCTAGGTCTCTTCTGATTCCAAGTTAATAATTTTTTACACTGACAACAGAGGATAGAGAATTTCCCTATATTGTAGAATATGAATTATGACATTAGGCCAGTGGTAGATTGTGAAAGGCCTTGAATACCACTGTAAACATTTTTTTTATGTGTTAGATAATGGAGACCAGATTATGGGCAGAAAGGCTAGATTAGAGACAAGAAAACTAGTTAGAAATATAGTAAAGCTACCTAAGCAAAAAGAGAGAATAGTCTAAATTACAGTGATAGCAGTGGTGGTGGAGAGGGGCTATATATAAGGTACGTTATAGAAATAAAACCCTTAAAAACTTGGGAAATGATTAAAGAGAGGGGGAAGAATCAAAGATACCTATAATAGAAAGTTAGGTTTCCAATAGAAAAGCATAGGTTTGGTGGGGAAATGGTGACTGCAGGGCAAAAAGAAAGTCCACATCTTCAATTTACCACTTTAATGACATCCCCTCTGTTAAAATTTTCTTCATTCCTTCCATGCTTTGAAAGTGATTCTCTTCCTCATCTGATCTTACTGCATTTTTCATTTTATTTTGTATTAGATTTTTCTATATGAACATCTGGTGCTTGTTCATGCCTCTGACCTGATTCTAGGCTTCTAGATAGCAGGACAAGTTTTTTTAAAAAGAAATTTTTAGCTCCCCCAGAATATAGCATGGCACAATAATCACAGAATGAATAAACAAGCCAATCAGCAAGTATCTGTTAAATGCCACTTACGAGCCATGATCCACCTATGATGAATAATGGGAAATAATAAAAGATACAAGCAAAATGAACTCTCTGCTCTCAAAGAGCTTATATTCTTTTAGGGCAAACAACATGTACTCCCAGATAAATAAATACAAGATACATGAGAATATAAACATGAAGTAATTTTGGGGAAAGTGGTGCTAATAGCTGAATGAAGATGCTTCTTGATGAAGAATGTGCTTGAGCTGAACCCTGTAGAAAGCTAGTGGTTCTGAGATGTAGCAAAGATGGACAGGATTCTAGCCAAAGGTCCAGAGACAGAAGATAGGATATCATGTACAGAGAATACATGAATGAATGAATAAACCATATGGGAAGAAGCTTTGTTACTCTAAGAGCAGCTATTCTCTCTCCTGGATCCTCAATTAGGCCACTAGACAGAGCCAAGAGAATCATTCCAATCCAAATTTTTTTTTGGATGTTGACTGAATAGACCAGCTGAAGAAGTCTAGAAATACTGGGCAGCTATAAAATTGGAGCCTTAGGGTATGAGAATGTTAGCTTCTGATGTCCAATGGTACCTTGGTAGGACAGAGAAACAGGGCAAAAAGCCCAGCTCTTTGGATTTGGAGCATTTAACCCAAGACCAAAAGCATCAGTTCAGAGAAGTATCCCTGGAGGGTGCCATTTTATCAGCTCATGCTAGCAATGGTAAAGATGAAAACCATCCAAAGAGAGGCACAGTGGGAGGATAACTGAAAGAAACTTTTTGGAAAGGGCATGTCATAGAAATAAAGTCAGTATTATACCACTGTGAATAGCAAAAAACTCTTTTTTTTAAGAAATTTTTTTATTAAAACTTTTTATTTTTTAGCACATATGCATGATAATTTTTCAACATTAACCCTTGCAAAACCTTCCCCCTCACCCTCTCATCTAGATGGCAAGTAATCCAATATGTGTTAACTATGGTAAACTATGTTAAATTCAATATATGCATACATATTTATACAATTATATTGCTGCATAAGAAAAATCAAATCAAAAAGGGAAAAAATGAGAAAGAAAATAAAATGCAAGCAAACAACAACTAAAAGAGTTGTGTTGTGATCCACACTCAGTTCCCAAACTCTTTTCTCTGGGTGTAGATGGCTCTCTTCATCACAAGATCATTGGAACTGGCCTCAATTACCTCACTATTGAAAAGAGCCATGTTCATCAGAATTTATCATCATAGTTGTTTTTTCACTCATTTCATTTCTCACAACATTAGTTCATGTAAGTCTCTCCAGGCCTTTCTGAAATCATTCTGCTGATTATTTCTTATAGAACAATAATAATTCATAACATTCATATATCATAACTTATTCAGCCATTCTCCAACTGATGTGGATCCACTCAGTTTCCAGTTTCTTGCCACTACAAAAAGGGCTGCTACAAATATTTTTGCACATGTGGTTCCCTTTCCCTCCTTTAAGATCTCTTTGGGATATAAAGCCAGTAGAAACATTGCTGGATCAAAGGGTATGCCCATTTTTATAGCCCTTTGGGCATAGTTCCAAATTGCTCCCCAGAATGGTTGGATCAGTTCACAACTCTATCAACAATGTATTAGTGTCCCAGTTTTCCCACTTCCCCTCCAATATTCATCATTATCTTAGCCAACCTGAGAGATATATACTGGTACCTAAGAGTTGTCTTAATTTGCATTTCTCTGATCAATAGTGATTTAGAGCATTTTTTAATATGACTAGAAATGGTTTTAATTTCTTCATCTGAAAACTGTCTGTTCATATTCTTTGACCATTTATCAGTTGGAGAATGGCTTAAATTCTTATAAATTTGAATTAATTACATATTTTAGAAATGAGACCTTTATCAGAACCTTTGAATGTAAAAATGTTTTTCCAGTTTATCGTTTCCCTTCTAATCTTGTCTGCATTAAGTTTCCTTTGTATAAAACTTCTTTAACTTAATACAATATAATCAAAATCATCTATTTTGTGTTCAATAATAAGTTTCAATTCTTCTTTGGTCACAAATTCCTTCCTTCTCCACAGATTTGAGAGGCAAACTATCCTTTGTTCTTCTAATTTGCTTATAATAGCACTCTTTATGTCTAAATCATGAACCCATTTTGACCTTATGTTGGTGCACAGTGTTAGGTGTGGGTCAATGCCTAGTTTCTACTATGCTAATTCCCAATTTTCCCAGCAGTTTTTGTCAAGTAATGAGTTTTTATTCCAAAAATTGGGGTCTTTGGGTTTGTCAAACACTAGATTACTATAGTCCTTGACTATTTTGTCCTGTGTACCTAATAGTGGAATAGGTTATGTTCACAGGACAAAAACTCTTATCTAATTGGTAGAACCTCCTTCAAAGTTATTGCCATAGGTAGGTTTTGAGGAGTCATGTTCATATTCCAACTACCTTAGCATTCCCTCCTCACTTCAAGTAAAGAACCTCCCTTTTAAAATAGCATTTCATTTTTCCAGATAAACACAAAGATAATTTTCAACATTATTTGCCTTTGCAACATCTTGTATTCCAAATTTTTCTCCCTCTCCTCCCCCTCCTTCTGACAAGTAATTCAATATATATTAGAAGAACCTTCCTGTCTTAACGGAATTGTTCTTCATTATCTTTGTCATCAAATAACCTGATTTCAAATGAACAACTCTCCAATGTTAGTGCTATTGCTATGCAACTTCTCCCCACAACAGATAATTGACAGGTTCAAATTGTTCTCAGAGAAGGGTTTCTTAAGGTGTTTTTTTTTGTTTTGTTTTTTGTTTTCTGTTTTTTTTTTGGTCATAAACCCTTTCGGCAATTTGGTAAAATCTAAGGGTCCCCTCTCAGAAAAGGCTTTAAAAGGCATAATATGAATACATGGGATTTCAAAGGAAACAATTACATTGAAATAGTCATAAAAATAAAAAGTTCACACACTGTAGCTTTAGATGTTGCCAGTCCTTAAATTCATTCTCACAATACGGTGGAAATAATTTCTAAGTTCCTGATTTATTTTCTCTTCTTTCCATTTATGACCCCAAAGTACGGTAAGAGTATCTCCTAACTCCAAAGTCAGGAGAAACAACCTAATTAGAAATTCAGCCTAATCAATTACACCCCTCTTTTCTTTTGTATAATTAATTATCTTTTGGTTTCATCAGTGATTTACTTTTAAGTCTGCATCTCTAAAAATAATTATGAAAATGTTTTAAAAAAGTACCATTCAAGTCCATCATTGCAGAGACATAAGACCTTCAAGTTCTTTTGAAGAACAGAAAAATTATATAGCATTGTTATTGTTTTCCTATTGTGGTTTGTTCAATATTATTTAATTTTGCTGCAGAGCAGGGAAAAGCATTTTACCAGAGAAGCAATTCATGAAGTGATGATGTTTGTTATTCTATATAATAAAGAAATCCTCAAATTTTGCTTCATGATTTTAATGGCATGTAAGATCATTTGTATTCTCTATTTCTCTACTAAGAATACGGTTTCTTAAGAAATTTGTAATTTTCTTGCTATATCTCCACTTATTTCCTTTCAGCTATGCAGGCACCCTAAACAGTTAAAGAATTGTTTTAACCAGAGTTTAAACTGGAAAGGACCTTATGGACGAATCTCATCTGATATGATTACTTTAAAGTATTTGTATATGCTTAAAATAGTATGTAAGTTTCAGGTTTCACTTGGCACAGAATCAAGCAACATTTATCAAGTACCTGCTGGGGATACAAAAAAAAGGCAAAAAACAGTCCCTGTCCTCAATGAGCTTACAATTTAATGGAAGAAGTGGAGAACTGTTACTTTTTAAAAATATAAGACAAAACTCAACTGTTTTTAATTAATTTTTTAATTGACATTTTATAGGAGGGAGACGGAAAACACTGCAAAGACAAGCATTTTCCAGCAAACCAAAATTTTTAATATGTCTAAATATCTATGCATCTCACTTTACACCCTGAGTCTCCAAATCATTTGTTTAGAAAATTTCTTCATTTCCTTGTCAAGTTTGTAAGGCTCTAAGATGTCCTCATTAGAGAAATAGTTGTGCATTATGGGCAAAGCAGAATTGAAGTAACTCAAAAGAAATGAGAATGAGCAAATTTAGAGAATCCACCCCCAATATTCACATGCAGTATTTGTAAACAGAGCGTTCTGAGTTTGTACTGGTCTGATCTGCTATAGTGAACACACTGTAACCTGACTCTAACACAGTGACATTATTTCTAACACAGTGATATTATTTTGGTTTTCTTCGAGAATGTAGAATAATCAATCAATTGTAAGTCTTATCAAAGTTAATTTTTTTCCCTGAGGCAATTGGGGCTAAGTGACTTGCCCAGGGTCACACAGCTAGGACGTGTTAAGTGTCTGAGGTCACATTTGAACTCAGGTCCTCCTAACTTCAGGGCCGGGGCTCTATCCACTACGCCACTTAGCTAACCCATCAAAGACATAGTTCTACATCAGATCACAGAGGTCTGGCCATGTTTCTCCAAGACTGTTCCCTTCACTATCTCTTACGCCTATTCCACCAAAGTATTCTGTCCCAATTCTAGAGCAATTGATGGGCATCTCCTACATTGTAAATTGAGGTGTTTGTGCGAGATGGGGGAAGGGGAGGGGCTTTTAACTTGGTCTTTTAACTATGGACTTCAAAGGTCCTGGATGGCTTTTGGAGGGAGATGATGGGAGCTTGCCTGGGAAATAGGACTTCTTTAGCTCTTCTTCAGGACGATTTTCAGGTTCCAGCAAGCCACTTCTTCCTTTGAAATTTTATTGGTCCTAACTCTATTCCTCCTCTTAAACATGCTTCCCTCTTTCTATTGGTTGTCTGTCAGCCTCGTGATTTGCCCCACCCTGAGAAGCTCAGGCCCCCCCCTCTCTCTACTTCGGTGCTGATTGGTCACAAAGACCTAGTGTCTGGGAAAATGGTATGAATTTATGACTCTTTTGGTAGCCCCGCCCTTATTCAGAACACAGGCAATTGATTGGCTAGTCACTCTCTAGTCCCGCCCCACTGTCTTTCCACAAATCAGGAGCTCAGGGGGAAGCCTAGTCACTGAGAAAGATATGTTTATCGAGAGGGCTTCAGTTTAACACTAGGGCGCCTTGAGACTTAGGGATCAAGCAGCCCTTATACCCCATTCCTTCATTCCTACCTGGCAATTTGACCAAGAGGCATTGTGTCTCCCAGAAGCCCCCAGGGCAATCTGCCCCACTGCCTGATGGGACTTGTAGTTTTGGAGCTTCCCATTCCAGGCGGCAGAGAGTTGGATTGAGCTTTGGAGCTTGCTTAGGTGGTCTCCTACCTGCTGTGTATCAGGGATCCCATTCCTCCCTGTGGCACACCTTATAATCCTCTGGGCCAACACTACTTTACCTTCGCTTTCTATCTTTAGATGCCCGCCCCTTCAACTTGGAGACCAGGCGACCATAACAACTGGGGTATGAGGATGCTTGACACGAGCATCAGACTTAGGGTCCCCCGGGACACCTCGGGAGAGGCTCTGGATGGAATTAGAGAAAGCAGCTCAAATGTTCCTGTCACCCCCAGTGGCGGAATGCTAGAAATCATAACTATCGTGGTTAAAAACTTAAAAAGGAGAAAGTACTGATACTATCTGAAACCGGACTGAAGCATGCTCTTTTTCACTTTCATTATTTTTAATTCAAGTCTTCTTGTACAAAACGACTAACATGGAAATGTTTTACATGATTGCATGTGTATAAACGACATCAGATTATTTATCATCTCAGGGATGGAGGCGGAGAGGGAGGGAGTACTTGGAACTTAAAAAAAGTTTCAAAATTTGTTTTAACACGTAATTAAAGTGGGGTATAAAATTATGTAATTTAAAAAAGACTTATAAAAGACAGTGTTCATCCAGGTTCTAGTTTGATATTTCCTAATATCTACTACATATTTCAAATTTAAATCATCCATAAAAACTAAAGTAACTCTACCAAAGTCTAACTTCAATGCTTCAATATGTTGGGATGCTGACCCATGTTTCTTGATAAAGAGCTCCTAATAGAGCACAAGAGCTGGCAGATCCTACCGTTTTGAAAAGTCTTCAGATAGAAAGAATGCTGGGCTTGGAATCAGCGAATTCTGTCGCTTAACTACAGGACCTTTGGCTTGACTAGTCATTCAACTTGCTTGAGTTTCAATTAACTAAATGATGCTACAGTTCCTTTCAGCTCTAAATCTATGGTGCTATGATCCCAGCTATGGTTCAACCAACACACTGTACACTCTGAGCACCAACCTAAGTAAGTATGGAGAGACTGTTTTCCAGCAAGCTGGCCACTTAGTGTCGAATTATTTGTCCAAGTTATTCACACCCCATCCTCTAAAAAGAAAAGTACAAAAGTTCCTTCACTCCCTTGCGACCTCTTTTTCATACAGGCTAAATTATATGATTTCAGATCACCTAGAAATATTAATTTGATAAATAACATATTGAATCAATCACTGTTCCTTTTTCATAAAGAAATTTAACAAAGATGAATCAAATACTAAAAGAAGGGAACCAAAATAGTTTTGAAATTGATTTAACATGCAAATAATTAATCTTTTTTTTTTTTTTTTGCCAAGTAGAGAAACAAAGCTGTTAAAGGAAATATCAGATTACAGTATAAAGTTGGTTATATAGTGTTAGAAGGATGGTTGTGGAAGATTATGCCTTAAGATAATTCTGGGAGAATTTAAGGCTAAACTAACAGGGCAACTAACAGATGTAAAATGAAAAAGATCTGTACAATTTTTCTATATAAAACTTTTCCCCCCAATGTAGGGGACAAGGGAATCACCAAATCTGAACTCTTAACATCATAGTTCTTGATGAAGCATGAATAGAACATAAACACATGTGCACATACACATGCACATACAAATTATGGTAATAACAATTTGGATAAATCAAGTATACATAGAGGAGAGATCTGCATTAGAGTGCACACAATTTTGAGGTTGGGATGGTGACCCATGTTTCTTGATAAAGAGCTCCTAATAGAGCACAATAGCTGGCAGGTCCTACCGTTTTGAAAAGTGTTCAGATAGAAAGAATGCTGAGCTGAAGGATCAATTCCCAAGACACTTGAGAGGGGAGGAAGACAAAATTAATATTAAAATCTACAGATCATACTATTTTTGTTCTTTTTAGGGTACCACAGTCTTTTATTCATTCAGGTTTGAAGCCTTGGTGTTGTCCTTCATTCTTAATTCTTTCTCATCCATTAATTATTAGATGCCAAATCATGCTATTTCTCAAACCATATCTCGCTCAAGCCTTCCTTTCTCTCTACCCACATGACTAATTCTTGCCCTCTTCACTCATCATCTGAACTGTTGTCAGAGCCTCCTAATTGGTCCCTATACCTCAAGTTTAGGTATCTTCAATCCATTTTTTTCATTCAATAGATTAAATAAATTCCTTAAAGCATGGGTCTTTGAGAATCATTCACCCAAATTTCAATAATCTTTAATTAAGCACCTGCTATGTACAAAAACACTGTACTAGGTGGTAGAAATACATAGATAAATCCTACATTGTACAGGGCATCCTAGATGATGTAATTAGGAAACAAATAAAACTTTTTCAAAAGATATTCAAGAGCAGGTCACTACATTACAATAAGATAATTTGGCTTCTATTGACAATGCTGATACCTAAGGTAAGCATGAGTAGGTTAGATCATATTTCTGATGAAGAACTGCACCAGAGAAATAACATAAAGGATGTCGACAATGAGATATATAATTTGAAAAAGATGTAAGCATGTCCAATTTCAAGGATAATTGTTGGAAAACTTAGATGCTCCAATTATATCCACTAGTTCTTCTGAACTAGAACTAGAACTAATTCTAGAAGAATTAGAGGAAAACTTCCAGTATGACATATAACATTGAATAGAAGATAGAGAATCAGGAATTGGCATCAGGAAAATCGGAGTTTGAATTCCTCTTCAGATACTTACCAGCTATGTGACCTTAGGCAAGTCACCAACTCTGAATGCTTCAAAAATATAATGGTGTTCAAAAAATTTTCAGTATGAATCCAAATTTTATTATTTTCATTTTTTCTCTACTCTCTTGATTCCCTGGACCAGTGTCCCATGTGTTCAATTAATATATTTCAAACCCAAAATAATATGTGGGAAAAGGTAGGAAAATCCAAGGTTAACTTTTTGAAAGGAGATATTGGGCAACCATCCTGTCAATCAGATGAATGTAGAAAAAACCCAACCAGATAATTCTGGCCTCAATGTCAATTGGAAGCTGGTCTCATTTTTATTATCTTTGCATGAAAAGAGAGAGTCACATGGATAAGGTGTGGCTTTTCTAGTGACTGGTTTTCTCCTTTGATTATCTATAGCCTTGCCTTTTCTTCCTCTTTTGTTTTCCTTCTAGCAAACACTTTATGGCTCATCAGGAGGTAAGGGAGCCAGTCAATTTATTGTTCCTCAACATTACTTGTAAAAAAAAGTTATGATGTTGGTAGTTTGCAAATAATTAAAAATAAGGTCCTCATTTTTCTCTACTGTTCATTTGTGAATACTTCTGCATTTCTTCCATTAGTCTGAGTTCTTCAGAACTGGTGAAGAAAATGTACCCTTTGGAAAAGCACACAATATAAGAAAAGTCCCCTGGCTCACTGTGTTCCTTAACTATGGGTTCAACTATGCTTTTGAGGACAGGAAGATATGAACACAGTCAAAAAGAAGGTACTTAGTTATCCAGGAAAACTTGATCGGGGGTGGAGGTGGGGAAATAAATTTATTGATTTTGATTGAATATGAATATATAAGGTGATCCCACCTCATTTAAAAGGGTTGTTAATAATTTATGGAGGAAAATTTTTTATTAATGTTTATTGGAATATATAAAATGATTTAAAATATTTTCAACAAAAGATTTTTGGGAGAGGGAAAAATTTGTAGCAGGACTGATGGAAACAAAAGTTAAAATTTGACCACTGTACCCTAAGTTTTCCACTACTTATGAGCTACCTTTCATAGCCTCTGTGAGTCAATTATTTCTCATTTATCTTACATGTAGCTTGTATGTACATAGTTCTTTGCAGGTAGCCTCCTCATTAGACTGAAAGCTCTCTGAAAGCAAGGACTGGTTTTTGCCTGGCACATAGTAAGTACTTTATTGATTGACTAAGTTGGGAAACAAATATTCTCAAACCTACTGTGTTCTCTAGAAGCTAAGTAATAAATAAAACAATCAAAAAGAATTTTCATCTATGAAGTCACCAGCAGTATCAAAATTCACTCAAAAGAAAACAATGAAGACAGAGCATATCCTACTAGTAAATAAAGCCAAAATGAAGAAAAAGACATAGGGACCAGACACAGGAAATTTGGATTTCTCTTAGAAATCCAAGAATCAGAATCCTGAAAGAAAAAAATGTGATCAAATAGACTGATGAATTTTCTCCAGAAAAAGATAACCATTTTCTCTGAACTCATAATAAACAAATATTTATTACTATGTGCCTATTATGTGTCAGATACAGTGCTAGGAGCTGGGAACATAAATTTTAAAAATTAGCAATTCTTACTTCTAAGAAAATTGTATTCTGGTAGGAAAAATGTATTTAGAATATAGATTGAATAAATATAAAGTGGTTAAGTCTATGGTAGTTTGAGAAGAAGGGTGCTAACAGCTGGGGAGAATCAGGAATGATTTCATGCAGAAAGTGGTGCTTGAGTCACATCATGAAGGAAATTAGGAGGCCTATTAGTTGGAAGTGAGAAGGACATTCAGTCCAACCATATGGATAGTCAGTGCAAAGCAAAGAGATGGAGTATAGATTGTGGAGTGTAATGAAGAGTCATCTGATCAACAAGCATTTTTAATAGTATTTTTAAAAATATTTTAATAGTATTTTATTTTTTTTCCAATTCCATGTAAAATATGTTTCAACATTCACTGTTATAAGATTTTGAATTCCAAAATCTTTTTTTCTCTCTCACTGTTTCTCCTCCCCCAAGATGGCAAGCAATATGATATAGATTATATATGTACACTCATATTAAACATATTTTCACATTAGTCATGTTGTGAAAGAATTACAACAAAAGGGAAAAACCACAAGAAAGAAAAAACAACCCAAATAAGTGAAAATAGCATGCTTTGGCATTCAGACTCCATAATTCTTTCTCTGGATGTAAAGAACATTTCCCATCATGGGGCTTTTGGAATTGTCTTAGATCACTGTATTGCTGAGAAGAGCTAAGTCTATCAAAATTGATCATGGACAATGTTGTTACTATGTACAATGTTCTTGAGGTACACAGCATCAGTTCATACAAATCTTTCCAGGTTTATCTGCAATCTGCCTTAAGCAAGCATTTGCTAAATAGGTGTAATGGGCCAGACGCTGTGCTAAGAGCTGAAGATACAAAGAAAGGCAAAAACATGGCTTCTGACCCGAAGGAGCTCACATTCCAAGAGGGAGACAATTTGCAAATGGCTATGGATACACAAGATATATACTCTGTAAGTGAGAGGTAATGATGTCAGAGGAAAATCACTATTAAGGAATTGACATTGAAGTGGGAAAAGAGGACAGATCAGGAAAGATCTTTTGCAGATTTTAGGGTTTGAACTGTCATAAAGGCAGGAAAGAGAGGAAGAAGAAACAGAGCATTTTAGACAGTAGAGACAACTAGTGAAAAGGCAAAAGGCTGCTCTGGCTGGATCTCAGAGCACAGGAGAAAGAATAATATCTAACAAAGCTGGAAAGGTAGGTTGCATCTGGGTCCTGAAGGAAGGGGTAAGAATTAATATTCTAGCCTAGAGTCAATAGCTAGCTACTATAGTTGACTGACTGGGAAATCTATATAGATGTGAGCTGAAGAAAAATTACTTTGGAAGCAGTGTACAGGAGATAGACCAGGAGGCTATTGGAATAATCTAAGTAAGAGATCATGAGGATTTGAAAAGAAAAGCAAAAAAATATATCTCATTTATTATAGGATTTAGACCTGGAGACCAGAGAGATGTTTTTGGAAAAGCAATAGTTCCACCTTCTCATTTTGAAAAGGATGAATGACTTGTCCAAAGCCATTTGGTTGGTTATGTCCTTCCTTCTTGAGGAGAACCAAATGAGTTGACTGTGACTGATTAGATCAATACAAGCTTGGAATACTCTGGCCCATATGAACAGGTGATTCTCTAACTTTTAAACAAATTACATTTCTTTTGATCGACTTCAATTATGCTTTGCTCACAGAACACAGCACCTACTCTGATGAGATTATGCCATACTGGGCAGTCCTATTCCAGTGTCTCCCATGTCATGCAATCAATGGCAAAATTTTTAAGAGAGACCTTGAGAGTGTCCTTGTATTGTTTTTTTCTGACTACTACGTGAGCTCTTACCCTATTTGAGTTCTTCATAAAATAGTCTTTTTGGCATGTAAACATGGACAGCCTAATGGAGTTGAGCTCTGCAGTAAAGTTTGAATGCATAACAGTTTAATTCCAGAAAGACCCTCAGTGTCTGATATTTTATCTAAGGCTACTTACTAAGTGGCAAAACTCTATTTAAACTCAGGTCTTATGATAATGAATCTTCTGTTCTTCACTGTTCTCCTTTTATTCTTATTTAAATTCTATTCTGTACTAACTGACAATGACTACAAATATGTGAAACATCATCAGGGCCCTACAATTCACAACCAATCTAGGGATAGTCACATTGGCTGACCCAGTTTTGGGTTCAGACAAAAATTGTAGACAAGAAGGAAAAGAGGAGAGTGTATAGTTGGGGGGCTTAATTAAGAGAATTAATTAAAAGACAAGAATTAAACTCACATCTGTAAATTCTAAATTCTATTTCAGAATAGTTAGAGGTGTATTTATAAATTGGATGGGCAGTTGTTAAAACTTATAGGATCACAGATCTTGAGCTCAAAAGGATTTCAGAGATCAATGACCTCCCCTCCTCATTATAAGTGAGGAAACTGAGTCTTGGAAATGGTGAATGAATTGCCCAAGACCACCCAGAAGTGAGATTTGAATCCAGTTCCTCTGACTTTAAAATTAGTTCTATTTCCACTGTCCCAGACTTCATTGAGGCAGTACTCACCGAAATGGGTATTTCAAATTAAAATAGCCATTTATTTTATTCCAACTTAAAATTAACTTCCTAATAAATTGCTGTTATTTTTAAAGTCTTTAGAATTTGATGCAGAACCATGAAAGGGCAAAAGAAAATTCCTGTATAATTTCCAAAGTTAAAAGAATAAGTATATGGTTAGGTATGATGGATCAGTCTTTTCACTGTTTTAAATTCCTAGTTTTTTCCCTTAAAAGTATGTGCCATGATACAATAGCAAGCAATGAATTTGTACATTAAATTTTAAAGTAGATGGTGAATATTAAATTCAAATGTACTGAAATCTACCATTCTCTTATTTAAAAGTAATTTTAAAAAATTAAACCAAGTAGCACCTTACATTTCTTTTTCGCCATTCACTCAAAGAGTTTTTTTCTTTATCTGTAGAATGAGAGAGGTAGACAGACTATGGCTGACATTCTAGATTCTATGACTATAGAGAAGTGACCCGGGGGACATGTTGGCCAGGGTTGAGAGGCTACAAAAAAGATGATTCAAACAGCAGTGTAATAAATTGTTAGGTTTCTAAACACAGCATTTTATGGAGCTTCCTGGAAGTTGCCATGTTTGGAGCAGAATCCAGGGAAAGGAAACAGATTTTTACTGGTCTAGTAAAGGTTAAAAACTTTATTGCTCTTTATTTCCAAATCTTTTTTTTTTTTTTTTGGAGAGGCTCCTTTAGCAGACTGGGTCATGGGTCATTGTGGCCTCTTGATGAGAAAGATTTTAAGGATATGGTTATCCTGAAAGTAACTTTAAATTTCCTTTCTTCCTCTAAGGAGCAATACAAATAGAGAAAGCAAATGGATCTTCCCAATTAAGTGTAGGGGAAAGAGGGAGAAAAAAATACACTTGTTAAGCACCTAATATGTGCCAGATACTGTACTAAGAACTTTTACAAATACTATCTTATTTGATAATATTTGATTGCCTACTTAAGCAAAGAAGAGGAGGAAATTTAGAAGAAGGGAAAAGGAGTAGAGAAAAAATTAAAAATCAATGTCCCTGACATCTGGGGTAATTGTTTTGTCCTCTCTCATTTTGCACTTTGTATTTATGGCACAGAATCATATACTCAGCACTGGAGGGACTGATAGAGATGTTCTATTCTAACCAGAGTCTTACGCAGTCAGTTTTGTACTGGGGAAGACAGCATGAAAGGGGATCTCAAGGCTATTTGTTGAGGAAAAATGGTAGAGTAGGGAAAAGGGAAACAGAGATACATGACATCAATGCTCAGAAAGTGACTACAAGGGAAGAAATTGGGAAGAAATGAGCTCCACTTGGGGTGCAACCTAGAGTGATGGTGGGAACAGGAGAAAGGGTCAGCCATCTGGTTGCTTCCTACTCAAGTGACCATTCTTGCCAACTTGCTAATAAGTGCTGAACTCACTGGGTCTGTACTACTGAAGTAGTGTGAGTGTTGTCATTGTCCCTGGATGACATGCTAGTTGCCCCAGCCTAATTAGTTCTGAATATAATTTTCTCATTATCCACATGAGGAAACTGAGGTGAAGGGAAAGGAAGCAGTTTGCCTGGGAAGGGATCATTCGAGTCATGGGATCACAGAGTTAGAGCTAGAAGTCTTAGAGATCATTTATTCCAAATGTTTCATTTTACACATGATGAAACTTAGGTCCATTGAGGTCAAGTGATTCTCCCAAGTTAATAACTAGTAGGAAAGCTCAGATTAGAAAAGTGTGTGTGTGTGTGTGTGTATGTTTATACATAATTATTTTATGAAGTCCTTCTTTTTGGAATCTAGAAATCAAAAAATTACTTTCTTTTGAAAAATAACTCAATTTGCAGGTTTATCATCTATATTATGAACCCTAATTGTTCATGAACTACCAAGATTCTATCTTGGACGCTTTTATCCTTTCTTTTATCCTTGGTGACATTACTAGATTCCATGCAGAAGACTTCCAGATCTAAATATATCCAGTCCTAATGTTTCCAGGATTCTTAGTCTTGTATCATCAACTACACACTAAATATTTCAAATGGGATACTCAGGTCAAATCCAGCCTCCCAAAGAGTACTTTATCTTCTCCTTCCCTCCCCCAACACCTCATACACACCAAACCCAAATAATTTCCAAATTTTCCTATTTCTGCCAAAGGCATTGACCAGACTACCACATTTGCCACTTTAGTGACATCTTTGGCTCTTCACTCTCCCTCACCCTAGTTATTCATTTAGTTGCCAATTTTTGTGGATTAACTTCTATAATATCTATTACATCCAGTTCCTTCTCTCTATACATCTAGCTACCATCTGAGTTCTGGCTCTCTGATAATTTTTCAACTGGACTATTGTGAAAGCCTCCTAACTGGTCAGTCACACTGCCTCAAGGCCCTCTTTTCCAATCCATTCTGTCTATTACCAATGACTTTCCTAACTATGGCACTCAATAAACTTCAGTAGTTCCCAATTGCCTCAAATATCAAAGAGAAACTCCTTTGGCATTCAAAGCCCTTCACAACTTGTCTGTAAGGTTTCTAGCCTTATTAATTTTATACCTTATTACATATCAACTATATTCTAAAATATAACCAATATATCCTATTTGCTCTTTCTCACATATGATACACTTCTTTCTATCTTCATGTCTTTGGTATCTATGTTCTTCATTCTTGGAATGTAATCCTTTTTCCACTTCTTCCCTTGGAATCCCCTACTTCCTTAAAGATTGAGTTCAAAAACTGCTTTTTTTTTTTTAAATATGAAGCCCTTTCTTATATTCCCAAGTATCTATCCAACCATCCCATCCCAAACTTGTCTTGTATTCATTTTGCATATATTCTATGTATATGCTTATTTGTGTATAGGTAGAAAACCATATTTCAACTATGCTATTTCTTCAGCTGAGGCAACTTTGATGTTGCCTGATGTTTGATGACTAAGAGTCAACATATACAAAATATTGCCTACATCTTACAACCAGTCACTGTTCTTTTCGATCTAATTTCTTATCTCTTTGAATTATCTTCTTTCTTACTGTTTCCACTGTCTAAATCATTGTGATTTTGCTTAAAAAGATCTATATGCTATCAGTGATGCTCTCTTTCACTCTGTCTACATAATGCTACCCGATTAAATATCCTAATGCATTGTTCTGATCATATAAGTTTTCTCCACATAAGTCTTCAGTGACTCCTCAATACCTACTAAATTAAATGTAAACTCCTAATAAACATTCAGTAACTTCTATCTATCCTCAACTTACCTTTTCAGCCTTAGTAGAAAAGTCACTGCTTTTTAGGGTCAGAAAGCCTGGATGTAATTCAATTAAATATAACAAACATTTGTTAAACATTTACAATGTGCACAGTAATATGCTAAACACAGAAGATACAAAAAAATAAAAAAGAAAGAAAAAGCCATTCATGAATATATTTGACTGGGAGAATACAATATACACATAAAGAAATAAGGAAATGTAATGAGAAAGAGAGTACCAATGGCGAGGCTGGAATGGAGAGAGATCAATTAGGATCTCTCAGTGGTAGCTGACCTTAACTTTGAAGGAAGATAAGAATTCTATAAAGCAAAGGTAATAGAAAAAGGTAACATATTTGAATTTGAAAAATAAATAATAATCCAGTTTGATTGACTTATAAAGAGCATGTTAGGGTGTAAATAAAGGGGAGATTGAGATGAAATTACAAAGGGAATTAAACAGCAGACTAAGGAGTTTATAGTATCCAATAGAAGAGTATTGGAATTTTTAAGCAGGTAAGCAAAATGGTCAGATAGGCATCTTAAAACAATGATTTTCTGCTCCTACATGCAAAATAGATTAGAGAAGAAAAAGAATAGAAGTAGGGATTCCAATTAAGAAACCATTATAGAAGTATGGATGAAAAGACTTATGGGTCTAAAATGAGTTGATGATAATATGAATGAAGAGGGCAACTTTAAGAGATGTGGAGGAAAAGAAGAAATATTGAAGAACCCTTATAAAAGAGTAGCCTCTATGAAAAGAAAATATTAGCAGATTCAGAATTAAAAATGTAGAGATGGAAGTCAAGAGGCATTTATTTATTAAGTGCCTACTATGTGTCAGGCACTGTGCTAAATGCTGGGATTACAAAGAAAGTTAAAAGACAGCTCCTGCTTTCCAGAAGTTTACAGACTAATAAGGGACCCAAGATTCAAATAATTGCACAAGCTATATATATATATATATATAGAATAAATTGTAGATAATCAACAGAGGGAAAGCATGAGCATTAAGGAGGACTGAGAAAGCTTTCTTGTAGGAAATGGAAATTTATTTGAGATAGCAATCAGGGAAGCCAGAAATTGGAGATGACTGAGAAGACAATTGCAGGCATGGGGAGATGGAAGAAAATATTAGAATAAAATTAAAGTATAAAAAATTAAAGAATATTTAAGTTCATCAAAAGAAAAATGAATTGTATCAAAGAAGGAACTAAGAAAAACAATTATGAATGTATTCATCTTACAGAAAAATATGGTGAAGCAAATAATTTGAATATCTTCATGTCCAGGATATTAGAAACACAGGGGAAAGTACAGATTATTATGAACCACAGGACTCTTAGAAGAGAGAAATTCTAAGTTTAACTAATATAGAAATGTAATTGACAAGATAAAAATTTCAATATTAAATAAAAATCTTGTAAAAAGTCATGAGAAGGATGTAAACATACCAAACAAAAACCATTCAAATTCATTAAGACTATTCCTCAGCTACAAGAATAAGCCAGAATTTTATATTTGTGAAAGTTTTCTTATTCTTTTTCACAAGTTGACTATCAAGATAAAGTAGGCCTTTTACCAACTCTTGATTTTTTTTATGGAACATACCTAAGCCAGGTTATATAAAATCATATTTCAGTTTATCCATATAGTATTTCCTTGTCCCTCCCTGATTATAGTAAATATCCATTCATCTCATGTTCACATCATGTAGTAACTTTAAAATGTGGCATGTCAGTTAGAAAGACGTGATTCTTTAATTTTAATTCCTTAATTCTTTAAATTTCTGTAATATAAGTGAATCTTCTCCTGATTCAAATTTCTTTTCTCTTTAAATCATCTACCTACTACCTACTAATGAACATGTCTAATTATGTCACTGCCCCATTTTAAAACATTCAGTGACTCTTTATTAACTCTAGGATAAAGTATAATCTCAGTCTGACATTTAAGGGTCTCCACAATCTGGTTCTAACTAGCATCTATCCCATTCCCTTGTACATATTCTGCATTCCAGTTAGAGACTTCCATAGTCTTAGCTTTCCATTTTTCTGCCTTGGCACTACCTCCTATTCCTACAACAAATGTCCTTTTCATCTTTAGCTCTTAAATTCTTTTTTCTTCCTTCAAGGATCAGTCCAAGATCTATCTATTCCAGAAATATTTTCAGATACTTACTTGCTATGTGATCCTGGGCAAGTCACTTAATCCAGTTTACATCACTTTCCTCATCTGTAAAATGAGCTGGAGAAGAAAAGGGCAAACCATTCCAGTATCTGTCAAGAAAACCCCAAATGGGATCATGAAGAGTCAGACATGACTGAAAAATAACTGAACAACAAATCCTTCCTATGAAAGTGTTTTCCCCCCAACCAATTTTTTTCTAGAGCACTTCATCTACATTGCTTTGTTGCTCCTATCATACTAATGCTTTGTAAATAGTAGCTACATAATATATCTTTATTGAATTAAATCTTCTCTTTTAGACTTTAAGCTCTGAGAAGTCATGCTGTACCCAGTGTTCATCAAATAGTAATAGCTTAAAAGTTCTTTGTTGATTGCTTGAGAATCCCCCTCAATGCCTAGCATACCCCTTTGCACACAATAGATTTTAAATAAATGTTTCATGAATGAATGAATAAAATGATAAAAATTTCTTGGAATAGTAGATAAAAACATCTCCTCAAACCAAAATGAATAAAGTAATCACTAATGTTACACTAGATAGAATGCCTAGACTATTCATCCTAATTCTAGTGAATGTCCAAAAGGATATTACAGAATATACATTACAAAATCAAGCCAAACCACAGCCACTGAGTCAATCAAGAGCAATAAGTAACACACTTTATGTAAAGTTTTAGGTTATGGGGATAAAAAGACAAAAAAAAGAAAAAATTCCAAGAGAGAAGGAAAGAGGGAAAGAAAGAAAAGAGGAGAGAGACAAAGATTGCTGTGAGGGTAGGAACTTGTGTTAAAGAAGACAAATAATAAAGGGAGAAACAGAAGAAGAGAGGCAATGACAAGGGACTATAATGACAGAAACAAAAAGAGAAAAATATATTTATGCCTACATATATGCATATGAAATATAGAGAAGTGAATAAAAAGAAAGGACAGGGTAAGAGACATTGAACTATATGATACCGATTCTATAACATGGTTCCACCCCCCACCCCCCTTAAATTTTAAAAAGTTGACCACAAATCACATTTCTGAACTCATGGCTTAGTGTAATATAAATATGGATATATTTCATGGTCAGTTCATGTTCTTCCTCCCAATCAATAATTATACAATAAAAAGCTTGATAGAAAATATTTAACCTATAATGCAGCATTATAAATCATTCTATATTACTTAAAAAACAAATTTAGAAAGTGGAAGAGACTGGGAACATGTTCAGTGCTGACATAAACTTAACATAAAATATTCAGTACATTTAAGGGATTGCTCCTATTCATGTTAATATATCAAAGCAACAGCAAAAGGGTGTCAAGAAAAGACACCCACACACTTTCTTTGTTTCCCTTTTCACAGACATAATTATGTATATGATTTAAAAAGAAGAAATAAACCTTGGAACTCTTGGAACTCTATTTCCTAGAGAGAAGTAGGGTAAAAATGGGTGGAGCTCAAATCTTAATTCTTCATGTATATAGTGATAACTTGCATCAGATTGTCTGGACCTATGTGGTTATGTCATGATAATGTGGTTAACACATTACAACTAAGCTTTTCTGTAAAGTTATAAAACTCTGTTGTAAATTTGTTCACATAATAGTCCACTTATAATCTTGTTCCTGTTCATCTAACTGTCCCTAGTTATGTCATTTCTCCTAATTGTCATGTTTTCATGGAAGCAAATAGTTCTATTTGACAGGGCATGTCTTTGTATAAAAGGCAGAAACTATTAGGGTTTGAAAAAAATGTATCACCTTAATGTATTTCTTTTTTTATATCTCAGTTTCCTTATTTCTTCGTGGCAGAGTTAAAAAGCCTCAGTGTTTAGGAATCCATTACTCATGTGGAAGTTACTATAGAACTATGATTGTTATTACCTACTGATGAGCAAGATGTGTCATCCAATTCCCATATCAATGGTGCAAAGAATAGTCATGTTTAAGGAAGATGTTTGAAAAATTTAGAATGGAAAAAGAATCCTCCGTGGGAGTGTTTTGATAATGGGATTCTATCCTCTTGTTATTATGAGCCCACAGGTTGTTACAGAGGATTAAGAAATAGAGAATGTTATTCCTAAGGAATAACTTGTGTGCATCTAACAACCCCCAAAGAAATCCCACTGGTAGTAACAGTTCACGATGATCTCTCTCTTTAAATTAGGACACTGCTTGAGTGAGCAATTTGGGATTCCACTCCTAGTTTATTTGGTCTCTTCCAAATTGTCCCCACATCTACACTAATTTAAAAGGAAACATCATTGGGAGCAGCTATTAATATAGAAAATAATATTAACTTCAAAGATGGCAGCCCCAGGGAGCTGGGAAATGAAATCTGTTACGTGTTCATTATTTTTCCTTTCTGCATACCACCAATAAGGGCCTTAAAACACTCCTAACTAGATCTCCCAAACCCATCCAAATCTTTGCACTTTTTTGAAATCTGTTACTCTAGATGACCTCGCAATTCTTATTTGCTATCTTAGTTTTCTTTTCTAATATTTCACTTTAAAATAAACCAGAGCCATAATTCAACTCATTTAAAGGAATGTGTTTTCCAGGGTGTCTCTGATAGAGTTTGAAATTATTCAACATCTGCATTTCTTTGAAAAAATAAATCACAAATTAATTTAAAGTCACTGTGTACAAAATCAATTTTATAGAACTAGATAAGTCTTATTGAAGGAACACCATCTTTTTCAGGATCCTCACTGTTCCATTAAGATAATAAAACATATGGGAAAAAACTACTCATGTAGAAAAGGCTCAAAGGATAAAAGTCATAATCTGTATCTATCATCTATTACTCTTCCTAGAAATAAAGTAATGTTTTACAAGGGACACAATATAATACAGGCAAAAACCAATGACTCTGGGCCCAGAGGACTTGGGTTTAAAACTGAGCTCTGATGCTTACTGCTTCTGTGACCTTGGGGTAGTCCACTTAACCTTGTTCTCCCTCAGTTTCATCTTCTGTAAAACAAGGAAACTGGACCAGATGGCTTCAAAGTTGTCTTCCAATTAACTCCAAATCAATGATCCAATGCTTTTGTCATCAATTTGTCTATGAATATCTTTGTTGCCAAGAACCTTTACTTCAGTACAAGTTCATGTATGAGACATTTTATTTAAAGAATGACATACATTTAATTTTGTGATTTGGGGGATTTTTGACAGGACCAGTCATCACAATATAACCTAAAGGCATCTTTATATTGAATCCATTATGACTCAACACAACATCAAGAATCTTCTTGAATTCTTTGGCATTGAACTCCATTCTTTTGAGTTTTGACTGTTTCCTCCATGTATAGTTAGTTAGCTAAAGCATAGTATGCCATAGTTCTGGGTTCAGTTACTCCATGAAGTCCAGTTAGATTTCACAGACTGCATTCAACATGCATCTAACCCCTTACTTCTTGATTTGAAATGTATACCACTGGGCAAAAAGGGAGATTTGTGGATGAGTACAAAATCACTAGGGGAAGTAGAAATATAACTCATAAGACATACCTCACTTCAGGGGTCAATAATAATATCCTCACAATTTTCAGGCCATGTTGGTAGAAACAGAAATTATAGGCACTAGCATCTAGAATGAATTATTGATCAATTGTTTCTCTACTGACAAGTGACATAAAATCATCCTCAGCAGGCTTCTTTGTACTTAATTCAAGGGAGGCAAATAAAGCATGAGGTCTAGGCATTTTAATCAGACTGAAAGATTTACTTACTTATTTATTTTTTTGCTGAGGCAATTGGGGTTAAGTGACTTGTTCAGAGTCACACAGTTAGGAAGTGTTAAGTGTCTGAGACCAAATTTGAACTCAGGTCCTCCTGACTTTAAGACTGGTACTCTATTCACTGCACCACCTAGCTGCCCCAAGATTATTTAATTTTTAACTTTATTTAAAAGGGAACTTTGAGTGTTTCTAATTTAGTTTCTAAGGAGAAAGTAAAAACTGAAAGGGGCTGCCAGGAAAGCAGGTTGAAATCTTAATTCCAAAAACTTGGTTTTTTAGAAAATACATTCTGTCTGCCAGCCAAGCATGATTCTGAAATTTCAGCTCTTACTTTCAGAAGGAAAACTGTTGTAGGAGCCAGACAAGAAGACAGAGGTTTGAGTGAAGTCAGTTATATGAGGAAAGGGAGTTCGTGGGGAAGGAAGAAGAGTTAGATACTTCAGACAGAAAATATTCCTGTTTTGGGGAGTAGGGGTCATGGCAATGGCTTCTAGACTGTAAATCAAATTTGCCTTTTCTATTTAAGGAGAAAAAGTTGATCACCCAGGTTTTTCCTTCTTCTATGAATGACTGCTATAAGAATCACTGATGTAGAAGAAGCATACTACATGTAATATGTTTTGGATAATCACACTATACTCTGAATATATGTGTTTCAGATCAGGTGTCGTATTAACCTGGCTCAGTGGACCCCAAGTTGCCTATGGATAGATTTCAGAAGATCCATGAAAGGGGAAAATGTCATCTTGGTATTTTCACTAACCTTTAAATTTAGTATTTTCTTCAATTATGAATGTGGACAGCAAATATTAATCTAAGAAGTCCACAGACTTCACTAGTCTGCCAAAAGAGTCCGTAGCACACCAAAAAATTTAAGAACATCTAGTTTAAGAGTATAATTCTGAAATGGAGCTAGAAGGTTTAGGGATAGTAGACAAAGAAACACAAATAACTGTGTTAGATTTCTAAATACAAGAAATTTAATTACAGGGATAGAAGTTCTTCTCTATGTGTAAATTGTTGACTGTATGGCTAAAAACCAAATGGTTTCCTCAGAGCAGGAACAATAAAAATCAAATTCATGGATTATGTCTTTCTATAGTAACACTTAAGGCAAGCTAATGAGGTATTCTGGGTAAGGGAAAATTTCATATAAATGAAGTGGAACTCTTTTTTTTAAGTTGTTAAAGCTTTTTATTTGCAAAACATATACATGGATAATTTTTCAACATTGACCATTGCAAAGCTTTCTGTTACAAATTTTTCCCTCCTATCCCCCACTTCCTCCCCTAGATGGCAGGCAGTCCAATACAAGTTAATTATGTTAAAATATCTGACAGATCAAATATGTGTATATATATCTATACAGTTATCTTGCTGTACAGGAAAGAAAAAAACCTGAGAAAGAAAACATAATGCAAGCAAACATCAATAGAGAGTGTGAAAGTGCTATGTTGTGATCCACTCTCAGATCGCAGAGGCCTCTCTCTGGGTGTATATGGCTTTCTTCATCATTGAACAGCTGGAACTGGTTTGAAACATCTCATTGTGGAGAGAACCATGTCCATCAGAATAGATCATGAAGCAGAACTCTTTGAAAGTCGAATTTTTATTTATACCATCACAGCATAAAAATCACAGTATAACCTAGACTTGAAGTTAGGAAAACCTGGTTTTAAACCCTGCCTTTAATACTTCATGATATTTAATACTGTCAGTTAGTTTCTATGAGACTCAATTTCCTCATCTTTTCAAAAAGAGTTTATATCAGATAGCCTCTAAGATCCTTGTAGACAGATGGTAGAATAGATAAAGTACTGGATCTGGACCCAGAAAGACCTGAACAAAAAGCTTGCCTCAAAATTACTTACTAGTAGTGTGACAGTGTAAATCACTTAATCTCTGTTTGCCTCAGTTTCCTTAACTGTAAAAAAGGGGGTGATAATATAGCACTTACTTCCCAGGGTTGTTTTGAAGATCAAATGAAAAAAAATATTTGTGAAGTGCTAAGCACAGTGCCTGTCACACAGAAGATACTTAATACATACTGACTCCCTCCCCCTTTCCTTTTCTTAATAATCTAATTCATTGATTATCTCTTTACATAGTAAGTTTACACTCTATAAGGAATAAGAGAGTTTGTCATTCATCATATAGTGCTATGATTATTACATTGAGGTTTCCTGGGACTGTTGAAGTATATGCAATTGTTTACTTTTGCAATGAAGAGCTCCAGCTATGCTAGCTGGGCTGTTCTAAGTAGTATTTCTTCTCTCTTGAGACTTTTACCATTTTACAATTTTACCTCTTATAGAGGTCAGTAAACTGGTTCACTTCTCATTGTTTCCACTGCTTCTTATAATATCCATCTTTTCTGCCTATTGTCACCCTCTTCTTTGACTTCTTTTGCTTCTTTCCCCCCTTTATCTTTTCTCTCTTTTCCCCTTTTATTCCTCCAATGTTTCTTGGCTTAGGACTCATCAGGATCACTTTCCCTAACAATGACATAAGTTTTCTGTAATTTATGAGTCTTTACCTCTTCTTATTGATCCTCATTGTCCTTCTCACTCAGAGGCTTTTCTTATTTTTCTAGATTTGGGCTGGATCCAAATGGTTAAGAATAGAGAACCAAACCAATGAGGTTTTGCACTAATTCAATTATAATAGGTGAAATATTAGTTTGTTCGGGCCATGTTTTACTGCTTTCATCTGAGCTTGTCCATGGAGGGGGGATACCTGTAGTGAAATGTAAGACTGGTGAAATTCAGAAATTAGAAGGCAAGATATTGCAAGGAAAGCAAATGATTGCTTTCTTTGAAATATAAACAGAGACACTTCATGAATTAGCTATTTTTTCTCTATTAGTATAAAAAAAACCTTAGTGATATTTGGTGACTGCCTTGAGGTAGCTCCAGAGAACAGAATGAGGAAAAATTGGTAGACATTTCAGAGAGGCAGATTTAAGTTTAATGTGAATAAAAACTTCCTGATAATTGGAAGTGTCCAGAAGTAGAATGGATTTCCTTGAGAGTTAATAGGTTTCCTTTCACTTAAAGTCTATCTCTGGAGACTCAATAACTGCTTGACAGTGATGCTGTAGAAGGGATTTCTGTTCAGGTGTTGGTTGGTTTAGGTGACTGCAGAGGTTCCATCCATCTCTCAAACTCTGTGACTCTTGCATTCTATAGCTATGGCATTTTGGTTTTATCTCCAGCCCACATAATGAAAAACAAAAAGTTATTTCTAGAGAGCAGAGTCAAGATGTCAGAGTAAAGGCAGCAACCTAGCTGAACTCTAAACATTCCTCTCCAAACAACTTTAAAATAATACCTCAAATAAAATTTTGAAGCATCATAGGCACAAAATGTGAGAGTGAGACATTTTCTCAGCCTATAACAATTGAGGATATTGTCAGGAGGGATCTATGACATCCAGCCTGGAAGCAACACCAGCAGTGAGCATTCTTAGCCTAGAATCAGCGAGGAGATTAGACAACTGGTCAGAAATAGATTACAGGGGACCTTCTGCTGCCATGGGGTGCTGCTGGCACCGATTGTTTATAAGCAGTTATGGGTGGCAGTTCCAGGATGGATAAGAGCACTTGTGGTCTGTCCCAAAGGAACAGGAGTCTAGTAGCAGTTACTAGCATGTGTGGCTGCGGAAGAGTAGGGAATCTGGTCAGAGTTCCAGGGCCAAGAAAAGCTCCAGTGCTTATGACAACAGGGAAGCAAAGATCCTTCCTAGATTTGCATCAAAATGTGGACAGGAAACGCAGTGAACACTCCTTTCCTTAGATCATACTACCTTGGAACATTGAAAACTTTCAGACTTTCAGTTCTATCTCTGAAAACAAGACAAAAAGGCTGAAACTTATAACAATGACTTCCCATGTTCAAGTGAGCACAGTTCAACTTTAACAAAAAGTTCAAAGCCAAGAAATAAGCTGGAAAAATGAGCAAATTTAAAAAATGACTATAAAATGCCTCCTACAGTGTCAGGAAAGACCAAGACATAAACTCAGTAGAAAATATAATGTGGAAACAGCTACAAGCAAATCCTCAAAGAAAACTGCTAATTCAACTCAAGAATTCCTGGAAAAAATGGAAGAAAAAGATTAGAGTGGTACAGGAAAAATTGGGAAAAGAAATTAGAGTGATGTGAAAAAAAATCACAAAATTAAAATTAATAATTAAAAGGCACAAAAATTCATTTAAAAAAGAATTCAAAAGCCAGAATTGGCTAAATGGGAAAAGAGGTGCAAAAAATCATTGTAGAAAATAGCTCCTTAAAAATTAGAATCAGCCAAACAGAAGTAATTTCTTCATGAGAAATCAAGAAACAAATCAACAAAATCAAGAGTGAAAAAATTAGAAGAAAATCTGATATATCTCATTGAAAAAACAACTGATCTGAAAAATATGTATAGGAGAAATTATTTAAGAATTACTGGATTAAGCGAAAGATATGATCAAAGAAAGAGCCTACACATCATATTTCAAGAAATTATCAAGGAAAACTGTCTTGATATTTTAGATCTGGAGGATAAAAGAGAAATGGAAAGAATTCATCAATCACATTCTGAAAGAGATCCCAAATAAAAACTCCCAGGAATATAATAGCCAAGTTTTAGAGCATCTAGATCAAGGAGAAAATATTGCAAGCAGTCAGAAGGAAAAAATCAAGAATGATGAAGACACTGTCAGAATAACACAGTATTTAGCAGCATCTACATTAAAGGAGCAGTGGGTCTGGACTATGAATTCCAAGCAAAGGAGCTAAGATTAAAATCAAGAATAGCCTACCTAGCAAAACTGAGTATAATCCTCTGGTGAAAAATTGGACATTTCATAAAATAAAAAACTTTCAAGCATTACTGATGAAAAGACAAAAGCTGAATACAAAATTTTATATTCAAACCCCAAACTCAAGAGAAGCATACAAAAGTAAATATAAAAGAGTAATCACAAAAGGATGCTCAATAAGATTAATTTGTGTACATTTTTATATGAAAAGATAGCACATGGAAGTTCTAAAAACTTTATCATTATTAGGACAGTTAGGAAGGAGTCTACATAGATAGAGAACATGAGTGAAAGTCGATTAGGTTTTTATGACCTCCAAAAATCTGAAAAAGAAAAAGAAAAGAGGGATGTGCTGGGCAAAGGAGAAAGGAGAAATTTTTCTCACATAAAGGAAATATGCAATAAAGAGCTTTTATAATGGATGGGGAAATTTAGGAGTAGGCACGAGCAATACTTGAACTTTACTCTCATCTGAATGATTCAAAGAGAGAATAATTCTCTCTCTGTGTCTCTCTCACCTCTCTCCTCTCTCCTTTGTCTCTTCTCTGTCTTTGTCTCTTTGTCTTTCTTTCTGTCTGTCTCTCTTTATCTGTCTCTCTCATGTAAGAAAATCATCTTATCCAAAAGGGAAATAGTAGGGGAAGTGGGTAACAGATATAATATTTGAGGGAGGAGAAAGAGGGTTGAAATGATAAAAGGGAGGGCAAATAAAGGGAGTGGTCAGAAACAAAGCAAATTTTTAAAGATGAGAAGGAATTTTTTTTAAAAGAGGAAGAGAAAGATAAACAGAAGAAAATAGGATGGAGAGAAATACATAGTAACCACAACTGTGAATGTGAATAAGATGAGGTCATCCATAAAAGAGAAGTGAATAGTAGAATGGATTAGAAACTAGATTCCAGCAATATATTGCTTACAACAGTCACATCTGAAACAGGAAGACACAAAGTTAAAGGGCCAGAACAGCATCTATTTTAATTAACTTAAGTAAAAAGGTCAGAGGTTGCAATCATGACCTCAAATGATGAAAAAGCAAAAATAGATCTTATTAAAGACAATCAGAGAAAGTACATTTTGCTAAAAGGTACTATAGATAGTGAAGTAATACCAAAAAATTTTATAGCAAATTTCTCTAATAAAAACTTCATTTCTCAAATATATAGGGAACTGAGTTAAATTTATAAAAATAAGAACCATTCTCCAATTGATAAATAGTCAAAAGGATATAAATGAGAAGTTTTCAAAAGAAGAAATGAAAGATATCTATAATCATCTGAAAATATATTCTAAATCACTATTGATTAAAGAAATGCAAATTAAAACAACTCTGAGGAACAACCACACACTTGTAAGAAATTGTAAATTCTGGAGGGGATGAGAGAAAATATATACACTAATAAACTGTTGGTGTTATGAACTGGCCCAACCATTCATATGTACACAAATGATTTTAGAAGCTTTTTTTGTGGTGGGAAAGAATTGGAAATTGAGCAGATTTCTCATCAGTTGAAGAATAGCCGAATAAGCTGTAGCAGAGCAACACTATGGCATAAGAATGATAAAGGGGGTGGTTTCAGAAAAAAAAAATCCATGACAAGACTTATGTGAATTTATGAAAGTGAAGTGAGAAACCCAGGAGATCAATGTGCACAGTAAGAGCTTTGTTGTAATGATGATCAACTTGAAAGACTTAATTACTCTGAGAAATACAATGAAACAAGACAATTCCAGAGAAGTTCTGATAAAAAAATGCCATCTTCCTCCAGAGAAAGAATTAATAAACTCCAAGTCCAAATTGAAGTAATTTTCTTACTCTCTTCTTTTGGTCTTTTTTTTTGGTGATATAATTAATATGGAAATATGTTTTACATGATTTCATATGCATAACTGATATATTATTTGCCTTCTTAGTGGGTAAAGGAGGGGTAAGAGGTAGGGAATTTGGAACTCAAAATTTAAAAGAATGCTAAAAATTAACTTAAAAAGAGAAAAAGAAAAATGTAACTCCACTTGGGAGTTGTGAGACATCACCAGATTTTGGTCAGGGATTATATTTTTACCCCTACTAAGAGGAAGTCCTTCTAGGACTCATCTAACTCCTAAGTTTGATCCTTAGAAATTTGAACATTTCACTTACCTATATATAAAAATGTCAGTCAATGAAGACTTTGTGAGATTTGATGTATAAAAGAAAAATGTTATATGTATATATAAAATGCATATATATATGTATGTATATATATACAGAAGAAAATGAAGATATTTTTAATCCTAGTACACTTAATACTGACATATGGTTGTGAAAATTGAAATTCTACAAAAATGTGGGGCAGGAAAATTGTATTTAAAAATAAATGTCTATGGAAAGTCCTTAACAGTGGATGGAATGATCTTGTTACTAACAAAACTATTTGAGACATCACTATTCCATAATTCTTTGCAAAAAGAATTAGAAGGTGAAATTGTGTTTTTCATACATTAGATTATATCAGTTACATAAAGCCATTATAATGGAACCCAAAATTTGTGAGGTAATGATATTGGAGGCACCTTACAGGATCTCTCTGCCCACCTTTTATCTTCCCTAAAAGATATATGGGGAAGGCAGAATAGTCATTTTGGTTTATTTGAAACGATTCTAGCTCAACAATGAATTATATTAGAGAAGGTACTTACTTTGAATACCCTTTTGTGCCTCCTCTATTCAAACCAGTAATGAAAACCAACTTTCTCTAAAATGGATTTTCATAGTAACAAAATCCATGTTCAATCTTTACATTCAATCCTATAAACTACAAAAACATTATTTCCAGTAACAAAGAATAAAAATGATGATAATTCTACCTGGGTTGAGCTAAAGTTTAGGTTTGTAGGATTTCTTTTAAAAAGGGGTGTGTGTGTGTGTGTGTGTGTGTGTATGTGTGTGTGTGTTTGTTGGGGAGACTGCTAAGCAAATTAATGTAGTCATGTAAACAAGATTATAAGAGAGGAAAAAAATTTAGCCTGCTTAAGGTATAAACTGTTCCCAAGCACTTTAATATTAGCCATCTTCATATTAATCATGAAAGTATTATTTGCATGAATTTTATTTGCTCAGAAAAACAAAGCCTGGCAGGACCCCTTCTTAAAACTTTGTTAGCTATTAAAGTTTTTGGAATGATCATGAAAGCAATAATGCTGAATTCCCTTAAAAAATAATCCTATAGTTCAAATTTTCCAGTAATTCAGACTGGGCTTCCCTCTAATTATTCTTAATTACTAAGCTTTCTACTATATGCATATGTTTCTGTTGTAAGAACTCTTAGTCATACTTCCTATAGATCTAAGTTATTTCCACAATTAGGCTGTTGAAAACAAATACCATTTCAATTTTCTATGTCCCCACTTAATATGGCTACCACCCAATATAATGAATTCCAACTTACATTTTACATTCTGGTGGACTGGAATTTGATTGTTAACAGGAATTAAGTGGGCCAATAGCTATGTTAGACAGAGATGGGTCTTTTTTGGGGAGCAATCAAGGTTAAATGACTTGCCTAGAATCACACAGTAAGTTTCTAAGGCTGGATTTGAATTCTGACTAAGGCTGGTTTCTCTATCTACTGTGCCATCTAGCTGCTCCTATAATAAACATGTTTAACTAGAGTAAGAGTTGATCAACATTCACGTATACAGTCTAATAAGGATATAACGCTATATACAACAAATCCTCAAGTAATTCATATTTCAGAAAAAATGGACATTTCTGACAATTGTACCTTGACTAAGCTGAAATTATACCTTTTAAAAGGTAAATGGAGAACCTCAAAAACATCAGCATCGCTACAAAAAGCTTTAAGAAAGTATTTTGTATTAATAGTATAGTAAAAGCAACAGGAATATTGTTGGTGCCTTTGCTTATATCTGTATCTTGCTTTGACATGGGTGATGTGTTTCTGCACAGTTGTGTACAAATCAATTTTTTGGTACACTGAATCATAGTTTACTAGAGATTTGTAATTTCAGACAGGCATTTCAGAGGGAAAAAAAACCCAACATTTGGCCATCAGTCTTTTAAAAATGGCAAGCATTCAGGCTCAACAACGAGTTTCCCCATGAATAGAACTTCAGTTAGAGGGAAAAAGTGTCAGAAACTCTCTTGGTTTTCTGTTCTAAAATGGGCCAGCAGAGTCTTACTTCTGAGGCTCCTGGCTAGGATAACTGCCAGCTCATGATAACAAGTAAAGACCATAATAAAGATAGTCAATACTGGAAGCAACAGAAAGGACATCTGGTAATGCATTAAAATCAGCGTACGTTATGGGATTTGTAATCAGAGGACTTAAATTTGATTCCTCTGAGACTAAATATATAGATCTTTAAGCTATATCCTCAAAGCAGTTCTGATAGGTAGATGCTATTAGTATTCCTACTTTACTAATGAGGAAAATGAGATTTAGAGAAAAAAAAATAAGTTGCATAGTACCACACAGCTTGTAAATGTCTCTTATCTTTCCAACTCGGGTCCAGCACTTAATCTGCAATGTCACCTAGCTGTCCAGATGTGACACTTACCATCTATGTGATGTTGGATAAATTATGAACCCCTTTGACCCTAAACTTTCTCATCTGTAAAAGGAGAATAATAAAACTTGTTGAAGTTGTAAAGCTGTAAAGGAGGGTAAAGTTAGAGTTATATGTGTTTATGCTAATTTATAGGATTTGCCCATAATGGGGTCTACTTCTGTCAGCCAACATATATTTGATAGGACACACCCTAGGGTTGAATTTTCTACTGAAGCATATTTTCCAAATTTTTGAAAATTTACCTAAGCAAAGAAAAAAAACCCATGACATTTTATATGAGCTACTATGAAGACTGTGTTTTGTCTAATAAATTTTCTAAGATGGTACAAGATGCAGTAATTTTTTTTTAAATTAAAAGGCTCAAATTTGGCTTTATGACCTTCTTATTTAGATGCTTTGAAAGGTTTCATTTCATTCTAGTCCACAAAACATGGCATGACTTGCTGAGAAAACTCCGGAGAAGAATTTATCTGTGCCAGTTTAAATATTATTTTTGGTTAACTGGGCCCTAAAAAGGCCGCATGAGATATAATGAATGTATAGATTTACATCTGGATATAACCATAAGTAACATAAAAAGTGAGAGATGACATGATTGTGAAGTTACAGCTGGTGGAAAGACACAAAGATAAATAGGCTGAAAAATAGAACAACTTGATATTTTATGGAAATTGCATTTTTATGGGGCTCTGCTGAATTCCATAGTGACCCATGAAAATTCTTACCTTTAAAGTATTTTAAGGAATTTCACAGAACGGCTTCCCATGCACAGTCTGAAATTCTCTGGAGGCTTTGCCAAAGAAAATCTTACACTTTATATTCAACAAAGAGCATATTTTGGACATTTAAAATTCAGTGTAATGTCACAAATGTCTACATTTTAATTTTGTATTAAAATAAAATTTAGACATCTCTTTGAAACAAAATAGAAAAAAATGTAATTGTAATTGACTATTAATTGGCCCAGTTTCCCTTGGGGATGCATTGACCCAAATTCTGCCTCTTCCTAAATCCCGTTGAAACCTGTGACCTTATTTCACTACAATATAAGCAGTGTATGAGTGCAAGAAAAATAAAGGGGGCGGGCCATGAAAGAGTTGGCCTGTACTCATGTTTGAATATTTTAGTAGCCTACTTTGAACTTGAGAATGGGGAAAAAAGTCCTACTGGATACATGAGGGCATGGCGAATGACTGGAATTCTAGGACTGCTCTATTCTTATAGAAAATACATATTAAGGATTCAACAAATTAATCAATAAATATTTATTAAATACCTACTATGTATCAGAAACTGTGATAGATTCTTAGGAATTTATAACCTAATACTCATTAATTTGTTAATTTTTTTTAAAAAATGTGATAACTGTATATCAGTATAGTTTCATTTGTAATTCTCACTATTTTTCTTTATGCATTTCAAAAACATTTTCTGAGGAATTCATAGGTTTCACTAGAATGTCAGAGGTCCATCACACAAAGAACTCCTACCTTAGTAATACAGCCTGAACCTTCAATTGTTCATGATATATGTTGGGGAGAAGGGTAGCTCAATAAGAACTGGAGGGTAGTTGTAGAAGGCAAAGCAGAAATGTTGACTGATTATATGCCCCTATGGTACATAAGTAGTCTTTATATTCTTGTAAGGAAATATTCTGCCTTTCTCTTCAAAATCATCAAGTGAAAGCTCCACATGTGAGATTCAGACCAGTTGGAATCCACTGATAATTCCCCCCTTCCTCTTTGGAATGAAACATAGCAAAAAAAAATATGTCTATAATTATAGATTCCACAATAACAGGAACTCTATCTTTTGTTTCTTTCCTTTCCAACTAGTATCTATCATAGTGTTCCTCACTTACTAGATATCTAATAAATTTTATTGACTCTCATGTATTTAGAAAGAAGCATGCTGAATTTTCCATCTGTAAACTACATAAGACACACAGAGAAATTTTGAAATTGGACATAAAATTGGGCAAATCATTAAACTACTCAGTACTCTCAGAGAATTGAGTTTCTTTATCAAGGACATCATTTCTTGGTCAAATTTCATTCAATAAAATCCTGTACCACTATTATCGATATTTCACTGAAGGAATTAAAATTCTGTTTATCCAAACAAAGAAAATGTTGGGGGGAAAAAGCAGATTTAGGCTTAATATTGGGAAATATTTCTCAGCTACTTCTTCATTTCCTTCTAGTTGTAGTACTTCAGACTGAATTACATCATACTCTGAGAAATCTCATCACCAGAAAATTGATCAGCTTTGACCCTCACACCTTACTGGTATCCTCAGTACCCTCTGCCTCTCTGATTAGTGGGCTGAAAAACAAAAAAAGGGGTCCTCCCAATGAATCCATTTAAAAAGGGCTCCCAAGCCAACTATCTCTTCATTTTCCACCTATCTGTATTTCTTTGAACTGAGCTCCATCATGTTCCCCATGGCAGCTACCTTCCCTCCTCCCTAGCTTCTTTTTGTGCGTTGGCCTCTTCCATTAGTTTGTGAGCTCCTTGAGGACAAAACTTTATTTTTTGTGTTTTTATCCCCAATGTTTAACGCAGTACCTGAATATAGCAATAACTAAATAAATGTTTACTGACTTATAAATAATAAAAGTTATGAAAAAATGGAATATGGTACTTAGGAGGTAGAAGGCTTCCCTCAGTAGAAATCTTAGAGTAGAAGTCGGATGACTATTTATTCTCTGTTATAGAGAAGGCAATTCTTTTTTTTTCCCTCCAGTATTTAAATACATATTTATTTACTTGTTGAACTAGATCAAGGATTCTTAGCCTTCTTGTGTGTCTTAGGCCCCTTCAGCAGTCTAACAAAGCGTATGGACTCCTTTTTTTTTATTAAAGCTTTTTATTTGTATAACACATGTATGGGTAGTTCCTCAACATTGATCCTTACAAAGCTTTCCATTACAAATTTTTCCGCCAGTCTCCTCCCCTCCCCTAGATGGCAGGAAGTCTACTACATGTTAATTATATTAAAATATTTGACAAGTCGAATATATGTATACATATTTCCATACTTGTCTTGCTGTGCAAGAACAATCGTATCTACATGAACAAAAAATATCTTAGAAAGGAAACCCAATGCAAGCAAACATTAATAGAGATCATGGAAATGATATGTTGTGGTCTACATTTCATATCCCTCTCTCTGGATATATATGACTTTCTTCACTGAACAATTGGAACTGGTTTGAGATGGACTCCTTCTTAAAATAATATTTTCAAATACATCAAATTAAATACATAGGATCTCAAAGGAAACCAATTATATTGAAATAAAGATGCATTTTTCCCCATCCAAGTTCATGGATGACCCTAGACTGTATCCATTATTGGAACCTGGACTAGATGGCTTCAGGAATCCTTCCATCTCTGAAATTTAGTAATTATGACAAAGATTTTGCTCTAGAATTATATTTAATTTCCCTATGAAAAGGAACATCTAGCACAGCTCTGGGAACCTAGGAAATATAAATATAAACTTTAAAATGAATCTCAAGTTAAATTCAGGGCAGACTATAAAATATAGGCCAAAGGAAAAATATGTTCTCTTTTCCAAATTGGTGCTTGGTAAATAGGAAATATTATAGAAAACACCAATTTGTCTACATTGGTCAAAAGTTACTGGAATATCCTGATCAAATGAATATTCTTGTTAATGTGAAGCAGGAATTGAAATACAGTAAGGAATTCTAGCACAGGATCATACAGCATTGATGCTATATTAAACATATTTGAGCCTTTCATAATTCAGAAAACACTTCAAGATTTTGCTTCATAATCATCATTATGAACAATAATTATTACACATTATTGTTTGAGTAAGACAATAGTGAATATGTATTGATGCTATGAAATTATGAAATTATTATAATTTTTTCTTTGGGGAAGAAAGAAGATAAATCTCAAGTCTCCATTTGGTTATTTGTAATTTATTTTTATTATGAAAGTATAATGCAGGAAATATCTAATTAGCTGAGCTTTCTAGTTGTATTTTTATTTTTTTATTAATTCTTTTTATTTGCAAAACATATTTATGGGTAATTCCTAAATATTAACCCTTACAAAGCTTTCTGTTACAAATTTTTCCCTCTTACTCCCCACCCCTCCCCTAAATGGCAGGATATCCACTACATGATAATTATGTTAGAATACTTAAGAAATCGAATATATGTATAGTTATTGCCACATAACATTCTAGTTGTATTTTTGTGAGTATTAATATTGATGATCATATTAAAACAATAATTAGGATTCACAAGTTATTGTTATTCCCAGAAATTTATTAAATCACATAGAGATCAGTGCTAGAAATGAGAATTCTAGGGCCAGTGTCAAGAAAATGACTACTTTAGTATAAAAATGTGCATTTATTAGATCTGAACCAAACAATGTCAAGAAACAAAGTATTTTTAATCATTTCCAGTCTTCAAGCTGCCTCCATGTGCTCTAAGAGCCAATGGCATTGGCTTCTACCCTGTTTCTCACAAGATATTCCATCTTCCCATTCTGTATGTTTTCAATAACTGTCCTCTATGCCCGTTATCTTTCCCTATTTGTCTCTACCTCCTGTTTTCCCTGGTTTACTTCAAATCTCAGCTAAAGGACCACATTCTGCAAAAAGCTTTCTCCAAGCCTTCTTAATCTTTCTTCTGGGGAAAACCTCATTTTTTCCTGCATACAACTTGTTTGTCCCTAGTTGTCTGTATGTTGTCTGACCTATTAGACTGTGAGATCTTTGAGATGGGTCTTATTTTTTGCCTTTTTAAAATTCCCCCATATTCAACACAGTGCCTGACACACAGTAGGTATTTAATAAATGCCTGCTGGCTGATTTAAATGCCTATTTCTGTTTGTGTGAAAAAGAGAGCTGTTTAAAGCAGGGTCATTAAGCAGTGTCCATAAGGTGTCACTCCTTGATGTATTTGTCTAATAACACTGGAGGTTATTTGTCTTCCCTGAGACTATGCATTTGCTTGGAGGTCTTGAAAATGTTTCCCTATTTATTTGTGGTGAATGTGATCCATTGCCTTTCTGTTCAGCCAATGGCTCCTATTTTATTCTCTCCTCCAGGATTCATCTAATGGCTTACCTACATTTGATGTCATTTGCCATCTGTTAAGCTGAGGCCTTTAAAAGCTCAGTCCTTTCATATCTATCTCTACACCTCCAAACTTATACTTCCTGCCAAACTCTACTGCTCCTTGGTAAAGACTAAAGCATATTGATTTTATGTATATCTCTTATATGTCTATGACAATACAAAGAACAGAGAGGAAACAAATATAAATAGCTAGACTAACCTGGCATGACACCAGATAATGATACTACTACTACTACTACAAATAATAACACTACTGATAATAACATTCACATAGCATTTTAACACAGTGCTTTACAAATATTATTATTTTCTCCTCATCATAACCCTGTGAGTTAGGGACTCTTATTATACCCATTTTACAGATGAGCAAACTGAGGCAGAGTTAGTTTTGGTGACTTGCTCAGAGCTACACAGCTAATATATATCTGAGGATGAATTTGAAAAGAGGTTTTCCTGCCTCCAGGACTAGTGCTCTATCCACAGTGGGAGCTAGTTGCTTAAATCACTTAACTAGATTATGTAAACACTGAATCAATTAAAAAAAAAAAAAAAAAAAAAAAACTTCAGTTGAGCTTTCCATGTTTCCCTCAGGAAAAACTAAGTATATGACAAAACTACCCAGGGAAGAGATTTATTCAGTCAAATTTACTGCCCACTCAATGGATGGCCTAATCAAACATTAAAGCTATTGTGTCAACAAAATCTCTTCCTGCTCCATCAATCCCAGGTTTCTGTGATACACATCAATGACCTACCCAGCAAAGGTAAATAATATTGGAAGGAAAGTCTAGAACAGTGATAACAACATTATCCCTAATTTGATGAACAGAGGATGAGAAAAATTTAAGTTTATATCAGGAAAAATCTCTTCATTTGCACACTAGTATGCTAGGTACCAAAGAGTAGTGCAGGGAACAGAATAAAAAGAGGGTATCAGAAATGGAAGGGAACAGCTCTCCCAAAGATAAAAGCATCTTAAGAGATGTGTATGTGGGAGCCATTTGAAAAGCAGAATAAGGGAGGAAGGGCAGCTAGGTGGTGCAATGGATACACCAGTCCTGAAGTCAGGAGGACCTGATTTCAAATCTGGTCTCAGACATTTAACACTTCTAGTGTGACCCTAGGCAAGTCACTTAATCCCAATTGTTTTCGGAAAAAAAAAAAAAAAGATAACAGAAAATCTGCTAGCTGTGTGACCCTGGTTAAATCACTTACCTCCAATTGCCTCAGGAAAAAAAAAGGGAGAAAGAGTAAGCTGTTAAGTTGAAAGCTAACTGACCTCAATTCAACAAATATTTTATAAAGTGCTTCCTATCTATTAGGTGAAAAAGGCAGTGTGGTAAAAGACATAGAGTCCTTAAGTATGAATAGGGGGATCTGGATTTCAAACCTACCTTTCTCTGGAACTTATTAAATTTGTGACTAGACACAGGATGTTCAAGGATTGGGTATTGAATTATACAAGTTGAAGACCTGGGTCCAGATCCTATCTCAGCTACTAACTGTATGACTCTAGGTAAAGTACTTGACTTCTCTGGGCTCAGTTTCCTCATTTGTAAAATGGGTTTGAATTTGATGACCTTCTAAGGTTCTTTCCATTTATTAGTCTGTGACCTTTCTGAAGGTGAGGCAGCTCTAAAACTTCTCTGCTGTAGGCAGGCTCAAATCTGCAGCATTACTGACGTCTTTACAAAACATTATAGATAATTGAGAGGAGTTAATAATGGATTTTACACATAAAGAAGACCATACCTGGAAATATACACCAGAGTTTCATTTGGAGGAGGTAAATGGGATGCAGACAAAGATGAATCTAGGCTGTTTGCTAAATGTCACAGACCTTAACATCCCACCACAGTGATGAATTTTTAGCTCATTTTTCACAGTAAATGGTCACAAAAAAGACAGGATTGCTTGCCAAGGACTAGCAGAACTACATCCACAGATTACAAATGCATTGTCTTTTTGTAGTAGCTTTGAAATTTGTTAGTTTGGAAGAATTCTGGAGATAGAAAATAGGTAACCCTGGGCGGCTAAGTGGCACAGTGGATAGAGCACCAGCCCTGAAGTCAGGAGGACCTGAGTTCAAATCTGGTCTCAGACACTTAACATTCCCTAGCTGTGTGACCCTGGGCAAGTCACTTAACATCAATTGCCTCAGCAAAAAGCAAAAAAAAAAAAAAAAAAAAAAAAA
>JAJPUD010000094.1:231309-281553 GCA_023553655.1 Myrmecobius fasciatus | reverse complement strand
TTGCCTCAGCAAAAAAAAAAAAAAAAAAAAAAAAAAGAAAAAGAAAATACCTGCAATTAATAACCTGCTATTTAGATCAACATTCCCCAAGTGATTCTCCAGTGTCTCTTATGTCACATTGTTATTAGAAGAAGTGAATCAAGTCACTCAAAAAATTACCTGTTGATTAACTTTTACTTTTCAATTTTTGGCCAAGGTGAAAGTAATTCCTAGTACTTTCTTCCTCTCACATTAATTTGTATTTACTTAACTATGAACACAGATAAGGCATTAGTTAAATGAATAAAAACTTATCAAACACTTACTATGTGCAAACTACTATGCTAAGCTACTGGGGATACAAACAGAAAAGGAACAGTCCTTTATCTGAAGGAACTCCCTTTGTAATGAGGAGATAATACACATGAAGGCTTCAGTTCCAGGTTTGAGGGAAAGGTTCCATGGTTTTGAGGGTGCAACCATAAAGCAGATGGCAATGCCATTTGTGTCATTTCCACTGATAAAAAGCGTATCATTTGCTGATGTTGAATCATTTAACAATATTTGACCATTTGACTGTGACCACAACAATAGAAATGAAAAGCTCACTAAAAATAATCCAAACTCTGAATAATTGGAAAAAAATTATAGTGGTTCTGCAGGTACTACTATGTTGAGTTCTGAAGATGCAGCAAGATTGCCCCCTCAAACAAGGAGCTTACACGCTAATGGAGGAAGATATCACATAATGGGGAGATGGGGTGCCTGCTTCAGGGTCCCTGAAATGGAAGTAAAGTGGATGAGAGAATGAGTAGGAAGGAAGTGAGAAGCATGGGTAGGGCTTTTGATAATGTGGAACTTCTGGGAGACAACCTGCCAATCACTGAGTCAGATTCAGGGCAGGGTCATCTTCAGAAGGGCAAGGCTTTTAGAAAATTCACTTACTTAAATGGCATAGCAAGAAGAAGAGATGGAAGCTTTTCCCCTAAGACAGAGGGCAAACCCTCCCACAACTGTATAGAGCATCTTTGGAAAGACAGATATTGACACAAAGTAAAATTGCAATGAAACATGTAGGAAATCCACGTAGCCAAAGCAGCTCATAACTCTGAAACTGTAGGTTCTTGATGTCCTACATCTCTCCAGAGAATGAGCATGAAGTTCACTAGGCAGATGTGTGGTTGGTATTGGACACATTACTCTGCTGCTTAGCCGGACTGGTTGCTTGATGGACAGCCTCTCCATTAAGTGGGTAATTTCAGCTGAGCTTGCTTTTCATACCTGTCCAATTGGTTGAGCTGACACATTATCAGTTTTGGATGCTGCTGGGCTAGGTTGACCAGCTCACTTCTGCATTGCTCACAGTGTTCAGAGAACAAGTCGATCTGCTGAAATCCATGGACTGGTTCTTCAACGAGCAACTGCAGTTTGTATCCTTCTCAAAGCTCTGGTCTATCTGGATATTACTGTACTCTTTTCTGATGGATTGCTGATCTTTCAGAAAAAGCACTTGTCCTTAATCGAAACCTGGCAGGTCTCTCTTTTTTGATTCCCCTAGAGTCTCCCTCAACTCTGGGATTTATCTCTTAAATGAAAGAGGTAAGAGAGATCTTCCTATTTCAGGGCAAAGTTCTTTCAGTTAGGAACCACATGATAACCAGTTATGTTACTTATGATAACCAGTTAGTTACATTTCCCAGATTCCAATTGGGGTCTTAAGAGCATCTAGACACAAATATAATGAAATTGTCTGTACTCTGGAGCAAATTCATTGTCTTTGATAGCTTTTTTAAAACATGCAATTAAGGTATTCAAGTCTCAGATCCCTTCCAAGAAGTAAAATGCTTCATTTACAACCATAAAGACTTTCCTTTATATTCAATGTCTTTTCCCCTTACAGCCTTTTACAAAGCGATTACTATCTATAAGTTGAGAGCCAAAGTCTAAATAGTGCATACCCTTACACTTATTCTTATTAAATAAAAATTTCCACTGAAAAGGGACACATAATATAGCTCTCAGATTTGGAACTTATTCCAATTCCCATTTCTCAAAAGTCAGATTGCAATACTTACCACTAAAAGCCAGGGACCATGTAGGTCTCATGAGCTGTTGGATAGTTATGAGATGACATAGATTTTCTTCTTCTAAGAAGCAAATTAACTGAAAGATTCTGAATTCCAACTATTTTAGCCTCTATTTCAAGATGGGAAGATGGGAAGGACTAACAAGAGTGGAGCGGAAGGTAGATGCACTTCTGGGAATCAGGATGATGAATTAAACAGTAAATTGCTGCAACTCTCCCATATTCACACTCAAACAACCATAAAATAGTGCCCCCAAACAAATCCTAGAACAGCAGAACCAGCAAAAAGGCAGTATAAAACAGGTTTTTAGCTCAAGAAATGTGGAAGATTGGCAAGAAAGGTATGTCTCATTTGGGTAAAAGGGGAGCATAGTCCAGGTTGGGAAGCATTCCAGTAAGCAGCAGCAAAGTCCCTCCTCAGCAAACTAGTGGAGATTCTGAACCCCACTGTGATGGAGTGGGCAAATACTGAGACCCATTAGCCAGGGGAACTGATGGGCTTCAGTTCTGAGAAATGCCATGTGCTTCATCATAGCCCTGGGCAAACTGGCATTTTTCAGTGGCCAGACCTCCACAAGCTTCAGCACAGCTCTAGGAAAACAGGTGGACTAGCCTTAAGGGGGCCTAAGTAAACAGGCAGCCTCCAGACCCCTGACCCTGACAGGTTTAAGCACAAGCCCCAGGAAAACAGGCAGTGTTCAGAGGTCAGCCCTCCACTTGTTTCAGTATATCTCTGAGGAAATGCAGAAATACTTTACCAGCCTCAGCACATGTAGAAACCATCACTACAACCTCAGCTCAGCAGCAGGTAAGCTGCCAGATATCTATGGCCTCCACAAGTTCCAGCCACCCCCATCCTAATCCCTTAGCATAGCACCAGACATGAGGGACTCTTGTAGGCTTCAGGGTAAGCCTTGCACAAGAAGCCTGAGACACTGCCCATTCCATCCTGGAAGCAAAGTTCAAATTTAAAAGAAAGAGAAAAGCTAAAAAAGGTGAACAAAATACAACCAAAATTGAATCTGACCATACAAAGTGATAGGAAAAACCAAGGTAGAAACTCAGAATAGGACAATAATGTTAAATATCTATGGGCAAAACCCCAAAGAAAAACAGGAAGTGGTCTCAAGCCAGAAAGAACTCAAAGAAAAGCTCAAAAAGAAGCTTAAACAATCATATAAGAGAGGCAGAAGAAAAACTGGGAAAAGAAATAAGAATGATGGAAATGTATTATGCAAAAAGACTCAACAGCTTGGAAAAAGAAAATAAATGCTTAAAAAGTAAAATTAGCCAAATGGAAAAGGAACAATAAAAATCAACCAAAGAAAACAACTCCCAAAAAAGTACTATTGACCAGATGGAAAAGGAAGTACCTAAGCTAATTGAGGAAAACTACTCCTTAAAATTTAGAATTGAGCAAGTGGAAGCTAATGACTCTTTGAAACATCAAGATCAATCAAACAAATTCAAATGAAGAAATAGAAGAAAATATAAAATACCTCATGAGAAAAACAACTGATCTGAAAAATAGATTCAGGAGAGACAATGTCAGAATCATCAAACAACCTAGAAGCTATAGTCAAAAGGAGGACTTGGATGGCACTTTTTCAAGAAATTATTAAAGAAAACTGCTCTGATATCCTGCACAATAGGCATTAAAGAATCTACTGATCACCTTAGGAAAGAGATCTCAAAATAAAACAAGGAACTTTGTAGCCAAATTATAGAACTATCAGGTCAAGGAAAAAAAATTTGTGAGTGGCAAGAAAGAAACAATTCAAATATCAGGGAGACACAATTAGGGCTACCCAGGATTTAGCAGTTGCAACATAAAAGGCTCATAGGTCATGGAATAGGATATTCCAGAAGACAAAGGAGCTAAGACTATAACTAAGAATTACTTACCCTGTGATATTAAGCATAATACTACAAGGGAAAAAAATGGTCAGTCAGTGAAATAGGATTTTAAGCTTTCATAAGCAGAAGACCAGAAATGAACAAAAAATTTGATCTCCAAAATCAATACCCAAGAGAAATCTAAAAAGATAAAAAGGGAAAAGAAAACATAAGGGATTCAATGAAGCTGGACTGTTTACATCTCTACATGGGAAGATGATACTTACAATTCTTTAAAATTGTGCCACTAATAATAATACAACTAGAAGGAGTGTGCATAGAAAGAGAGTATGGGTATATGATGAATTTGAGGAAATGACATAAAAATAATAAAGGTGAGAAAGAGGAATACCCTGAATGCAGAAGGAAAGGAAAGATAGAATGGGGTAAATTATTTTACATGAAGAGGCAAGAAAGACCTATTACAATGGAGAGGGGGAGAATAGGAGATGGATATCTCTTAAACTTTATTAGCTCAAAGAGGGAATGATATACTTCATCCGTTGAATATAGAAATTTCTCTTACTGGAGAGAAAAGTAAAAAGAAAAGAGATTAAATAAAGATGGGGAGGACTGACAGAAGAGAGGGCAGACTGAGGGAGGTGGTAGGGGCAAAAATGTTGTTGAGAAGGAAAGAGTAAATGGAAGGAGAGGACAAACAGGAGGAAAGATAGGATGGATGAACATACAAATATGAATGGGATAAAATTTCCCATAAAAAGATCTTATCTATATAAGGCAAGAGTGTTGAAGTCTAAATAGGGCATATCTTTATTCTTATTAAATAAATTTCTCCTCTAAAAATGGGCATATAACAAAGCTCTCAAATTTGTAACATTTCATTTCCCATTTTTCAAAAGTCAGATTGCAGTAAATACCAACTGCACAGTGAATCAAAAAACCAGAATCCTACAACATGTTGTTTACAATATGAAACACAATTGAAGCAGAAAAGCACACACAGAGTAAAGCAGAATCTATTATGCTTCAGCTGAAGTGGATGAAATCCTGATCTCCAACTAAGCAAAATCAAAAATAGACTTAATTAAAAGAGATAATATAAGAAAGGAAACTACATCTTGCTAAAAGGTATAATAGACGGTGAAGTAATATGAATACTAAGCATATATGCATCAAATGGCATAGCATCCAAATTATTGGTTTAATTTGTTTTTTTTTTTTTTGGTTAATCAAATTAGAGTCAAGTGACTTGCCCAGGGTCACAGAACTAGTAAATATTAGGTATTAAGTATCTGAGGTCAGATGTGAACTTAGGTCCTCCTGACTTCAGGGCTGATGCTCTATCCACTGCACTATCTAGCTCCCTAGCATATACATTCTTTTTTTTAAATTTTATTTGCATAACATATGTGTGGGTAATTCTTCAACAATAACCCTTACATAGCTTTCCGTTACAAATTTTTCCCCCAACTCCCCACCCCTCCCCTAGATGGCAGGATATCCACTACATGTTAATTATGTTAAAATATTGGCAAATCGAATATATGTATACATATTTCCAAACTTGTCATTGTTGTGCAAGAAAAATCTTGTCTACACAAATGATATATCAGATAAAGGAAACACAATGTAAGCAAACATCAATCAAGGAGTATGAGAATGTTATGTTGTGGTCCACATTTCACATCCCTCTCTCTGGGTGTATATGGCTTTCTTCAGTGAACAATTGGAGGTGGTTTGAAACATTTCATTGTTGAAGAGAGCCATGTCCATCAGAATTGATCGTCATATAGTACTGTTGTTGCCGTGTATAATGATCTCCTGGTTCTGCTCATTTCACTCAGCATCAGTTCATGTAAGTCTCTCCAGGCCTCTCTGAAATCATCTTGCTGGTCATTTCTTACAGAACAATAATATTCCATAATATTCATATACCATAATTTATTCAGCCATTCTCCAATTGAAGGGCATCTATTCAATTTCCAGTTTCTAGCCACCACAAAAAGGGCTGCCACAAACATTCTTGCACATGTGGGGCCTTTTCCTTCCTTTATGATTTCTTTGGGATATAAGCCCAATAGAAATGCTGCTGGGTCAAAGGGTATGCACAGTTTGATAACTTTTTGAGCATAGCTCCAAATTGTTCTCCAGAATGGCTGTATCCGTTCACAGCTCTACCAACAATAGCATATACATTCTTAAAGAAGTTAATTGAGTTACAGATCCATGGCCAAATAAGAGATAGCATTACAAAATATAAAATAGATAATTTTGATTATGTTAATTTAAAAAGCTTTTACACAAAAAAACCAATGCAAACAAATTTAGAAGGAGAACAGAAAGCTGGAAAAAATCTTTTAAAATAAGTGTCTCTGGGGCAGCTAGGTGGCACAGTGGATAGAGCACCAGCCCTGAAGTCAGGAGGACCTGGGTTCAAATCTGGTCTCAGACACTTAACATTCCCTAGCTGTGTGACCCTGGGCAAGTCACTTAACCTCAATTGCCTCAGCAAAAAAAAGCAAAAAAAAAATAAGTGTCTCTGATAAAGGCCTAATTTCTAAAATATACAGAAAATATTTCAAATTATATAATATTACAAGCCATTCTCAATTAACAAATTGTCAAAGAATATGAAGAGGAAGTTTTCAGATGAAGAAATCAAAGCTATCTGTGCATATGAGAAGTGTTAGTAAATCACTTTTGATTAGAAAAATGCAAATAAAAACAATTTTGAAGTACCATCTCACACCTATCAGAATGCTTAATATGACAAAAAAAGGAAAATGATATATGTTGGAGAGGATGTGTGGAAATTGGGATACTAATACACTATTGGTGGAGTCTAGAATTGATCTAACCGTTCTGGAGAGCAATTTTGAACTATGACCAAAAGGCAACCAAAATGTGCATACCCTTTGATCCAGCAATACCAAGAGGTCTGTATTCCAAAGAGATCATTAAAAAATGGAAAAAAACCCTACATGTTAAAAATATTTACAACAGCTCTTTCATGGTTGCAGAATATTGGAAATTGAGAGGATGTCCATCAATTGGGGAATGGCTGAGCAAGATGCAATATATGCATGTTATAGAATACTATTGTGCAACAAGAAATGATTACCACAGATTTCAGTAAAACCTAGAATGACTTGTACAAACTGATACAGAGTAAAGTAAGCAGAACCAGAAAAACACTGTACACAATATAAGCAACATTGTGTAGGTTCACCTATGAATGACTTAACTCTTCTCAGCAAGAGAGTGATCCAAGTACAAAGGATTCATGAAGGAAAATGCTATCCACATCCAAATAAAGAACTGATAAACTCTAAATGCAGTTGGAAGTACACCTTTTCATTTACTTTATTCTTTTTCATATTTTTTTTCTTTTGACCTGTTTTTTCTTTCATAATTGTGACTAAGATGGAAATAGGTTTTACATGATAGCACATACATAACCTATATCAAATTTAAGGAAAAGAGGAGAGAATGGAAGAAGGGAGAAAAATTTGGAACTCAAAGTCTTATAAAAAATGAATCCTTAAAAATGTTTGTAGCAGCCCTTTTTGTAGTGGCAAGGAATTAGAAACTGCATAGATGCCCATCAGTTGGAAAATGGCTAAGTTATGGGAGATGAATATTATGGAATATTATTGTTCTGTAAGAAATGACCAGCAAGATGATTTCAGAGAGGCCTGGAGAGACTTACACGAACTGAAGTGAGTATAACCAGAGAACATTGTAAACACAACAGCGAGATTATACAATGATCAATTCTGATGGACATGACTCTTTTCAACAGCGAGATGGTTCAGGCCAGCTCCAATGGTCTTATGATAAAGAGAGCCATCTGCACCCAGAGAGAGAACTGCGGAAACTGAGTGTGAATCACAACATAGTATTTTCACTCTTTTTGTTGTCATTTGCTTGCATTTTTGTTTTCTTTCTCTTTTTTTCCCCTTTTGATCTGATTTTTCTTCTGCAGCATGATAATTATGGAAATATGTGTAGAAGAATTTTGGACATGTTTAACATATGTTGGATCACTTGCCATCTAGGAGAGGAGGTGGAGGGGAAGGGAAGGAGAAAAAATTTGGAACACAAGGTTTTGCAAAGGTGAATGTTAAAAATTATCTCTGCATATGTTTTGAAAATAAAAAGTTTTAATAAAAGTGAATGCTTAAAATATTCTTGACATGTAATTGGGGAAAATATTATTAAAAAGATTGAATCAGAGGGCAGTTGGGATTGGGGATGGTGGGAAGGAAGACGGAAGGAGAAAAGCAATGAAAATGATGAGAAGCCAGATTCAGTGAGAATGACGAGTGATTCAGAATATGACTCATTCTGCAAAGACAGAAGGCAGTGTCTAGAAAGCTTATGATTTAAGACAGTGCCAGTACTTAGTGGTGGATAATATTTAACCATTTATTATTACAGCAATATGTTCTAGAACATTATTGAGAAATGATAATCTGAGCAAGAATTCTCCTAATGTTTGAGTTATTCCTAGGTAGACAAAAAAAAAACTTATTTAGGATGAGTATTAATATACTCAGTCCTTTAGTTTAAACCCAATAGATAACTGTGTTGATACATTAGTTCCCTAAGTGTCTTCAGAATTACAGAATATCTTCTAGTTGAAGAAGTATTTATGGACAATTAATCCTGTTTGAAAGAATCACTTTGCTTTCTTCATTGGTAATCCTGCTTTCTTTTGAAAACCACTTGAAATAATGGCAAATATGGAGCTCTTTAAGATTTGCAAAGAACTTAATAAATATGATCTAATTTTAATACAACAACCTTAGGAAGTAGGTGTTATGAATTTTTATAGATGAAGAAACTAAAAGTTAATTTACCTAGTCACATATCTAGTAAGTTGATGAGGTCAGATTTAAATTCTGATCTTTCTGATTCAAAGTTTTATGTTCTATTTACTGTCTCACCTACCTGCTTCTAGTAAGAGAGAACTCACTATACCCCAAGATAAACCTCTGTGGAGAACTATAATTGGTACGAGGTTTTCTTACATCATGTCTAAATAGGCTTCTCTATAACTTCTACTGGTTGTTCTTAGTTCAGCTCTCTGGGATCAAATAGAAGAAAGCTAATCAGTGCTTCAGATACTTGAAGACATCCTTTTATACAGCAGCTAGTTGATGAGATAGACAGAGCCCTGGCCCTGAAGTTATAATAATAGAGTTCAAACCCAGCTGCAGCTGTGTGATCTTGGATAAGTCACTTAACCGCTATGTGCCTCAGTTTCCTCAACTATAAAATTATGGTAATCATAATAGCACCTATCTCCCAGGTTTGTTATAAGGATTAAGTGAGATGATATTTGTAAAATACCTAGCATTCTGGCTGGCACATAATAGGTGCTTAATAAATGCTTACCCTGCCCCCTTCTCACCCTATCTTTGATTTTCTGAAACTTTGCTTTTTAAAAAAATGTAGCTTCTCACAGGGCTCAGTATATGTAAAATTGAACAATTACACTCTAAATGTGAGCCTTCTAGGTTTATGTCATGGATCATCCAGAAGGACAGGAAACAAAGGAAGATGCACAACGTCAAGTGTGTCTTCATCCATACAAACATGACCTTACTCCCAAGGATGAGTTGGATAAGGATCCCAGAAGTCTTACAATCAAAGTTGAATTTCCCTGCATTTCAAGCATTCTAAATCATCATATTAAAGTCAAGTAAAAACACTTAGGAAACTCTACAAAGATGATAATTTGCCAGTGGGTAAAATCTGTGGTTGATTGACTTCTCAAACATTAATATAGCTGTGTGATGTTATTTTTTAAATAGTATTTTATTTTCCCCAATACATGCAAAGATAGCTTTTATCATTCACCTTGGAAAACCTTGTGTTCCAAGTTTTTCTTTCTCCTTCTCCTCTCCCCTCCCCAAAACAGCAAGTTATCCAAATAGCTTAAACATGTGCAATTCTTTTAAATATATTTCAATATTTGTTATGATGTGCAAGTAAAATAAGATCAAAAAGGAAAAAAAAGAGAAAAAAAAGCAAGCAAACAACAACCTCAACAATAACAACAACAGCAAAGATGAAAATACTGTGCTTTTTTGGTCCACATCCAACTTGCACAATTTTCTCTCTGGATGCGGATGGCATTTTCCATCCCAAGTTTATTGGAATTGCCTTAAATTGCCTCATTGTTGAAAAGAGTCACTTCTATCATAGTTTATCATCATAAAATCTTACAGTGTTCTCTTGTTTCTGCTCATTTTACTCACAATCAGTTTACTCAAGTCTTCATGATGTTATTTTAATATGCCATAGTGGAGAGAGGGATAGTCTTGGAGTCAGGAAGATCTGGGCTAAACCTGTACTTCTCACATGGATAAACTCACCTAGCACTGAGTTGGATATTAAATGTTGCCTCTGGAATTTACTAACTATACAGTTAAATACAGTAAATCCTATTATCTCCTTGCCTTTAGTTTCCTCACCTATAACATTAGACTCCAGATCTATGGTTCCTTTGTACTCATTTGTATGATTATGGAGACAATAAACTTAACTTCAGTGCTCCAGGCAACACTCTCTAACTCTTAAATTACAGGACTATGTAATGGTGGAGGAATTCTCTACAATGATGAAACCATTGGTACAGACTTTTTTTTTAATGAGTTAAAAATTATCAAGAACGGAAAAAAGACATTATGAGAGGAATAGTAAAATGAAGCAATCTTAAGAGGCAAACAGCTTTGCATATAAAATCTAGTTTCATAACCTAAAGTTAATGCCATTTAAGTTATGCTCATTTGCTCCAAATTGGTGGTTTTATCTATGGTTTTCACTGCATATTGCAACTGGTGATGGCTTAGTAAACAAGGCAGAAGACTTTTAATTAAATAGAAGTTACAGTTCATTATTTTTGATTTTTCTGGGTCACTTTATGTGAGTGGAAATAGAATGCTTTCCAAGATTTTGTTAAAAAAAATCATCTGTGCTATTTACATTATCAAAAAATAAATGACTTTTAGGTGAAATTACTATTTTTAAAAGACTAAATAATCTTTTCTTCAATACCAGAAAGATCAAGGCCATCCAAAGGAAAAAAAAAGGTGAATGTCTATTTTTCTAGTAAGTGAAATTTATGGCTGCAATTTCCTTTCAGTATCTAGATTTAATGCATCTGTGATGTTGTTCCGTATAAATATAAGTAATCACTGTCAAGGAAACAAATTCTCCCTGTGCATGTGTTGCACAATCCGGTGTATTTTCCCAAATTAAATACATAAATATCTCAGAGGAATATGAAACAACCAGAAGTTTAAACCAATTGAAAGCAAGTTCAGAAATTAATACACTGCAACAAGTCTCCAACAAGGTGTGCAGTGTCAGGCTGAGTTGAAAAAACAATTATCTTTTTCATCCATCATGGTCATCACTTATTGTTTGGTCTCATCTCTATGTCACAAAATGAACAATGCTTGTTTGTCACCCTTCTTCCTTACAGAAGACCAGTGTTGCAGATTCCTGAGGATGTTCAATAAAATACCTCCCCAATTTGAACAAGTCTTTATTTAAGGCACAGGATCATGCCAAGTTCTCCCAGAAGTAGAAATATAGCTGACATTATCTTTCCCATTTTACAGACGGTTATGGAGGTCCAAGGAGGATAAGCTATCAGAGAGATGACAAGTAGGGGGCAAATCTCTGATTAAACCTGGCTTCTCAAACAGCTCATCCTGCTCCCTTTTTTTATCTTTCTTGACTTCCTGCTTAGAATATATTCAACTCCCTCTTCACAATTTTTACCTAATTAAAAGCTCAGCATCCATATTCTTTTTCTAAATCTTGCAGATAGAGATGTTAATTCTGAGTTGCTCCATAGAACTTGGAAAACTAATATTTGAAAAAAAAAACAAATGGAATATTGTTCCCTGTTTAAGTTTAAAATAGACTATATAAGGAAGTCTTAATTTTTTTAAAAAAAGAGGAATAATTCCCATAGTACTATGTTTCTTGTTTACAGGTGGCATGAGCACTTTAATAAAAATCCAGGCCAAAGTACAAATAGATCTTATCCAAGACGTATATAAGAACTCAGAAAAAATATTGGATAGATAAAACATTTATGAAATGCTTACTACATGCAAGGGACTGGGTTTATAAGATTAGGTTACAGATAGAAAATTTCTCTTCTCCACTGCAGCCATGGATGAATATTTTTTAACCACTAAAACTGGGGAACTTTAAATTGTTTGATCTAATTTGCATTTGTATGAGTGAGGAAAAAAAGTTTTCCTCCTGAATGTTAAATTGTTGAGGTTGGGCAGGTTCTATTAGAATATAGTCAAATGTCCTCATTCTCATCCTTCAAGCTGCCAATGAGTTCTTGCATCTACTTTGTATATATTTTGTATGTATTTACATATTGTCTTCCCCATTAGAATGTAAGCTCTTTGAGGCCATTTACTTACTCTCTCAGCCTAGGTTTCTTCGTTTATAAAATGAAGTGGTCGGTCCAGGTGATCTCTAAGCTTCCTTTCCATTCCAAAATTTTAGGACTACTCTATTGGAGCATAATTTAATTAATTTATATGGTTCATTTCTCAAGCTCATATTTTCAAGTCTGTTACAAACATTCACAAAGGAAAAAAGGTCTTTCCCTTCCCTTTCAGACCTCGATAAATCTAGAATATGGTATTATCAAATCATTTCAATTGACAGATAGACAAGTTTTTACTGACTTTTGATAGATAGATTGTTATATGGCTACAATTTTGCCCTGCAGCTAAATATTAATGTAATCAACAATGGAGAGAAAAATGAATACGACATTTTGATGGTGCTGCTGGAAGTTTATACATTTTTATTTTGCTGAAGGGTGACTAAATCAATTGTGTTTGCTGCCAGATTTGCATGGTGGAAGTAAGTGAATATAAACTGGACAGATACATATACATCTACAAAATATTAATAAACAGGTTTACGTAGATAGTCACATATATTGGCGAGCCTACATGCATGTTCTTGGGATCTAAAAGATACCAGAATGTTCCTAATGAATTAATGTAATATATGCTAGATTTTCTTTCTATTTAAAAAAATATTAATTGGAATTTTTTGCTGAAGGGGAGCTCTAAGGCTACATATTTACTGCAATAACAAAATTAATTGAAAAGAAAAAATATTCTAGTTTTGGTTTTATCTACACATTATGGTATGAAAGGGTTGCCTCCTTGGAGGTGACAGTCCTACTGATGAGGCCATAGGAGTGCATGATTTTGTCACTTGGTCAGTTGTTTGGGGACTGTATAACCCCATCCTGGGTACATCTTCTGAGGTCAAAAATGTTATTCATCCCCTATTTTGTTGAGTAGGAAAAGAGGGTAAAGTTTGTATAGGAATCATAACTCTCAACTGGATGAATTACCCTCCAAGATTTCTAAGACTCCATTCATTTCTAACACTCTGCACTCTCTTCTCCAAGTTACTTGAGAAGATAACGGAAAGTTTTGATGGTTCCAAGAGAGATATTCTGATAGCATTTTTTTTTTTTGGTGCTAATGGTTTACAAATTATTCTACATTTGGTGACACTACTTTCACTCTCTTCTAAATCCTTTTCAATTTTGCTTCTGTTTTCATCCTTCAATGTAAACTATTCTCTCCAAAGTAACCAAAGATCACTTAATTTTTAAATTGAACATCCTTCGTCAACCACTGTCATTCTTGACTGCTATGTAGCATTTGACACTATTGACACCATTTCTTGAGTATTTGCATCTTTTTGAATCTTTGTGATACTGCTCTCAGTTCTCAGTCAGTTAACAAAGAAATATTAAGTGCCTACTATGTGCCAGGCACTATACTACAAAGAAAGGGAAAAATAGTTGGAGCTCTCAAGGAGTTTACATTTTGAGAGGGAGGCAACATGTAATTAATTAGGTGTATACAAGATATATGCAAAGTAGGTGAAAGGCAATTTGAGAGGGGAAGTCATGGGGGAGAGGAGTGAAATTCAGCAGATAAGCTGAATTTTGAAGGAAGCTAGGGATTCAAAGAGATAACATTTTAGGGGGCAGAGCACTCCAGGAATGGGGGACAACCATTTCAAAGGGATGGACACCAAAGATGAAGTGCCAAATTAGAATAATTCTTCAACCTCCTTTTCTGGATTTTCATTTATGAATTATATTTTATAAATATATTCTATAAATTATAAATTATATTTATTACAAGTATTTCATCTGAGCTTTCTTCACATTATTCTCCATAAGCTTTACTTAGTGATCTCATCAGTATACAGTGATCCAATTGTCTTCTCTAAGTGAATAATTCCCAGATGAATATATTCAATCCTAATCTTTCTTCTGAACTCTAATCTTATATCACCAAATATCTACTAAGAACTTGTTTACTTAGGTATCTGTAGACATCTCTAGCACAACAAATCAAAAACAAAACAATATTTTCACCCTCCCACACACTTAAAAAAAATTCTCCATTACTGTCAAGGTATCATTATACTTCCATTTTTCTAATCAGTTGCCAAGATTATCAATGATATTGCCATGTCTTTCATCAAGGTCCCCTTTTCTTCATTCATATACATACCACTATACTTCAGGTTTTTATTGTTTACCACTAGGACTACTGCAATAACTTGCTAACTGATCTCTCCCCATCTCCAAACTATCATCCACACAGTTGCCAAAGTGACTTTCCTGCAGCACAGGTCTGATATGTCACTGTCCTAACTCATAACTCCAATGATTCTGGGATCAAATATAAATTTCACTGGAAATTTAATGATCTTAATTGTCTGACCCTTTCACATCTTTTCAGTCATTTAGTATTTTATTTTGTAGAATCTTTAGTCTATAGTTCAGACATATTGACTTATTGCCATACCTCATACATGACAATCTGCTTCTGATATCCATGTTCTTGAATTAGCTATCCCTCATGTCTGGGATGCCCTACTTCCTTATCTCTGCCTCTTAAAATCCATGGCTTTCCTCAACATTCAGATGAAGCATCCTATTCTGGAAATGGTCTTTCATAGTCCTTCTAGCTACTAGTGCCATCTCCACTAAGGTTAACTTATAACTAACTTATAAATAAGTTATTTTGTGCATACATATGTATGTATATGTTATCTTTCCCGATCAAATGTAAGCTCCTGAAAGATAGGGAAAGTTTTTATTCTTCATTATGTTTTTTGGGTGTTTTGCATCCCTAATATTTAAATACAGTTCCTGACAATACTATATGCTTAATAAATGATTGTTAATGGATTTATTTTCTGCAAAGAACTTAAGTCAACCATAAGTTATTTTTTCTCCCTGGCTTTAAGATAGATAGGGAGGTACTCTTTTCTATTTATAGATATAGAGGTATTTGGATAACAAAAATGCTGAAGAACTCTAAACAAACTTAGAGATTTACAGACTTCTTCATGACCTAGGAAAACATTCTTCTGGAGAATAGTGGAAGACTATGTTTCTCCTTGCCAACAGAACTGATATTGCACAAATCACAATGTATTTCATTACTAAGAAAATTACAACAAAAAGATTATCAATTCCCAGCAAATAGTCCACTTATTTTAAATTAATCAGTATTAAATTTAAAAATCTATTTTAACCACCATAAATGAGTAGCTTTTTCAGTACCTCATGAAGGGATTTTGACATATATCGACCATCTATAGAGTCTCCCCATCAACCTTTATGTCTTTCCTATCAAATCCTAAGGATTACGTGGACCTTCCATCTGTCATAGAATTGAATCCTTCTTTATGTGTAAGGGAAGGGATTGCTTCACTTTTGTATTTCTATCCTCAGAATTTAGTATGGTGGTTGGCACATAGTATGGGCTTAAAAATGCTTCTTCATTCCATTTCACAGTATGATTTTATAAAATTTGAACCTTGAACATATTAGGCACTAATGAATTTGCTGAATTAAACTGAATTTAGGTGGCATGCCATATGAAATTCTCCTATTTAGAAAGCCAAGCACATAAACTTGTATTTTTAGAATTGTTTTCTTTCTTTTCTTTTTGTCTTCTCCCCTCTAATCAATATTACAATTTAAAAAAAGATATTAAATATAAGGAGGGACATCATGAATCTGCTTACCCCTGAAAAAGTGCTGGGGAGAGAGGTTTTACAATGAAAACTCATAAGCCTAAGACAAAGGAAATCATAGAGGCTCCTCACTCATGAAACTTAGAATCCTAGAAACCTGAGGTAGAAAGGGACCTTAGGAATTGTGGAGTCCACTACTACAAGAACACTAGTCAAAATCAGAAGATCTGATCTTGAGACCAAATTCTGCCACCATCTGCCTGACATTGAGTGAGTCACAATCTGTAAGAAATTCAGTTTCCTCTTCTACAAAATGGGGGCAATAATACTAGAATCAGTTATCTCACTAAGTTGTTAGAAGGAAGGTACTTTGTACATTATATGATGCTATGCTAATGAGAACTCTTAGCTACCTCCTAGATATTACAGATGAGTTTAATTTACCTTGGGTAAGTAAAAGAATTGAAATTATTACCTCATTTTCCCAATTTTGTGTTCTTTAAATCAAAAATGGCCATCATTGAATTGTTCAAGTAAGGTTCATCTTGCCAGGAGGCAGAGGCTTAGACTAGGAGATTCCTGTGAAGCCCTTCCATCCCCTTTGATTCTATAATGTATAATTTGGTTCTGGGTTCTCTAATTTCTTGTAGGAAGAATGAATCTAGTAAAAGACAAACTGAGTGTATAATTTTTAGCAGAGAAGGAACAAAGAAATTTGAAAAATGCCTCATTTATTTGGGCATATTTCATCTGTGAAGCATTATACATAAATTACTGAGAAAAATAAAGTATACTTTACAAATGCCAAAATAATTTTAACAATTTTAATGTAAATCTTTGAAACATACCTTTCTTTGTTTTCTTGAACAAAGGATCCTCAACAAAATTACTGAAATATATAACAAAACAATTCTGTGGTTGATTCAATGTTGGGCGGTTAAACCCTTCGAAACATTCTTATGTGATCTTATGCTTTCTTAGAAATCCATATGGTTCTCTCTCTCTCATCAGGTTTTTATTCATTTTCTCTTTTCTTGCAATGTTTATTCATAGATATCTTTTCTCTTTAATCTAAGCTGGAGACCCCTGTGTTATTAATACACTTTTGGAAAAGATCTTTAACTGAGTTTCCTTTCTCTTGAGATCTTTGGTAATTTCAGAATTCTTTTTCCCCCTTCTCTTATTTCCTCCTATTTCTCACTTCTTCCCCTTTATGATAGTTTCCCTGGGGGCTAGAACTCAAAATTTTCCCAGCTTTTTCCCATATTGAGAAACTTATATTTCATTAATCTCAGTTTCTGTCCCAAGTGATTTTGAAGGGACAAAACTGGCCCTAGCTGAATGCTGAGCATCTTCTCTCAAACTTAGTTGAAATTAAGTTGAAATTCAGTTTCCTCTTCTACAAAATGGGGGCAACAATACTAGAATCAGTTGCCTCTCTAAGTTGTTAGAAGGGAGGTGCTTTGTATATTATATGATGTGAACTAAAGTGAACTCTTAGCCACCTCCTAGATTTATAGATGAGCTTATCTTATCTTGGGTAAGTAAAAGAATTGAAATTATAACCTCATTCAAATATACATATCTTACTGAACTTCCCTTATTGCTCAGTTCTCCAACTGAACTCTGTGGCAGGTTAGAGTTCTGCTCTACTGATATCCTTGCCAGAGCATCCTTCTACCATTTGGGTTTCTTAGGCTCTGGGGGAAGGAAAAGTGCATAGAGGAGTTCACTTGTAAGCCAACTCGTGTGACAGTTGGGATAGGGGTGCTGAGTGGGCATATTAAAGATTACTCACTAGATTTCTCTTCTGTTAGTTCATTGAATTATTCCCTCTTCTGAGTTTTTCATGTCTAAGACAATGAAGACAGTTGAAAGTGCTTTGTCTTTTGTGTCTAATACATATTCTGGAGAGATTTGAGAGGTCAGAAGAATTATAGAAAAAGTTTAGTTGTCCATCTTATTGGTCATATAACCTAGAAATTGCTTTCAGCTGTCATTTTTTTTACTGTAAGTGCCTTTAGATCCTTTGGTATTATAAACAGTTCCTCGGTCACCTTTCTATTGGATGAATGTGATCAAATGATCCTGCCTAATTCTTTGGGTATGGACACCTAGGTGATACAGTAGAGTGACCGGTCTGGGATCAGGAGGACTCATCTTCCTGAGTTCAAATATGGCCTTAGACACTTATTAGATGTGTGACCCTGAGCAAATTATTTAACCTTGTTTGCTCCAGTTTCCTTATATGTAAAATAAATTGGAATGGGAAATGGCAAATCATTTCAGTATCTTTGTAAAAAAAAAAAAAAAAAAACCTAAAATGGGATCGCAAAAAACTGGACACAACTTAAAAAGCACTCAACAACAACAGACAGCAATAACAGTAACAAAATTCTCTAGGTGGGATATTTGTAAGAATGTTGATGATGGTTTTTGTATACATAAATTTGTTATTGTAACAAGAGATTATAACAAGACATTGTATCAGATCCCTGAGAAAAAAGAACAGCCCAAAGAAGGCTAATGAATCAGCACCAGGAGTTAGGAAAGTAGTTGAATTTCTAACAACAGAGGACCAAAGAAGCTGGTTTCTTTTTACTAGTAGCCAATTTAGCTGATCCAATAAGGGAACTAAGAGTAGGCTTATTTATCTATGAGTTCAAATTTAGAACTGGATGGCAAATTGATTTGAGATGACAACTAGGTTCCAGGAGGGCTTCCATGGTCCCAGGTATGTGGTCTACAGGTATGACCAAAAGAGACAATTTTACTATCAAGAACAGAGCTGATCCAAAAGATCCAAGTAGTAAGATATGTTTTATAGGACAAATCAGAATGTGTTTGTATGTGTGTTGTGTGTAGAGCAAGATACAGAGAGAAACAAAGAAAGAGAGGGGTGGGTAAGGAAGGGATAGAATAGCAGGAGAACTCCTTATCACTCCAAGGAATGAGAGAGAAGCCATGGGAAAAGTACTTTGGGGAGAAGAGGTCTTTTTTGGTGGGAGTTTGATGAAAATGGGCAAGAGTCCTTTTCAGACTATAGCCAGGAATCAGTATGAAAGAAAAAAAAAAGTGAATCTATGAGGGGACAGAAGGACATTATATCCCTTGGCACTAATGTTACTTCTAATCAGCTAGGGGCTGTTAAATCAGATTATCGAACCCATTAATGATTGCATATTAAATAAGAGCCAACAAAGCTTTTAGTAAAATTCAAAAGAAATACGCACAAAGCTCTAGCTTCATTATAAGTATCTTATGATATCTAGATTCAAAGATTGTGTTTCTATTCTATAGTCTAAAATAGTGAAGTTACCAGTACTTTGTCTACTGGATAAATGAGTATTCCTGTTTATTGTAGATTTTAATTTCAAAAGTCACCAATAAATCTGAATTCCATTTTTAAGAAGTCTGTCCCTTCCCACCTGTGACTTTTACAGAATTCCTAGGCACTCCAGGCTATAGGCAAATGAAATAGTGATCCTCTTAATACTACACCCTCACAGTAGATCCCATTATTTTTTTGAATATTCATTTATGACTTAACAAAAGACAATCTTGATTTTAATAAGGCACCACTCTCAGCTTCCTAGAGGAATACCATTGGCCCCTCAGGCAATTATTTTCTGGCTTCCAAGTTCTATGAAGCATCTTCTAAGTCATATTAATAGCAGAACTTATCTCAAGGGGCTGGGTTCAGATGTTCTCTAGTATTGACCTCATATAGATAAATGCCCGGCCCAGCATCCCTAATCAACCCCCCCTCTATGGACCAAAGTATTAATGGGTATTTATTGTAAATCATGAAATATAAAAATTGCAGAAGAGCTAAATAAAATTACAAACAACTCAAAAGATAATAAAAAAATATGTAAAGTGAGTGAAGGCAGGACTTAGCACATTATTAACAATGACCTGTATTGGGAAATGAAACATTTAGTTTTGCTTATTATACTATATTAAGGCTATATTAAGAGAAGCAAGATGTCTAGGATGAGGGGGAAGATAACTTCAAATACTGTGCTTTGTTTAGACTACATTTGTAGTACTGTGTCCAGTTCTGAGTGAATTTTAGAAGCACAGTAATCAGTTTCCAAGGGAAAGTGACGGGTGGGCCTTAAGAACATGTTTAAAAAAGTCTGAAGAAACTGGGGTTGTTTAACCTAAAATAGAAAGCTCAGTTCAGACATAATAGTTCTTTCAAATATTTGAAGGACTGTCCTCTGATAAAAGGATGAGACTGGTTATGCTTGACCACTGAGGACGAAGTAGGACCTTTGCCTGGAGGAAAGGAGCTAATTAATGACAAATCTCTTGAACAATCAATTCATAGTTCTGTCTACTAAAATCATGCTATGTATGTCTCTTTTAAAAAGGGAGGATATGTGGATTCCTTTATAGGAAATGAGACTTTACAAATGCCTTATTAAAAGTTTACAAATCTCAGGTTAAGAACCCCTGATCTAGGGTATGGGTTGGTATTTCCACTGATTAGGTTTTGAGTTTTGGTCCCCATTCTCCTCGCTCTTCTTAATCCTTACATTACTGACTGTTGTGCTTCATTGATCCAATTCTACATCAAGAATATATTGGAATAAGCATTTAATTGAATTACATAAATGATAATAAAAGTAGAAGAATTAATCAGCATGTAACAGAGACACAACACATTTCCTATTTCTATTCCCAGCTTCTCCCAAAGGTAGAGCTAAGTCTTTCTTTTTTCAGCCTTAGAATTAGAAAATTAACTAAGCAATTCATTCTCTACTTAACTGACAGAAGAAACTGAATAAAAATGTATTTTTTTCACAGTTTGGCCTATCTTAATTAGGCTTTCTTTCTCTTCCTCCCTCCCCCCCGATCTTTCTCCCTCCTTTTCTTCTTTCCTCTCTCCTTTCCTTCCTTCTTCCTTCCTTCCTCCTTCCTCCCTTCCTCTTTAAGGATGATAGGTACTATGGTTGAATTGAGTCCTCGTAATATAATAGAAGGAGTTTTTTCTTTAGAGTTGATGGGCTAGAACTTATGCTTTTTATCTGGTATGACTTTGGTCAAATTACTGTCTGGGTCTCAGTTTCCTCAACTGTCAAAAGAGATTAGATGACTTATAAAGTTCCTTCTAGCTCTAGATTTAAGACCCCATGAAATATTATTTCTAATAACAATTTCTCCTCAATTCAGAGGAATTACAATGATTTGGGGACTCATTGACTCCCTTTTCCCTGTTCTATTGTCAAACCACTATACGCTCTTCCAGATAACTTGCATGGGGATGTCTCAGTCTAGGTAAGCAGATCACTGCTAGACAATCTATCTTTCACACTTCCCTCAATAATAAAACCACTATACAATTTCTCATCCAGAAAATAATTCCTATCATTCATTGTTTATAGAAAAGTTTGTTGATGAGTATTAATTTTACAATGAAAAAAGAAAAAAATTTAAATCATATCCATACACTTTCAAATAGCTATCCCTTAGTGTATAGGCCAGGATGGAGGGAAAAGAGAAAGAAAATTGGATAATATTTAGTCTCATAGCTCTCCTCAGCAGAAAGGCAGCTGTATTGTATAGAATGAAGATGCATAATATTAGTAATAATAAGCAATGGATAAGTGCTAGGTGAGAAGCTACCATGTTTGTTATAGTATAATAGAACAGAGGCCAATAGACTAACTAATCATAAAAGATTCCCATGGTATTTATTTGTCCCGTCACAAAATAAATTAAAACAAAGGCATTAATAAAAGAAGGTGAGCTTAGATTTCACCTCCACATCCAAAAACTTCCAAATAATTTTTTTTTGCCTCATCAAGTATCTCAACTATCCTTTTAGCCTAGCTTTCATCAGAGAATCCATGCAACAATACAGGAATTAGGCTATTCTATTCAGTTGGTCAGAAAGCAAGTTATAAGCAACCCCTTTGGTTTCTTTGAAGAGAGATAAGAACTAATGACCTGAAAACACATCTGTTTTTATGCCTGGAACACTTTTTAGTGTGTAAAAATAATATTATCCAAGAAGTCAGACAAGTTTTCCATTAGGACGGGGCATTACTACCTACACAATTTTATTAGCAATTTGACAGACTTTCAGGCTGTGAGAAAAATATGAGAATGTGATCTATAAAAATTTCTGAAGTTGGTTTTATATGTTGAATGAGATTTCTCCCTGTGTTAAATTTCTGCCTCCTGGATTTGGCCTCCAGAATCAAATAATCACGACATTTCCAAAAATGACTGAAAAATGTGGCTAATACACAAGAAGAATTGCTCTTACTATTTGTGGTATTACAGAGTATTGATGTACTCATAGATTAAAACAGTTAGGAGACTTGAAATCATCATGATTCAGTTTCCATCTCATTCAATATGACTACAGAACTTCTAGGATAGTCAAATGTGATAATATGTAGAAAGTACTTTGTAAACATTAATGTACTATTATACTATTAAATATGTAATATTTAATGTACTATTAAAATATGAATAATATCTTTGTTTAATGGAAATCAAAAATTGATGTGATCAAACTAAAATCCAAGGACATAAATTCAGAATAAATGAATCTTTTGTACCTGAACTGAGATCTGAGAACTTCTAATACAACTTAACTTTCTACAAAAGCTTGGATGTTATTTTTTTAAAATAATAGCTTTTTATCTTCAAAACACACAAAGCTTTCAATGTTCACTCTTGCAAAACTTTGTGTTCCAAATTTTTCTCCCTTCTTTCTCCCTACCTCCTCCCCTAGACTGCAAGTAATCCAATATATGTTAAACATGCTCAATTCTTCTATGCATATTTTCTCATTTATCATGTTGCAAAAGAAAAATCAGATCAAAAAGGAAAAAAAAATGAGAAAAAACCCAAAGCAAGCAAGTAACAAAAAAAGGTGAAAATATTATGTTGTGATCCATACTCAGTTTCCACAGTTCTCTCTGGATGCATATGGCTCTCTCCATCACAAGTCTATTGGAATTAATCTGAATCACATCATTGTTGAAAAGAACCATGTCCCTCAGAATTGATCATCGTATAATCTTTTTGTTGTATACAATGTTCTCTTGGTTCTACTCACTACACTTAGCATCAGTTCATGTAGGTCTACTTAGGCCTCTCTGTAACGATCTTGCTGATCATTTCTTATAGAAGAATAATATTCCATAACATTCATATACCATAACTTATTCAACTTATTTAGATGGGCATCCACTAAGTTTCCGGTTCCTTGCCAACACAAAAAGGGCCACTATAAACATTTTTGCACATGTGGGTCCTTTTCTTGGATGTTATTTTTGATAGCGTCAAGAAGGTAGCTTTCAACAACAAATTGCCTGGCATACAGGAATTGTTTAATAAATGCTTTTTGAATGATGGTAATAGAGAGAGCACAAAAATTTCTCTCTGATATTTCAGTTCTTCAGGAATCTGTTATCTCATTGATGTGGGAATTGCCTCCACCAAAACAAACTCCATCTTCTGTAATTTGGGAGATTTTCTTCTAGAATTGTTCTAAGCCAAAAATTCATGTCTCTTCAACCAATTTGGTGATGAGCCTTTCTGAATCTTGCTCAGCTGCTCCTTGGATAACAGGCTTGTAGTCTATCCTAGACGTGTCTGTATTTCTTGGTATTCTTGGTATTCTACTGACATATTCTTAGAGAATGTAGGCAGAGATTTTGAGTGAGAGGGTGTAAGGTCCAATTCTGGGTTCAATGTGGGCCTGTCTTATACTGTCTGTATAATCTTAGACACGTCACTTAACTTCTCTGGCCTGGGTTTCCTTATCTGTGAAATGAGGGAGTTGGGTCAGCTCTCAAACTAAGGTAATGATCTCCATGCTGCATAATGAGGTATGCAAACTAGACAAGAGAAGTCATCTGGAATACATATAATAATATATAACAAAAGGACATTATTCTTTGGAACCTAATCTTACCAATGACAAAAAAAAAAGAAAACAACAACTAAATGTTCTTTTTAGCTTTAGAGATTAACTAACCTTCAGGACAGCCCATTACCATTTCAATCACTGGATATTTAGTTCTACAAATATCAAAAACTTATTACAAAGGGAAGACATTATGCAAGGCACTCAAAATATAAATATGAATGATATTGTACCTGTCCTCAAGGGATTTATCCTAGACTGATGTGGATATGATCTGTACATAAATATAAAATAGAGTGTGATTTCACAAACTAGAGTCAATCGTTGTGCTCTAAGAACAATTCAAGAGTCTATAAACACTTTCAAATAGACTAGGGAATGAAGGATCATGAAATGAATTAATAAATGACAGAAAGTATTTGTTAAGCTCTTGCTAAGTATAAAGCACTGTGCTAAGCACTGGGGGTACAAAGAGGAAAATGACAGTCTCTATTGTGAAGAAACTACATTTTAATGAGGGAGACAACACATACAGGTTTCAGCTGCAAGTCAGATGGAAGGTCCCATGGTCCTGAGGATGCAGTAGTGAAACAGATGTTAATGCTTTATATTAATATTAATGTTTGTGTTAATGTTAATGCCTATTCTTTAATGTAATTTGCAGAGATAAAATCATATCAGATTCTGCTGTTAAATCATTTGACAATGTTAAGGGGAAAAGTGGCAAGAATATTCTTTTCTGGGTCTTTAGTAATTGTGGTGATAGCATCCACGGGACCTCAGTCTGCATTAATACACAGAGGGAAGAGGCAACAGGACAAAACAGCATGGCCCAGTGGAAAAGGAAAATGAACCTGGGATCAGCAAACCTGAGTTAAATCCAAGCTCTATCTGTGTGTCTCAGTTTCTTTAGCTGAAGGTTTTTTAATAGGGGAGTAAATTAGGAAAAATATTTTGGTAGCTAGTAAAGGATGGATTGGAAAAGGAAGTAAGTAAATCAAGAAGACTAGTTTGTAGTCTGTTGCATTATTCCAGGCAAGAGATTATGAGGGACTGAAGAAAGATATTTATGTGAATAATGAGTTTCACAGATATAAGAAATATTTTGGAAGTGAAAAAGAATTTCTATCTAACTGTATGTGAAGGTGTGAAAGAAGAATTAGTAAGAAATGACTGGGGTGACCAAGAGCATGATGGCTCCAAGCACAATAATAGGAAACTTTGAATGAACATGAAAAGGCTTATAAAAGATAATGGTAAATTCAATTTTTGACATTTTTGATTCTGCTGCACCAGTGGAACATTCAAATGGAAATTTCTTGCAAACAGCTATAGATTGCTTTGGGTTTGGAATTAGAGGACCTATGTTCTAGTCCTGCTCTGGGCGATCTTGGGCAAGGCACTTAACCTTTCCAGCCTTATTTTCCTCATCTGCCCAAGGAAAGGATTGATCCTTTCCTATTCAAAATCTATGATAATATGAGGTATATCAATATCTAATGAGCTAGGCGATATAAATTACTTTGAGAATCATAAAGTGCTATGTAAATACTAGCTATTATTATTGCTGTTGTTAGGTATATCCTACATACCTAACACTGGCAAGTATTGTGGGAGGCACCAAAGAAACAGAAGATATTATTTTTACCTTCAATGAGCTTACAATCCACTTGAGAAAATGAAATGACATATAACAAAAAGCTGTATGATCTCTCCTTTATGAACAATGGTCTTCTTCCCTATCAATAGAATTAGGTACCTCTTTATGCAAGCATCTAGATGATTGTGATTTCATTGGAGGCTGTTAAATGGTGCAGTAGATAGAACACTGAGCCAGGGGTCAGGAATACCCAAATTCAAATCCAGCCTCAGACAGTTATTAACTGTGTGACATTGGGAAAGTCACTTAACCTCTGATTTACCTCACTTTCCTAATTGCAAAATGAGATGAAGAAGGAAATGACAAATCACTCCAGTATCTTTGCCAAGAAAACCCAATGGACAGTATTATTGTACTGTTGTCCATTGGGATCATGAAGAATCATACATAACTGAATAAGTAAAAAACAATGATTTCATAGTTTGGATCATAATCCCTTCATAGCTCATGTGAGGGGAGCTTTTAAAAATGTACTTTGCTCCACAAAGTCAAATAATCTTTAACAATCAAAAAACAAAACAAAAGCAGAATTTTAGATTTTCCACATACCTCTATTAAGTTGCCTTACTATAAAGATAAGATTTGCTATAAGAAACCATCTGTGAAAGTCCATTTTTATTTTCTTCAAGATTATGTGTACATAGTCCTTTCTCATAAAGATTTTATGGATCTGAGAAAGTAAGAATATGGGCCAATAGTTGCTGATGGTTTCTCACTTTTTTTTTCTTGGTAAAAGCACTGTCCATTTTTCCCTCATTGAAATCTCTTACAAATAGATCCCTGAGTGCCTTTAAAACTGTCATTTCTAACTGTTCTTCCTGAGTTCATCTATGTAAGTCCTATTATTATTTCTTCACATGGTCTGTTGGATCCTAAAAGGGTTTAGTCTATATGTGATGGTTCCATTTTCATGAATGATCAGAATAGATTAATTATATAAACAATTTAAGATTGATCTATTTGACTTCTGTTGTCCTGTTTTCATTTATAAATGCCTTTGAAATTTCTAATATATTAGGGCCTCATGTAAAATCTACATCCTTACTTTTTGTCTCAATTTATTTTTTGCATTTTGTGAGGCAATACTGACCATGATCTGTCATTCTCCTCTATGATGTTTTGCAAATAATCCTGCACTCTACACTTGTGCTGACTAAGAGATTAAGCACTTATTGGCATAGTTTGGAGGTTCCTTAGAGGGGAACCCCTTCATTGTACTAGCTGCTTTGCATCAGTTACACAAAGTCAATGTCTTTACTTTTTATTTATTTCTCAACTCTGGAGTTAGCAAATTCTTTATTGAGATTGGTTTGGAGCTATGAAAATCACAAACAGTATCTTATTTATCTTTTATTTATCTCATCATATTGCTAATATGATATTGATTATGATAAGTCAAAAGTCCAAATGAAGACAAAGATCTGGTTCTAGCCCAACATCTATAACTAGCAGTTTCCTCTCTGTAAAGATAGCAATTGTTCCTTTATTTTTTTCAGTATTTCACTGTAGCTAGTATTTTCCATTTCTCTCCTCAAAAACAGTATTTCTCTGCAAATTAAGACAGCTCTGAAATACCACTACACACCTTTCAGATTGGCTAAGATGACAGGAAAAGATAATGATGAATGTTGGAGGGGATGTGGGAAAACTGGGACACTGATACATTGTTGGTGGAGTTGTGAATGGGTCCAACAATTCTGAGGAGCAATTTGGAACTATGCTCAAAAAGTTATCAAACTGTATATATCCTCTGATCCAGCAGTGTTACTACTGGGCTTGTATCCCAAAGAGATTTTAAATGAGGGAAAGGAACCCACATATGCAAAAATGTTTGTGGCAGCCCTTTTTTGTAGTGGCAAGGAACTGGAAACTGAGTAGATGCTCATCAATTGGAGAATGGCTGAATAACTTGTGATACATGAATGTTATGGAATATTATTGTTCTGTGAGAAACGACCAGCAGGATGATTTCAGAGAGGCCTGGAGAGATTTCCAGGAACTGATGCTGAGTGAAATGAGCAGAACCAGGAAATCATTGTACACGGCAACAACAAGACTATATGATAATCAATTCTGAACGATATGGCTGTCTTCAACAATGAAATGTTTCAAACCAGTTCCAATGGTTCAGTGATGAAGAGAGCCATCTACACCCAGAGAGAAGCCATGGGAATTAAGTGTAGACCATACATAGCATTCTCACTCTTTCTCTTGTTGTTTGCTTGAATTTTGTTTTCTTTATCAGTTTTTTTTCTTCCTTCTTGATTTGATTTTTCTTGTACAACAGCAATATAACTGTATAAATATGTATACATATATTGGATTTAACATATATTTTAACATATTTAACATGTATTAGACTACTTGCCATCTAGGGGAGGGGGTGAAGAGGAGGGGATAATTTGGAATAGAAGGCTTTGCAAGGGTCAATGTTGAAAACTTACCCATGCATATTTTTTTTGTTTGTTTGTTTGTTTTTGCTGAGGCAATTGGGGTTAAGTGACTTGCCCAGGAGCACACAGCTAGGAAGTGTTAAGGGTCTGAGACCAGATTTGAACTCAGGTACTCCTGACTTCAGGGCTGGTGCTCTATCCATTGCACCACCTAGCTGTCCCCATGCATATGTTTTATAAATAAAAAGCTTTAAAAAAAATTCTTCCTATAAAGGCATGATGCTTTGGACTATCCTGAAAGTGCATTAGCCTCTTTCATTTTTTGACCCCCAAATCATATTTTTCAACATAGTTTTCACTAGTCTCCCCTATATTCATCTTTTTCATTGAAATAACTAAATATGAAGGTATATGTTAATTTAATTTAATGAATTTTGTCAATTTTCCATGAGTTCTCTAACTCTTCTTCATCTGCACTTAATATTGATTCATAAACTACACTGACCTTCATGGTAGTCTATTTTGTAATGTTTATAAGAATAGATGAGGAAGCATCCCACAAATTTTTTGTAGTTTTGAAGTAAGGGATGAAAAATTATTATTCACTTCTCTATGAAGAACTAATGAGTTATTTTTTTCCAATTTGTGGCAACTTCATTTAGGGCTTCTGGTCTTACTTATAGCAAAAATGTCAATATGAAGGTCATCTACTGCATCTTGAGTCATAATCAGTTAAACTGACTCTGTCCTGCTACTGGACTGTGGAAGAGCTACCTTGTTTTTTTTTAAGCTTTTTATTTGCAAAACATATGTATGGGTAATTTTTCAACACTGACCCTTACAAAGCTTTACGTTACAAATTCCCCCCCCCAGTCCCTACCCCTCCCCTAGATGGCAGGAAGTCTACTACATGTTAATTATGTTAAAATACTTGACAAATCGAATATATATACATATTTTTACAGTTATCTTGCTGTGCAAGAAAAGTTGTATCTACAAGAAAAAAAAAATCTGAGAAGAGAAATATAATGCAAGCAAACATCAATAGAGAGAATGAAAATGTTATGTTGTGGTCCACATTTCATATCCCTCTCTCTGGGTGTATATGGCTTTCTTCACTGAACAATTGGAACTAGTTTGAAACATTTCATTGTTGAAGAGAGCCATGTCCATCAGAATTGATCATCATATAGTCTTGTTTTTGCCGTGTATAATGATGTCCTGGTTATGCTCATTTCCCTCAGAATCAGTTCATGCAAGTCTCTCCAGGCCTCTCTGAAATCATCCTGCTGGTTGTTTCTTACAGAATAACAATATTCCATAACATTCATATACCATAATTTGTTCAGCCATTCTGCAATTGATGGGCATCCCTTCAGTTTCCAGTTTCTAGCCACTACAAAAAGGGCTGCCACAAACATTCTTGCACATGTGGGTCCCTTTCCTGGAAGAGCTACTTTGTACAATTCTGCCATGTTTAAATCCAATTTATTCATGAATTAAAAAAGACATAACAATAAAGGTAGATCAACTCAGGCTATGCTATTGGTCAATAAACAAAGATTTCAGATTTAAGAGCAACAGTTAAATTAATGTTTGTAGACTGTCTAATGTTTGTAGATTGCTCTCACCTTCCTTTCCCCCACTTTGCCATTGTCAGTGTGGTTGCACAATGGTCTGTTTTATACATCAGATCTTTCCATTGGGTTTCAACATGGTTAACAAAGATTCAGAGTGGTGATCTACTCTTGGGTGATTAGCCTCTTTCTACTTAGAGTGGTCCTCATACAGTAAGCATACAATTTGTAAATGTGCCCATGATCTAATTATTTCTAATTTGATAAAACCTGTTAATGGCTATATTTGACTATCCTAGGCTTGGAGAGCCCAGCCCAGTATTATCTCTAGAAGCCTACATTACATGATATAATGAGCACTTTGTTTAGCACCAAGCTTCTCTGTAAAGATGGGCACTTTCATATTCTGTAATAATTAATGTAGAGTGATATTTTTAAACTATTAACTTGGGGCACTTTATAGATAAAGACAAAGCTACTGAAATCAGAAGGGCAAGCATTTTGGCTTTAAAATTTTATCAAATATTGTAATAGTGATAACATTTACAATCAATTACCCATATGCTTCTGTTTAGTCCTTTTTGTGATCATGGGACACTGATTTGGGAAATGTGTAAAGTGTGGATCGTGATTACGAAAATCAACATTTATATGGGGACTTTTTTGATATTGGTTGGGTTAATGGCACAAAATTCTAATAAACTGAGTTAACCCTATGCTCTAAAGGCCACCTCTAATGCTCTAAAAGAAGTACTGAAATTTCTCCTAAAACCTAACATCATTTTGAGTATTATAAAAATATCATAAAAATTATAAAAGCCTATTAGGCTAGACTGATCTATCTTTGAAGGACTGGAACTGTCCTCAAGATTAAGGTGTTCAAGGGGAACTAAGATAAATCAGTTTTGTATACCTTTCAGGTCATGCAGACACAATGGCCAGTTCATGAAGAGTCAGAGGCTCCTTGGGCTTCACACATGCTCCTTACCAGGCAATGGTAATTACCAGGGGTGATGCCCCCAAATGAATCAAAGCTTTAGTGAATATCTTTTAATGCTACTGCAGAGTAAACCTCCTTTTGCTGACTTCTAAATTGCTAAGTGTCTTACTTTGTTTCAGTTTTGAACCTGAAGTATAAGTAACATGGAGCCTAGAACACGGGGGAATCTTATCTTTCTATTGCAGGATAAATCTGTCTTAGGAGTCACCTTTCAAAATGTAAACTGTCCAACAGCACAATCTCTCATTGGGATGAAGAAATAAGTAAAACAAATTATCCTGAATCACTCATCAATATTATTCTGCTCCTGCTAGAAATGACTGCTGTTGCCCCAGAAACATCATTGCATACTGGCTTATCTAAATACCAGGCAGTTTAGTTTCATTTTGCAAGAAAAGAAGAGAGAAAAAAGAGAGATGTGAGAGTAAAAATTGACATTCACAAATTTTCAGCCCCTAGGGAAGTGCCCTTCAAGGAACTTGGTATTAAAAGCAATGTTTTTAACTCACAAGCACTGCTTGCCTTCGAAAGGGAAGAGCTGTGAGCAATCTTTCCTTTACTGGTAGATCGTGACTATGGTTCTGCCATGTCTAAACTACTCTCAGGAGACAGTGTTGCTAGGCAAAAAGCTTCCAAATGTAGTTTGCATGTAAAATACAAGTGCACAGCCTCTCAAAGAGAAGCACCTTACATCAACATTTGCTAATCTGTAAAGGCAAATCACAGCTACCTATATTTTATAATGCTCTAAAAATTTAACCTGGGGTAAAAGAAATCCCAAGAGGTCAGTGAATAGATTTCAGTGGGTACATATATTGCAATGGGTTAAAAAATTACATCTTAATTTTTATTAATCTCCAACTGAAATTCAGCATTTCCTTCAATTATTTAAAAATATTATTCTGAGGAGTCCGTAGGTGTCAAAAGGTACCATGAAACATTCAAGAAAGATTAAGAAACCCTACTCTAACGTGTTTATGTTCAACATTGCTTTTGGATGGAAAAAAAAACAATCACAGAAGACCAGCAACTGGTGTTACATGACGTATGAGCTACTTGCATCATCTGAATGAAATTTTCATTACAACAACAGCTCATTGACTAAGCAGGTTAATATTTGACTCGTTCTTTATTTAATTAGCTGATTGTTAGAACTATTCATTTTTCTAATTGGGACCCCAGGGCACTAGGATCATTATGACATTTGCCTAATATATTGTATAAGCTCTTCAGACCAGGAATGTTGCAGCCAAAAGCATCCTTGTTCTCTCTGGAGGTCTGAATACCACATCTGTTCATGCTGTGTATTTGCATTATAGAAATGCACTGATGCCAGTCATATAACACATTCAGGTAGCATCAAAGCAAGAAAACCCCCTTATCCTGGGGAACCCACTAGTATCCATCCCCAAAGAAACAGCATGGTCTACAAATCTCATGGTGAAAATGAGATTTTCCTTAAAGCCTAAAAATTATCTTCCCATCTTCTTTCTCCAGGCTTTCTTTTTCACTCATTTACTGTTGTTTTGACTCAGTATAGTCATTTCTCCTTTTCTTTAAAAAAGAAGAATAACAGGGTTACTGAAAACTGGGAAGCCTTAAACATACAAATGCTTATTAGAGTAATACTGTGTGACCCTGGACAAGTCACTTAATCCTGTTGGCCTTAGTCTCCTTACCTGTAAAATGAGCTGGAGAAGAAAATGTCAAACCATTCCAGTCTCTTTGCCAAGAAAACCCCAAATGACTGAAAATGACTGAATAATAAGGACAATGGAAAGAGTGCCAGATTTGGAATCAGGAAACCTGGGTTCAAATTCTGCCTTTCATTATTTCAGTGATTCTGGAAAAGTCACTTTATTTCTTGGGGCATCAGTCCTTCCAGCTACAAAATAAGGGGATTGGACATGGTGGCTACCAGAAACTCTTCCAGTTCTCTATACAATCTCCTATAGCGGCAATAAACATCCTTATAGACAAGTCCAGGGCATCTTTTTTTTTAAGGATACAGGCCAATCTATCATTATGAAAAATTATATGCATGTTCTCTGAATCCCTTTATGTTCTCCGAGAGATAGTTTGGTATATTTAGTCAATAGCACTTATTTGTCAAAATATTTTGGAGATACCCTGTTTTCCAGAGCTAACACCCAGCAAACAGGCTGAATCCTGAGGCTGGCATAATAATAATCCTTTGTGCTCTGGATGACCTCATCCTTTGGTAAAAGGGTATAGCTTGAACCAGCAAGCAATGAGGGATTTAGCTTTCTTTATTTCATAGAGCTGTCCATCACATGCTCACAGTCCCTGTTCTTTCTCACTCACAGGAATTATACTCCTGTTCCTATCATTGATCTCTGGTTCTTTGCCCCAAAGTGGGCAGAACCTCCCAAAACTTGAGGAAATGACTGTTCCCATGGGACTAAAGAACACCTGTATTGTCCCTAAAGTTATTAACTATCTCAGGGTCTAAGAATGATTGGGTTGGGGGCCAACTCTTCTCATGTATATGAGTGATCCCAGCCTTAGCAGCACTAAGGCCTCCTTCTTAGGAGGGGAGGCTTTCATTTGCAAATGTCATTTTCTTCCCTCTGAATATTAATTAAATTAATTAAAAAGAGGCTTTCTGGTCTGGTTGACATATTAAGTGCTTACTATGTGCCAAGAACTGAGCCAAGTACTGGGGATATAAATACAAACAAAAAGAAAGATCAGTCCTGATTTAAAGAAGCTTATATTCAAATGGGGGAGACAGAACATAAAAGTTGGGGAAGAAAGGGGGAAAAGGCAAAATGAGGCATTATGAACAAGTCTGAAGCAGTGCAGCATGGTGGGAAATGAAGAGATGGATGTCCCAGGCTCTCTTTATGGTGGGTCAGGAAGGAGCTGTCCAATCAGAGACTGGGGCAGCAGAGGATGTGAATTCTTGAGCTGATGCAATTTTTTCTGGAGGAAAGCAGCAGGAGTGCTGGAGTGGAAAGCAACTAGGATTTGGAATCTGAGGACATGGGTATGAATCCTTCCTAGGTGACCCTTGTCAGTCCTTAATTTCTCTGAGCCTCAGTTGTTTTATCTTAAAATGAAGGTGTTGAACTAGATGATCTCTAGGGAACATTCTAACTCTAAATTTATGAGTCTATGATTAACTACAGACAGCTCTATGGGGATAAGGAGGATGAGAGAGGCTACAAGTTCTATGATAAAATCTCTTTTAAGGCAGCTACAATGGATAGAGCACTGATCCTGAAGTCAAGAGGAACTGGGTTCAAATCTAGACTCAGACATTCAAATATTTACTATGTGACCCTAGGCAAGTCATTTAACCCTAATTGCCTTGGTCAACTTCCCCTCACACACATAAAACACACAAGGATACCTGGAGAAACTCTGCTTGTGAACATAAAAGGTAGAATTTATCACAAAAAATTAATTTAACTAAACCTTTTATTCTTCTAAGAGCCGAAACTCATATAAAACAAAATGGAAATGACTAAGAATAAAGGAACTGAGGTGCATGATTTTGCTGTCTTCATCTCCAAATGAAAGGGAAAACTGAGAGGTTAAATGTATTAGTTTGAGACAGTATGGAATAATTTTCCTTCCTGAAAATCTTTAAGTGTGAAATAAACCAAATTAACATGGATGGTTTACATGTGATCCTGTTTGTAGTCAAAAGAATGGACTAAATGTACTTCAAAGATTCTTTTAGATCCTATAACTTTAAGCTCAAAGGAGGTACTCAATAAATACTTGTGGATTCCTTGCTTATTATGAAGAGACATTGGCTTATTTCAATAATTTGTGCTTCATAATAGCATAGGATATTTTGTTCATCTTAGTATCCTAGGTGTCTAGCACAGGGCTTCTCATACATAAAGTGCTCAATAAATGATTGCTAAATTAAATTAAACCCGGATCTATTCTTACGTGTATAAATGTAGGTTATTCACACAAATCTAACAGAATTAGACAAAGGAAAATATATGACTAAATTTGATTTTTTGCTATTGCTGCAGTGAAATTAATCATATAAATTAATACTAATACCAAGCTATCCATGCTACAATAATCACAGGACAGTTAACAAAGAATGGAAACCATAACTATGAACAACAATGATGATGATGACAATTCAAAGACTACTACTACTTCTATTATTATTATTACTATTACTACAACAATAAAAACTAGTTCTGAAATACAAAAACTTAGTTTAGGATTGATTCTCAGACACACATGAAGAAAAATGTGATTTGTTCTTTGATGTTTTCTTATCTTTTCTTTTTTTAAAATAAGTTTTATTATTGCCTTTTGGTAACAAAGTCCCTTATGGATATTAAGCCCTCATAATAAAGAAAAACAAGCAAAATTTTAGCTTATCTTCTACAAACATAGCTCATAAGAATATTCTTAGTGCTCTTCTGTAAGGTATTTGTATTGTTTGTTTTTTAATACTCCACTTTATAAACAAAACTATATATTTATTTTTTCTGAGAAAAAATGGATTATAGTGGATATATCAATTAGCCTCAGAGTATAGAAAGCCTGGATTCAAATTTCTCTTGGGCAAATGCTAGCTGTGTGACCCTGAGTAAGCCATGTAACCTCTCAATGCCACAGAAAACTTTCTAAATTGCAGGTGATCAGAACTGATAAAGTTTCCTCAGTGGGAATAGCCTCTATCAGGTTTTTCTTACTAAGGTTTTAGACAATAAGCACTTCTGTGCTTAATGGAAAATATCCTGAGATCCAAATGTACCCTCAATATTTTTGTTTATCCATGATTTGGAAGCAAGGTAAAGTTAGCAGCACTACTTCTTGAACACACCCAATGCTTTTCACTGAATATGATATAAAGCAGGGCTTGGCAAACTATACCTGAGGGCCAAATGTAGTTCACTGCAGGCTTTTATACAAAACCTAAGAATGATTTTCTACATTTTTCATGCTATAAAACATTATTTACAAATGTAAAAATAACCCCATTCTTAGCTCCTGAAGGTACAAATACAGAACTAGCTGTAGTTTGCCAACTCCAGATGAAAAGCATAAAATGCAGCTTTAGTATAATAACATCATGATACTAGTGATGGGAATAATTTTAGCAGAATCTCAGAACTGAAAATCAACTCATGTTATCTGGGCCAACCTGGCCCCAAACAGGAAGCAGTAAATGGCTATATTATGTTTGAAGACCTTTAATTAATGGGGAAACCTATAGTACATTTCTCTAAAAACTTGAAGAAAGCTATCATGCTGTCATGAAGAAGAAGCCAAATATATCTCTTCAAGCCACAGACCTGAAACTCTTTTTCAAGAGGGATCAGTAGCTTCCATAAGTAAACTGAATACATATCTTTTTTATTTAAATTATAATTGCAATTGTAAAATATATATTGGGTTTGGGGAGAGGAATGGCAGGGAAGAGAAGAAAAAGGAGAAAAGTAAGAGAGGAAAAGGGGTCATTCCTGCTGTCTTTGATTTATTTGTTTCTGCACAGTTTGAACTATGTTCTAGTTAAATTAAATCTATGCTCTATAAAATCTATGGCTTGGGCCAGACATAGTGGCACATTCCCATAGTCCATGCAAGTTATGGTATGTGTGGGAGAATCATTGATTTGATTGAGTTAGGAATAAAGGAACAATGTTGCCCGGTCCAGATCAGAAAAGGAGCAGATCATGCTAATCAGCTGTGAAGTTAGGTTTATAAGTAGTCATTGCACTTCCAGACAGGATGAGAAAGATTAGATTCAAAAACAAACAAAAACCAAAAACCTATGTTTTGCTATTCACTGTCACACTGAAAATTCCACCTTTTTTTGTTCTCTTTTTTATGGTTATTAATGACCAAGAAATATGCTTTGGACATTTTTCTTCAAGATACATATAGTTTATGTTTTCTCCCAAGTGAACCTACATTAAATTATCCAATCTAGTTTCTAATCTGAGATTTACTTTTCCAATACTTCTGACCTCTAACCTAATTTTGGAGCACCTTCAAATTTCATTTATGTCCTTATGACCAAAAATTACATGCTTTACACCAACTCTTAGACTTTTTACTTAATCTATGCTTCCCCTTTATTAGATTCTTATTCTGTTTTTCACTGATACCTGATCTACTCTACTTCATATAGTTGTGAAGAAAGAGTTCCATAAAATTTAAAGTATCCTATGTAATGTAATCATTACTATAAGTTAATAATTGTCCTTCCCTATTGCCCTCCCCCAAGATAGCATTTTTCTCCTTTTATTCAAATGATCTTTGGCTTACTTATTCTCACAATATTGAGGCTATAAACAATCTTACTTTCTCTGATAGAATCTAAAAGTCAATCTTCCCTTGACTCAGTTTCTTCATATGTCAAGTGAAGAAGCCAGACTATGTGACTTTTGAAGACATGTCAACAGACATTTCTATGGATCACTTCAACATCCCTGTTAACTTTCCAGATACTCCTTATTACTTGCACATATGTATGATTGTTACCCTCTATTAGAATGGAAGCATTTGAGGTCAGATCACAGAAAACTGTTTCACTTTTGTATTATTTGTATTTAATACAGTTTCTGGTATACACTAAGCAGTTAGTAAATGCTTTTTGCATTCATTCCAGCTCTTGATTTATGATCCAAAGATACTAGTTCCATAGATTAAAATGTTAGTCTGCAATAATACTTCACTTCTGTCTGGACTTAAAGTCTATATTTTTTTACGTGCATCAGATCTCATTTGATTCTCAAAAGACTATCACTATCGCCATTTTACAAATAAGGAGACTGATGTTTAGTAAACAAGTATTTTACGTGGGTCATACAATTAGTAAATGGGTAAATCAGGACTCTCTCCTTTCTCAGCCCACCTCTAGGTACCTCTCATCAAAAATATTTCCCAGATTTTTACCAACTTTCCTCCAAAAATTTCTAGCCACATCTTTATGGGACTATTTTCATTTTATAAAGCATTCCTTGTCTTTCTTTGTCTTCTATGATAAAACTAAAATTACTAACCTCATTTTAAAGCTCTATTTATTATCCGTTCCTTGCTATTTATAGTTTCATTAATGCAGTCCAAATATTCTTCTACCTATTCACACAGCTTTGTTTTCTTTAGAACTCCAACCTTTAATTTAAAAAGACTTTTTTTTTAGTTATTGTATCTTATAGCCCTTGGGACCCAAATGTCTTCTATGAACTACTCAGCCTTAGCATGCCATTAGTATTTAGGAAATAATGACATTTAGCTAATTACAAGAAAAGACAGTATCACAAACACAGTACCCTGGGCATTATCTTCCTAAAAAGCAGTAGGCACTTACCCATCTCCTAAGAGCCAAACAGAACCAGCTGCATCATGGCCAATATCCTTGGTGAGAAGTGCTGGATAGCTCAGGAGAGAAGCTAAGAGGCCGGCCACCTTGAGAAATTTCACATTTTATACATAAGATATGGTTGGCATCCTGATTCTCCTGACAAAGTCTGCAAAATGTTCCCATAAAATACTGCCATGGTGCATGAAAAATCTGCCTATGAGCAGACACTATGACAAACCTGGATGAGGAAATTGAGCAGAGACACATTTGAAGCCTGAACCAAATCTTTGAGCAGATGGAGCTAGGAAAAAGCAAAGGGCACTCTAGTGACTAAATTTTTAGTCCTCCCAAATCAGGAAAAATGGAACTGAGAGGGATCTCAAGGTTATCTGGCTAAAACTCTCATCACAATAAAAGTATTTTAATTAGCCAAGCTGAACTCTTTGGAAAAATGAATGTGCCTGTGAATGCACTTTGCCAGACACAGTTGCTGAGAGGGGCCAAGTAGGGAAGGTTTATATAAAAGGCTTATTTCTCTCTTAAAGGATGACTGTAGTTTGTCCCTCCCTGCTCATGCTCAAAGTATGTGTTCAAGTTGAGAATGCTTAGTTCTAAATTACCTCTTGAAACAGCCTCTGGGTACTGTCATGATCAAGAATGAAATTAAATTAACTGAGTCCCTAACGAGGTCTGCCCTTCAGCTTGGCAGTGGGTGACTCAGTCAGACATCCAGGGCTGAGAACCTTAGGTTTCCATGCTCATCCCTCACCAGCATTTTTCTTTAGCCCTGCCCTGGGTTGCTTAAAAACAAAATAAAAGAAAACAACTTCTCTTCTCCTCTTTTTCATAGTCATAGTCCACATTAAATTGACCTCATCTGGTGCTATCTCAGCTCAGAAACTGACTGGGATGCCTCTCAAATTGCTGCCCAGGTCAGAGAAATTTTAATTATTCATTTCCTTATCATATTCTTTGGCTGAGTTTATTCCTAATTAGTCTGTGGTTTCATTTATGACAGGAGAAGAAAGACACCTGTTTTTACCACCCCTTAAAATGTTGTTTTCCAGTTCCTTTATTTGTGAGTGTATATAATAAGGAGTAACCTTGTAGAAAGAGCTAACTATGGAGTCCAGGAGACTGGATTAAAGTCCTTCTAACAGGCTACCTTTGTGATTATGGGAAAATCACTTAGCCTCAAAGCCCTGGGCAATTTCATAAGAATATAAATCCTGAAGAAATCACAGGTCTGGACCTCTCCCCTTGCTTGTTAGCCTGGAAAAAAAAACAAAAAACAAAAAAACAAACCCCAGTCTTTTCTAACTATCTCTTTGTTTCAATCCTGGTTATGAAAAATGTTGAAGGAAATGGAGGATAAGGCAGACCTGATTTCTTCTCAAAGTAGCCGACCTTTATTAAGGTCTTTTCTCTGTTTTCATCCTTCTGTGAGATGTGTTTTCCAGGTTTTGTTACTACATCTTGGAGAACTGAAGTTTTTCTTCTTCCCCTTGTTAATAGTGACCATAAACTTGTCACAGGCTGTGAAATATGAGGTTAAATGTGGAAGAGGGAGGATGTACAGTCTCCTCTAAGATTTGTCAGAAGTTCCATATTGACTGCAGGTCCATGATGATATGAAGGGTTTGGGGGGGGGGGATTAAAGGGGTGGAGGAGAGAGAGAGAGATGATTTTGGGAGAGAAAGCATCTCATTTAAGTGGACATTGGAAGCCTACCTGATAAGATACATCTGTGATGGAATTTTTTTTTCAATCTATTTACCACATTCTTTAACTGAATTGATAATCCCTCTTTTGTCTCAAGATTCATTAGTAAGCATTAAGAGTTATCAAGCAGTTATCCTATTTTAAATAGGATATCAAATGAGCCTTAATGAGGGGACTAGATACCTTAGAAAACCAGAGTTTGAATTCTTATTTGGATATAAGTTAGCTAGTTAGCTGTGTGGTCCTGGGCTCATCACTTAAGCTCTCAGACTGAGTTTCCTTATCTTTAAAATGGGCTTAATAATTGCATCCATTTTACAGGGAGCAAATGAGACAACATATGTCATATGGTATTTCTTTGTAAACCTTAAAGTACAGTAAAAATGTTAGCTTTTGAATATTACAGAGGAATTTAAAAATAAGATGCCCTGATATAAATCTGAATTTAAGAAAAAACGGTAAAATGCATTTAAGTGAAGAATTAAGTAATTCATGTGATGCAGAGTCCAAATATTGTTCTTAAAGGAAGAAATTTCTGTTAAAAAATTCAGATTGGTACAGCAGTCATACATTCGGGGAAGCAAAGTAGACTGCCTCTTCCTTAACAATTTTTACTTGGGATAGTGCAGAATGACAAGCTGAGGGAGCCAGGGGCCAGATACCATTTGTCAGTGACAGCTGTTTAGACAGTTGGGGAGAGCGGAGCCTTGCCTCCTTCTTACTCCCTTGCCAGCCTTTGTAGCTGACCTTTTCTTTTGCCTATGACTGGCAGACTCTGGGAGTGACCTCCAAAGTTAGAAATTTCAGAGTCACTTTTGACTCATCATTCTCCCAGTTCTCCAGACTTCCAGACTGTTGCCTAAATCCAAAGTCTTTCACTTCTCAACACATCTTAAATACATCCTACATTCTCTTTCTTCCAGTCAAAGAGGTGAAGGATCATCTTTGTTTTTCTTTCAGCTCCATTTTCAATGTCAAGAGGGATTGTTCTTTGTATTTGAATCCCTAGCACCTAAAATAGTGCTTTAAAAATGCTTGTTGGGTGATTGCTTGCTGTCAAATAATCATAAACTATTATGACTTATCAGAATTGGTTGGCACTTTAGAATTCATCTAGTCCAAGACTTGCCAAAATTAATGCTAGTTAGTAGCTAATCTATATGAGAACCCAAGTTTCTTATCTAATATGCTATCAGTTTATACTTATTGTCTCTGATTTGCCCCTGTCTTCAAAGCATTATCATATTTTGGGCTTTTTGTCAACACTAAATATCACTCCCACTTGATCCTAAGATCCATTGGATGCTCATTTTCCTGGATTTCCTCCTTCTTGGTAATTTCATTGATTATTCTTTTAATCCTAGGCTGAGGTATTACATTTCCAGTTATATGGCTGGAAAAATTATTTAGATCGAGGTTTATCTAGTCAAGTTATTTCTTCCCATTTTAAAGATAAGGAAATTGAGGCCTATGGAAATCAGATACCCAAAGTCATATAGATTGTAATCATCAGAGTTAGGATTTGAATCCAAGTCTATTAACTCCAAAGTCACACCCTTTCCACTGCCCTATACTGCATCTATTACAATGTGTTTTAAGCCAAGGATAGCCTTCATAAACTAGCATCTTTAGCAGTCACAATCCTTTCCATTCTTTATATAGTTCTTAAGGTTCAAGAAGACCTCGTGTAAATAATTGGAAAAGGGGAGGCATTTTACCCACTAAAATGGAATTCCCACTTAATTCTCTGCCCTGCCAAGGGCACTTATCCCTTTGCTTCTGTGACTATGTAGTGACTACAGAGTAGGATGGGTACAGAAAGTATTGAATTAAGAGTCAGGAGATCTTCGTCCTAGCTCCCAGCTTTGTGAGATTTAGGCAAATAACATCCTGTAGCTCAGTTTTCTTCTCTGAAATGGGAATAATGATATTAGAAGCTTTTGAGAGGGCCTAATGAGATAATGTAATATATCTAATGAGATATCTGTACCTTGAAAAATGCTACATAGAAATAGAATATTATAGTCAACATCATCATCATAATCTCTGTGCATAATTGGGCAAATTAATTGAAGGAAGCAGAGATGAAGGAAATCTAAAAGACTGTTATTTTCTCATTTTCTGAAGAGCATTGTCTGGGAGTATGATCATATACTTGGGCTTAACTCAAAAGATTACTTTCGACTATCTCCACTTCCCTTCGTTTGTAGGTTATATATCCATTCAACAAACATTTAATCATTTATCTAGTAGAGAGGAAGCACTCTTCTTGGAAATGGAAATGGAAGAAAAAAAAGAAACAGTTTCTACCCTCAATGAGCTTATGTTCTATTGGAGTGGGAGTATCAATATAAATACTAGAAAATTAAATGCAAAACAGATAACAATACAATTTCTATTGAGGGGGGGACTTGCAATTCAGGAGGTCAGTAATCAATTAATAAGTATTTATTAAGTGTCTGTTAGGTTCGAGGCATCAGACTGGACTTAGTATAGGATATGGCACTTGAGCTAACTATTAGATAAGTAAATTAGATGATTTCTAAGGTGCCATATCCAGCAACCAGAAAGACAAAATCAGGCTCTACACACTCAAAATGCCACAAGATATTTAACTAGGAGGTCATACATTAAACAAACTGTGGGCCTATTACGACTCAAGTAACCTGTACAGTATGCATTAAAGGCATACACACACACTGAGAGGTATGACTGATTGCCCTCCACTTGAGTATAACATTGGGTCTCATCATCTGACTCTGTTTCTCCTTTTCTAAAGTTCAGTGTGGACCACTTGTGTAATCAATTATGCAAACTGTGACTTAAGCTTCCACTAGCACAGATCACAACTAAGAGCCATGAATCTAAGAGCAAAGCATTTAAGACATAAAAACAATCTAATGAAGAGAAAATAAAGCAGTAGACTCATAAACTGCTTGCCTGGGCAAAGTTTAAAAGGGATATAACCTTCACCATTGAGAATCCTTTACTCTACTGGATGAAATACAAAAATAAATAACTATAACATAGATGATAAAGGCACAGAAAAGGTCCACATGGAAATCTATGAAAAAATGAAAGAATGGAAGATCCCTTGGTCTATGTATTCCCATTCTCTCTCTAATCTGTCCATCTCATAGCTTCCAAAGCATAGATCTGACCATATCATTTTTCTGCTCTAACATCTCTGGTGGCTTCTTATTGCCTCTTTAAACATCCTAGTATTTAAAACTCTTTTTATTCTGACTTAAGCCTATTTATACTAGATATATTCCACTTTCCTCTCCTTCTTGCACACTCTTTCCCAACCAAATTGGCCATGACATTTCACCTCCTGCACTTATGGAATACACCCTCTTCCCATTTTTACCTCTTGGAATCCTTAGCTTCCAATGTCTCCCCTCTGGCCCCATCTTCTCATTCTCCTACATGTAAGTGGCCTTTCCCTTCTGTTTCCAGCATAATGCCTCACAAAGATTAGATGCTTAATAAATGGTTGTTGACCGGTCTGTTTTCTCTTGTGTCCCCTATGTTGACTGTATTTCTCCCAAGGCCAAGGATTGCTCTTTTCTTTGCATCTCTAGAACTTAGGATAGTACTTTTCACAAAGTAGGTGTGTCAGATTCCTGCTCCAAAGGGCTTCATAGAAGAATTAGATAAACCAGTTCATCCTTGAGAAGGAAACAGGCTCTTTTATTTGATAACTAAAGGGGAAAGCTATATACCTTAGAAAGAGATACCCAAGGGAATGGGCAGCAGAGGCAATAAGGGTTCTAGAGTAGCCCCTAAACTCTGCTTTATACTGGGTCACAAATTAAGGTAAACCACTAACTTCCTCAAACTGTAGCCAGGATACTCACATGTTTAAGGCAGAACTTGGGAAGGGATAGATAGATAAAGGATGGAGCCAGGAATATAACCAAGGGGCCTTGAGTACAATGATTTTCCGGACAAGGAAGGAAGACACAATACTCTAGATATGCTGGGTCCAAGCTTCAGGGCAGCTACAGAAGCTCCATAATTAGTTCAGCCTAGGAGCTAATGGCCAATATTGGATCCAGTCTTTTTCTAAGAAGGGAAGAGGTCTAGAGAGTATGATTAGCTTGTGAAAGGAGAGAACCCAATCAGAGAGGACACAGTTTGTAGGCTGGGATATTCCAAGAAGAGATGTTTGCAAATACTGTGTGGGATTGAGACACTGGGAAGAGGGATTTGGGGAGGAGCAAGGTTAACAGAGAAGGGGCAGGACAGAATTAAGTGGGTAGATGGAAGGAAGGGATATAACTGAGAAATAGGAATCTGGAGGATATGGAAAGATAAACACGAAATTGTTCCGAGCTCAATTATAAGGCTGTCCCATCAGAAATATTTGTTGAATTAACTGAATAACACCTAAAGTTCTTTAGGATTGTAGAAAGCATTTTATTCCTATATAAAAGTAATTTTTTGAAAAGGTCATTAAGCATTCTGTTTATAATCTAATATCTATTATTAATGTGTTTGGTAAACTCTTCATGGCATGTACTGGGACTTGAGATTTCATGTGTATAAGGACCTCCTAGATGAAGGAACTTCCTCCACCCATTTCAGCTTGTCTTAAAGAGCTGTCCTGAATATTAAGAGATTAATGACTCACCTGAGATAACTCAGCCAGTATGTGCTAGAGTGAGATTTATACCCAAATCTTCCTGGCTTTGATGCTATCTCCCTATTGTCTCTGCTACCTTGTCTCTCCACAATCCTCCCATATAGCAGAAAACTCCTTATTTGATGGATGAAGAAATTAAATCTCCGAGAGATTAAGTGACAGAGTTACAGAGCTAGTTAGTGGAAAAAGACTGTAGAGATCATCATATTCAACTCCCTTATTTACAGTTAGTAAAAGAATTAGAAAGACCCAGGGAAGTGCACTTGACTGCACATCAAGAGATTCCTGTTTCATATTTGGATGGCCCCTCAAAAAAAGAGAAAGAAAGGCTCAATGTGTAGAGCTAATAGCTAAGATGATAGCAGTTACTCCATTCATCTGTTCCCCCAAAGCTGCATAAATTGATCATCATCCACATAGGTAGTATATGTGTATATGCATAGGATAAGTCAGGAAGAGAGTCATCCATCAGAAAGTCATGTCCCAAATGCTTAATATTACAGCAATAGTTTTGAAGTGATTTATACATAATGGTGTGCTCAATGACCTATTCGGAACCTTCCTTCCTCCTCCCTCCACCCCAATTACCAATCTATATTGGTTCTTGGATCATCATCTCAGACCTCAGTTTCCCTAGCAAACCTTTTCTTTTTTTCTCTCCCCCAAATCTCTTTTCCCCTAATTCTAGCCAACTGCACACATACCATCTCAACCCCTCCCCCCTGAAATGCCTACAATACTCTTCGTTTCTCTGTGCTTAAATACATTTAGAACCCCATTTTTATATACTTGCTCAGCAGCACTACAAAGGAGGCAAGATCAGAGAGTTTCCAGTAAAAGATTATTTTTTAGCACCAGAAAACAAGCATAGTGTCACAGAAGAATTGAGTGGTTATAGCCACACTTGCAAACAGAAATCCACATAAATTATTTCTGCTCTTTAGGCTTGATTGAATATGACAACTCCTATTTCTATTGACCCAAAGAATCACAGAAGCCCTCCTGTGTCCTGTTGTCAGGGATAGTAATCCACATGCTTCCAGGGAAATCCCTTTTCTGCAGGAAGAATGCCTCTCTTAAGCCCCTTGCTGCCTACAAGGCTGTGATCACTAAGCCTAGTGAACCCATCCAGAGGCAATCTCAGTATGAGTCCCTTACCACTGGGTGGCCCTTTCCTAGGAATTAAAACAGTATCCTTCAAGTTCCTTCCTGTACACAATGCTCTATTAGCTACTCTGCAAACTGAATCAGGAAGGAAGCGGATAATCTTAGAAAAACATCAGTGACAGGCTCACATAGACATGTCTATTCAACCATGCTATACTAGTTAGAGCAAAACTGTTCTGCCCACCCCTTCAAATCCCTTGTTTATATAGGGTCCAATGAAATGGAAACAAAATAAAGAATTTGCAGGTTTGGCTTTTTTCTACTGTTTGAATATTTGATGGACACCCAGTCACTCTGCACCTGCATGCCTTATCCCCTATCCCATCCTTCCTATAGCTAAATAATAGCCTTTACATAACATTTATATAAGACTTTAAGGTTTATAAAGCATTTTTATATTAATGAATTCAATCCTCACAATAGCTCTGTGATATTGGTAGTATATACTGACTTCATATATTCTGATTTTACAGAAAATGGGAAACATTAAGTGACTTGTCTGTGGTCCCGGATCCCAGAAGTGTCTGATTCAGGATTCAAATTCAGGGCTTCCTGAATCCAAGCCCTGCATTGTCAGCTGAGCCATCTAGTTGTCATATCATCAGGACAATCTGACACTTACTTGGGACCTTCCTTTGCTGTTGGAATAGAACTTATTGTTTCCATGAGAGGTTTTAAGAGTACCCCTCTCTTTTAAGTCAGCCTTAGAAGGATCCTACAATAGAAATTTAGTATTTTTTAAAACCAGCTTAGTGTAGGGAGTTAACATCCTATTACCACTGGGACCATTACCACTGTCAATCAACACTGACAGTTAGCAGCTGCCAGTCAGACAAGACTTAAGCTGTTACCCAATTATGAAGTCTGTAGAGTACAAATTGGGGAGGATGCCAGCATCAGTTTATCTCAGTTGCCTTAACTGGGCATTAAATAATCATTTGGCCTGGAACACATTTTTTTTCCATGGCAGAGTGAACCAGTACCTGTAGATATTTTGCTAAAACATTTGTTGGGTTGACCTAATTTTGTGGCAGATATAAAATACACATATACACACATTTACACACTTTCCCCCCCTCATTTTGGGAGGTAAAGAGTGATAGATGTAGCCAAATAAAACTCCAATATCAAACGCAGAAATCAACATATTTATAGAGAAATATTATAATAATATTATATAATAAGATAATTAGGGACAAAGGAAAATAACCTATATGTTCTAAAATGTTTAGAATGGCTATCTTTCTGTTGGCAAAGAACTAGAAATTTCAGGGATGCCCATCAAATGGGGAATAGATAAACAAGTTGTGGTATATGAATGTCATGGAATACAATTGTGCTAGAAGAAATGATGAGCTCAGTGATCTTAGAAGAAGATGGAATTATGAAGAATGAAATGAGCAGAATCAAGAGAATGTTGTATGCTGTAACAGCAATGCTGTTTTAAGAACAATTTTGAGGGAATAAGTTATTTTAATTAACTCTAAAGGACATAAGAAGAAAGATGCTATCTGCATTCAGAGAAAGAATTGATAACTAGAAGTATGTATAGAATGCTTATAAATGTGTATAAATATATAAAGAGAGAATACATAGATATATACACACCTATTTGGGTCTAATGGTGGCCTATCTGTAGGACGGGGGGACAGGGAAAGAAGGGAAAAATTTACATGATAATTTTGTTGTATATTCTAAATGAATAAGAAGTTGTGCATAATAAATTTATAGTTTCATGAACAATCATCTTTTTATAGTACTGTTATAGAAATGCTTGTTTTATTCTATAAATTCAAAATAAAATAAAAAAAATTCTTCTTATAAAGCAGTGGATAGCTTGAGTGAAAATGCTCCATCCATTATTGAGCATTATGTGGGGAGACTAGTGATTTTGTTGGGCAGAATGGTGTAACAAAAGGTAGTATATTAGAACAAAGAACTAAGGAATAGATTGCCAGAACCCAGCCTCCCAATCCACCTTAGTCCTTTAAATCTTGGTGCAAGCTAATGCGTATTTTTGAAAACCAAACTATTATAAGAAGCTTATTAGTTTAGTCCACCAAGTTCTTTTGCATTTTTGTTAAGTGGAATCTCCAATACGTTCTAAAGTATCACAGACAAATAATTGGGTATGTATAAGAATTTAAAAAGAAGTTTCTCATCCTAAGTCAGATAGAAAATTAGGATCAGGGAATGGAGCCCAGCAGGGGGAAACACAATTCAAAGAACAAACCAACTTTTTGCTAAGCCTTCTGCTGGGGATGGATGTATATTTCTTGGTCATAACTGATAGAACTTAGTCCCCTTCTAAACCTGTATTGGTTAAAAGTTACAGTCCAGCAGATGGGAGCAGAGAGCCAATGCTCTACTGATTTCCCAACAAAAAAATACTTAGTGGCAGATGCATCCAGCAGTGCAAGAATGTGCTGAAAGAAAGAGAGAGCCCCAGTTCAGCTGAGAAAGCAATTCACCTGATAATATAGTCAAAGGACATTGGCAGCTCTGTGCATCAAAAGTTTGAGTTGCCCTGGCCACCAGGGTACCCCTGCAACCTGGCCATATGTTCCCTTAGCCGTGTGATTTGCAATGCATGTTCCCTAGTCAAATGTGTTCATTACATACACTTCCTCCCCACTGGTACAGAAATAGAAGACTATGCTTCTATGTGTCTGGGGGAAATGTCTCTTGTCATTTATCTTGCTGTGTTATTTAATTAAATGTCTTTTGCTTTGAACTATTGTGTCTTCTGGTTGACTGGTAAATGATAAATATCAGTGGGGGCTTATGAGCTATGGTTTTAAGTGGATGCTAATCCACATAGACCCCAAATGTAAGGTAATGTTTTGGAGACAAACTGGGATGTACGCTTAACATTTGAAATTTTGATACCATGGGCAATAAATTTCCCAGTAGATTCAGAAAACCATAAACCAGGATGGTTATGTATATTGTCATCATCATACAGTACCAAGACATAGAGCATTCCTTGGGAATATATAGCCACGGTGTAGAAATCCAGAGCACCATCATAAGAAATTAATTTTCCTTCTATTCTCTTGCTGTTGAAACTTAGTTATCTCCTCTCTCTCTCTTTTTCTTTATGTCTGTCTTTCTCTCTGTCTCTCTCTTTCTCAATCTCTCTCTCACACAAACACATACACACATACATAGACACACTTTCCCCTCAAATTCTACATAAATTGGTAGTGGGTTTGTAGGTTGTCAATTTACTGGGAGATCTGTAATCCCTTGAGTAAGAAGACATAGCAAATGTAATAATCCTGGTCTGGCTGGGGCCAAAGTAATCAAAATGTAATTGCTGTAAATTTGCTCGTTTCATTCCTATGTTTTACTAAAAAGAGACAATAATTCAAGAAATAACGATCTGGAAGAAATGATTCCTTAAGGCGGAGAGAGGGATGAAGAAAATAGATGCTTCTGAAGACATTGTGTGTGCAGAAGGCAGGAGACAGGATGAAGTTTTGATAAAAACAGCCACTTGACAACCCATTAAAACAGATAAAGCTTTGGAGAAGCAACTGGAGTGGAGCTGTGTACAAAAGAGCGGTTTGGGGGATTATTTAGGGGTGAGTTGTCTAAAAACTCCTATGCTACATGTGTATTACTATTATGCATCCTGAGAGATGAAGTAGAATGATATAGTTATTCTCAGAGTGATCGTGTTATCGGGCAGCTGTCCAGGACAGACAGATAAAGCCTCTCCTTGCCAATTGGCTAAGAATGAGGTGCTAATTGTAACCCACCAATGAGTAGGGCTATGCAAACTGAAATGGACAGTCAGGAGCTCTTACAGTGTTCTGAGGGAAGGAAGGAATCTGACTTGAAGCTTGGAAAGGAACATGCATAGATGGTATTTCACCCAGCTAAAGGTAGTACTTCAGTCCGATGGGGACCAAGCCTAGCCTGGGCCAAAGTCAGGATAAAGCTCATATAGATTACTTCCTATTGGTTTTTGAGGTTATTGGTTTGTTAGGCAATTAACTGTTTCATTAGAATTTACATATATGCATTATATATACACACATTTCTATATATACAATACACATACATATATACACAAAACATGTATGTATATATACATGTGTGTGATTATATATACATTATGTATATCTCTCTATATGCACACATACACACATATATTTGTGTGCATATTTAAGTTACTAAACATTTATTTTCCCCACTAGAAAATAAAGAAAAAAACAAAACCCTGTAAAAAAGAATCATAATCAAGCAAAACAAATTCCCTTATTGGCCAAAAAATGTACTTCTCATTATACATTATAGTCCATCAACTTCTGTCTAGAGGGTAACATGTTTTATCATCAGTTCTCTTGAATCATGATTGATTATTGCATTGACCTGAGTTTTTATGTCTTTCAAAAGTGTTTAATTTTACAATGTTGATGTCCTGCCTTCTGATGTATCTTTATCATAAACTGTTTAAAAATCAACTGTCAACACTAAGGGCCTAGAATTGTAGAAGAGAACTCTTGGTTAACTGTTTTTGATATTCCATCTCTCTGCAGTTTAATTTTGTCTGGGCTGTGTCTTATTATTGGGGATTCTTTCTCTTTTCTCTTGCTTTTCTCACCTCTGTTTGTTGGGATTCCTGGCACCAGTTTCAGCTCAAGTGCCACTTTGTTTCTACCTGGGGCCTTTCCTTGGTCTTCACTATTGTTATCACCCTTACTCAAAATAACTTTTCTTCCTTTCCTTTCCTTTCCTTTCCTTTCCTTTCCTTTCCTTTCCTTTCCTTCCTTCCTTCCTTCCTTCCTTCCTTCCTTCCTTCCTCCTTCCTTCCTTCCTTCCTTCCTTCCTTCCTTCCTTCCTTCCTTCCTTCCTTCCTT
>JAJPUD010000094.1:188664-231209 GCA_023553655.1 Myrmecobius fasciatus | reverse complement strand
CTTCCTTCCTTCCTTCCTTCCTTCCTTCCTTCCTTCCTTCCTTCCCTCCCTCCCTCCCTCCCTCCCTCCTTCCTTCCTTCCTTCCTTCCTTCCTTCCTTCCTTCCTTCCTTCCTTTCTTTCCATCCATCTATCTTCCTGTTTGTCTATCTCTTGTCTCTCTTTCCATCCATATATGTATAGTAAATACACTATATATGTATGTGTGTATGTATATATATATATATTATTTATCTTTGTATACATTGTTTTCTCAAGTAGAAAGTAAGTTCCTTGGGGGCAAGAACTATTTTCATTTCTGCTTTTCCATGTTTAGTACTGTATAAAGAGTAATTGCTTAACAAGTCTTTGCTGTCTTGAACTAATGGGGAAAAGTCATTTATTGAATGTTTACTAGATAGATGGTGAAGTAAATAAAGTGCAAGATTTGGATTCACAATAAAATTAGTTCAAATCCTGCCTCAGACACTCACTAGCTATGTAATCGTTTTAGCCTCAGTTTCCCTTCTTTGTAAAATGAGAAGGGTATCCTTCTAGTTATAAATTTGTCATCCTATGTCCCAGATATTTTGTAGAACTGAAATTAAGAGACGCTAAATAATCATCAACATTTGAATTGCAGGTGAGTTACCTACCCTGTATATTCCAATACTTAACTAAAATGAAATGCCCTCCTATGATAGCAAAACCACTTGTGCTTTTTAAACAGCTGCCTATGATTCCAGAAAAGCCTGGAAAAATTTACATAAACTGATGCTGACTGAAGTAAGCAGAACCAGGAAAACACTGTATAGCATAACAAGAAGATTATGTGATACTCAACTGTGATGGAGTTGGCTCTTTTCAACAATGAGGTGATTCAAGGCAATTCCAATAGACTTGGGATAGAAAATCCTCATTCAGAGAGAGATCTATGGAGACTGAATGTAGATCAAAGTATAGCATTTTCATCTTTTTTTTCTCTTCTTTGTGATTTCCCCCCTTTTTGCTTTGATTTTTCTTGCAAAACATGACAAATATGGATATATGTTTAAAAGGATAGCACATATTGGTTAACAAATCAGTTTGCTTGCTGTTTTGTGGAAGGGGAAGGGAAGGGAAGAAGGGAAAAATATGGAAGACAAAATTTTACAAAAATGAATGTTGAAAACTGTCTTTACATGTATTTGGAAAAAATAAAATACTATTGAAAAAAGAATTGAATGAAAATTTATTAAGTGCCAAAAACAAATAAACAGCTGCCTGAATAACCCTGCTACAGCTTATATGGCAGGTAAAATGTAGATGCTTCAGTAGGATTTCAAAGAAGAACGGGGTCATGGAGCCATGAATATGATTTCTGGAAGGGAAAACTTAGCCGAGAGGCAGGACAATGAGCCTTGTGGAAATTTCCCTGAACTGTGTTTCTCAATAGTCTATCACTTCAGGATAAGCTGGGAGTAATAACAATCCCAAGAGTCCCTGGTTCTTTGGGATTCTTAAATCTCTTCCCAAAAAATCAAGCCATGGGCAAGTTCCTCCCTCTTCCATTTTTCTGCATCAGTCATTTCCCCGAACAAGGTCAAGATTCCCACCTAGTATTGCACCTGTACTGTACTTCCTGAGCATCCTTCATGTGAGTCTTTCTTTAAGCACAGTTAAATAGGAAGCAGTGATTTCAGCAAAGGGAGGAGGGAGAAGAAGAAGCAGCAGGGGAAAAAATTCATTTGGGAGTTTTTAACATCCTCAGAGGATTGAAGGAATCCACCTTTTGACCCTTTTAAAGTTGGAGCTGTGCTACATTCCAAAAAACAGCAAATCACAGAACAAAAGGTTGGCAGCACTTTTCCCTGTGGGATCATCATCTAGGCTCTTAGAGCTCCTGAGCTAGATTACTGTATTTTCTCATATGGGACCAAAACATCATAGATTTAATAACAGGCAGCATTTATATAACAATTTAAGATTTGCAAAACCCTTTACAAATATCATCTTATTTTATCCTTACAACTCCAAAAAGTAGGTGACATTATTATATCCCCACCTTACAGTTGAGGAAACTGAGATGAACAAAGGTTAAATGGCTTGCCTCATACAGCTAAAAGGTGTCTAAGATTAGATTTAAATTCAAGTCTGAGCTGAAGAAGGAAATGGCAGTGGAGAGTCAGACATGACTTAAAAGACTAAACAACAACTTACTGACTGCAAACTTACTGCTCTATCCACTCCACCACCTACCCACTCTACTCATACTAATAACTGCTCACATTTATATAATTATTCAAGATTTGCAAAGTTCTTTATATGAATTATTTCATTTGCTCCCGAGTTTCTTGGACTAGATGAGCTTTAGATTCTCTTTTAGCTTTGTAGAGATGATCCTATTCTTTAGCTCTGATATGAAGAAATAGAGGCTGGTAGGGGGACTAATAGGAGTGAATTAAAGTCTGAGAAAGTGTTTAAAACTAGAGCTAAAGTAGATGATTAAAGAATCTCAAATTCAGTTAACATGATGCTGCCTAGAAAAGTTATTCGGGCAACTACAGAAATTATTTCATTGTAAAATTACTTATAATTAGCATATAAATTATATGCAAATAAAGTTTAAATACTTTAAGGGCAGAGATGTCAAATTGGAAAAGTATCTGCAAAACTCTTTTAAACCAGATTAAAATGTAATTGGGAAATCTTTAATAAAATAAATAAGAATAAGATACAACATTGCTTTGTCAAGTCAAACTCTTCAAGATTCTATCTGGAATTTTCTTGGTAAAGACATTGGAGTAGTTTGCTGATTCCCTTTCCAGCTCATTTTACAGTTGAGGAAACTGAGGCAAACAGGTTAAATGACTTGCTTACGGTCATACAACTATTGAATCTGATTCTTTGAACCAGATTCCAAGTCCAGAACTGTGTCTACTTCACCGCCTAGCTGCTACATACAATTCAGACAATGTTAGCTTATGTTTTTCTAAGTCAGTCTGCAAGCTGCATGGATTTATTTCTTTTTGGGTTTGATGCCCAAATTTGGAGGTATTTGGATTTGTTTAAGAGTATCTTTAAATTCTGTATTCCCATTAGCACTTCGGTTAGCGTCTTATCCACAATAAGCCTCAATAAACATTTGGCTGATTGAGATGTTTATTCTTTTCAGTGTCTTCAACAATATTCCAATATCTTGAGAGGCAATTTCAGGACCAGGAAGACCTATACTCAAATCCCACCTCTAAAATATATTGACTATGTTTAACTATGAACATATCACAGAGACAACTCTCAAGACTATAATTTGCAGAGAATGTACCAACTGGCATTAATAGAAAGATTTCCCTCATTCAGTTCTTTATATTGATAAAATCCAGTCTTATCTATCTCTATCCATTCCTATCTCCCAGGTTCAGTCCTTATCTTTATGATCTTATTTAGACCATCCATTTTCAATTCTCCAAACCAGGAAATTTTTGTGCTATGGGACCCCTTTGGCAGTCTGCTGTAACTTTCTAAGAATAATGCTCACAAATGCATAAAATAAAATACATAAGGGAACCAATGTTATTGAAATAGTTATCAAAATTCATGAATCCAGGGTTAAGGACTTTCAAATCAAAATGTTGGCAAAATCCAGATCCAAATCAACATATATGAATACTAGGTAGCATTAAAATTTTCAATTAAGAGCTATGGTTTTCTTAATTTTAATAATACCTCAAGGATGAAAAACTATTCTGCTATAAGAAATGACAAGCAGGATGCTTTCAGAAAAGCCTGCAAAGACTTACATGAACTGATGCAAAGTGAAATGAGTAGAACTAGGAGAACATTGTACACAATTACAGAAAAATTGTATGATGAAGTACTGTGAATGACTTAGCTATTTTCAGCAAAACAATGATCCCAGACTTTTTCTGAAGGACTTATGATGAAAAATGTACCCATATCCAGGGAAAGAATTGATGGTGTCTGAATGCAGATTGAAACATACTTTTTGAAACTTTATTATTCTTAGGTTTTTGGTTTGTTTTGATCTGTTTTTCTCTGCAACAGGGCTAATATAGAAATGTTTTATATGACTGCACATGTATAATCCATATAAAATTTCTTACCTGCTCAAGGAAGGGGGAGGGGAACAGAAGGAGGGAAGGAATTTGGAACCCAAAATTAAAAAAAAACAATGTTAAAAATTTTTGTTTATGTGTAATTGAGGAAAATAAAAAAATGAATTAAAAATAATACCTCGCAGGAGAGAAATAATTTGGGACTTCTTGGTGATTAAAACACATTGAAGACTGATCTTAGGATATTTCACTCTCATTTAGCAGAAGTAATGCTAGATTTATTGCCTAGTATTTCTTGAGGTTATCAAAAATTTAAGGGAGAAAATGGTCAAAACACATTAAGAGGAATGTTTTATATCCCTGCCATATTTTCTCATACCCATCCATTTTGATATTAAGACAGTTGTTTCCAGAAGAAGAAATAGCTTCTCATGGGGGCAGTGGTTTGATCCCAAGGAATGTCTGATCAACCAAACAGAAGAGCAGAAGATAGATATATAACATAGAATTAAATATCTATAATTCAAGAAATACTTGTAGAATATAGGTTGCTTATTTATCTATCATCCATCAATCATCCATCCATCCATCCATCTATCTATCATCTATATATCCACACATAATCTGTTTGTTTTCTGGTCTGGACTTATAATTTCTTGATGTGGACACGCCATCAAAATTCAGATAAGCAACTCCTTGGTAACTTATCTTCTTGGTCAAGGGACTAAGAAATTTAGTTAACCAGTACCTGTCAATGGCAGGACTTGAATCCAGGTTTTCCTGACTCCAAATCTAGCAATCCATCCACTATATACTCCATTACTACTCAATGCAATATGAAGGCAAGGATTTTTTCTTTCCGTTTTTCAGCAGAGAATAAATGCCTTTCTTTATGAATTTTTCAAGAAGAAATTCTATAAGAAAGATACTACTGTTCATATAATTGGCCTTCTTGTTGTTCCTCCCATACAACACTCCATCTCCAGTCTCCATATTTTTGTATTATCTGTCTTCCATCACTGGAATGCCATCCCTCCATAATTTGTCTCTTAAAAATCACTAGATTTCTTCAGGACAGCTCAAATGTTAATTTCTACAGGATGCCTCCTCCTTTTTTCACACCTGCTAGGTCATGGATCTTATTCTAAACCATATTATCTCCCCTCATTAAAATGTTAGCTTTTTGAGGACAGGGACTATTTTCGCTTTTTCTTTGTATGTTCAGCACTTAGGACAGTGCCTGGACATAATGAGTTTGGAATGAATGCCTGCCAATTTATTGATTGATTTCTCTCTCCCCCTTATGTTCTCAACTTGGATAAATCCTGCTTATACTGCTAATGATCTAAACCTAAAGAATATATGTAGATCCCGACCAAAAAGCTATGGCTCTATTTTAGAACTAAGACAAATCTCTTACCAAGGTAGATTGAAACTAGTTGCAGACAAAGGGAAATGAACACCATGAGCAACAAACTGAAGGATCCCATGTCTCCAGCTTGAATTTATATGCACTCTGGTCCATAAAATATAAGGAGCTACTGTTTCCCTCTGCTCCCTTAGGAACTGCTAAGGGTTGGCCCTGCAGCAAACGGTCACATCACAGATGTCCAAGGGTTGGTTTCTCACTATGATATCTACCCTTATTCTCATCCAACATAGAGCTCTGCTTCCAACCCCTATTCTGCAATAGAACTGGAGATGGGAAAGAAGGAAAAAAGAGTTCTTGAATAAGTGCTGTGGGGAAATGCACATTTCAAGCCATTTCCTCCTCTTCTAGCTTCTTCTATTTCAAAAGATCAATGACTTTGTCAGTGTGGGGTAGTCCTTTTTGGCTATAATAGCCATTTTCATGAGGTACTATGTCCCTTAGTCCCATAGCATCTGGTAGTATCTTTATGGTGACATGCTATAGAAAGTCAAAAGCTTTAGCCTGAAATAAAGATTCCTTAACTGGTCATGTGTGGGACCCATGGTATGTGTCAGAGGCAGGACAGAAAACCTGACTTTAAAGTATGCTGCTTATTCCTTTTAATAGGATGTCTAAAGACCCTGCCATCATCTACTATTTAGCACCATGTTTAATATACAATAAGCACGTAAATGCTTATTGACTGGCTGACCCAAACTTAAATAACCTCTCATTCCCTAGGCAACTATTTGGCACAGTAGGTAGAACTTGGGTCCTAGAATTAAGAAGATCTGACATTTATCAGCTTTGTGATCCTGGGCAAGTTACTCTGTCTACCTCAGTTTCCAAATATGTAAGATAGGCATAATAATAGCACCAACTTCCCAGGGTTATTGTGAGGATTAAATGGGATAATGTTTGTAAAGCACTTTGTAAACCTTAGAAAATATTGTACAAATGATGGCTATTATTATGGTTGTTTTTAATAAATAAAAAATATCTTTACAATAGAAGGAAATGTGATTGGCTCCTGCTAATGCTTAAATCACATAGTGATAAGATACGTTGTATTATCTTTTGTCAGATCCAAGTGTCTGCTGGGCACACTCCAATCACAGTCCCTAACCTAAAATCGCCTCTTAATCAGAAGAGCTGATGAATTGAACCCCAGGATTCACACAAAAAATCTTCCCTATTGTTATGTGAATTTAAGTCATCACAGCAGACACACAATATAGAAACCTTTCTAAGCTTAGCTGGATCTAATTATGTTTCTTGTCCGCTCTCTGTGCCAGAAGGAAAAGAAATTGGGCACCTAGAAAGTCTCAAATCCTGAAATTTCTAGTAGTAGCAAGGAGATTTCTGTTGTTAGGAGATAGCTTTGGGCAAATGAGGGGCAATGCGACTGTGTTACAGTAAGATACAGAACTGGAGTTAGGAAGACCTAGGTCAAATACATTTGACCTTTATTAGTTATGAGACCCTTGGAAAGTCACATCATTTAACCAGTTTTTTAATCTCTAAAATGGGAATAATTACAATGCTTATCTAACAAGATCATTGTGATAATCAAATGTAATCAACTAATTATATATGGAATTTTGCAAATCTGAAAGCCTTAATTCAATATCATATATTATATTTATGCCATAGATGAAAAAATAATCGAATTTGGTAAAGGTTGAGGGTGATAATCAAAGGAATGAAGACAACCTTAAGAATCAGATTTTGTAGCCTATGGGATCCATAAACTATGATAACTAACACCAGAGTTTTATTTAATCCCAAGAAAATGGCTAAACATATCCAACTTAAATAATGAGTCTAAATGTATTTGAGCGAAAACATCAGAAAAGCAAAATTCCAAAATCTCTTTTTTAGTTTTATCATTTATTGTAAGCAGACTATTTTCTATTGCTTCAACTTTGTAAAATATGAGAATTTTCTAAAGGTATAAAAGTAGAAGAACATCACCAGGACTGGGATGGAGGGAATATTAATTTGTAGACTTTTTTGGGGAAGACAAATTTAACTGTGATGATCAGGTGTTGCCATCTGTATCCTTGGCTAATGTATTATGTCACTAAGACTTGAGTTTGCCCATTTAATTCCCTGCTGTGTGCATTTACTGAAACCCAGAAGCATCCCTAATCTCATGATTTACATCTTGATTAGGTATCAGAAGACACTGAAATGTATGTACATCTGCACAAAGTTAAAAAGATTGAGATGAAAATTAGCTGCGATCCCCCTACTTCTAAGAGAGAAGTAACATAATGAGAGATTTGTTTATTAAATAGCACCATATTAAAAGTCACTGATGATATTGATGGTGATGATGTTAATGATGATGATGAGGGCTCCTTTTTACACAAGGACTTTCCTCAACACAATCCTATGAGTAAGCAAGGCACACTGGAAAGAGAAATCACTGGTTCTGAGTTCAAGGGATTTGGATTTAAATTTCACTTCTGTTGATTACTACTTTGTGACTTTGGGCAAGATTCTTAAAATTTCCTCAGTCAAATTGCTGATTGGGCCTAGAACTTTGCCTCAGACATTTATTAGATGTGGGATCGAAGGCAAGTCAATTAATCTCTGTCTACCTCAGCTTCCCCATTTATAAAATAGGGATAATAACAGCACCTACCTCATAAGGTTGTCGTAAGGGTCAAATGAGATAATATTTGTGGGTTTGTGGGGTTTTTTGGATGAAATGTTTACTTTTAAAATTTTTTTATTGAACTTTTTATTTTCAAAACATATGCAAGGATAATTTTTCACCATTGACCCTTGCAAAACCTTGTGTTCTAATTTCTATCCTTCTCCTCAACCCCTTCTCTAGATGACAAGTAATCCAATATATGTTAAACATGGTAAATATATATATATATATATATAAATCCAAAATAGGCATACATATTTATACAATTATTATGCTGCACAAGAAAAATCAGATCAAAAAGGAAAAAAAATGAGAAAGAAAATAAAATTTAAGCAAACAACAAAAGAAGTAAAAATGCTATGTTATGGTCCACATTCAGTTCTCACTGTCCTCTCTCTGGGTGCAGATGACTCTCTTCATCACAAGACCATTTAACTGGCCTCAATCATCTCATTGTTGAAGAGAGCCATGTCCATCAGAATTGATCATCATATAGTCTTGTTGCTGTGTATAATGTTCTCCTGGTTCTGCTCATTTCACTCAAAATCAGTTCATGCAAGTCTCTCCAGGCCTCTCTGAAATCATCCTGCTGGTCGTTTCTTACAGAGCAATAATATTCCATAACATTCATATACCATAATTTGTTCAGCCACTCTCCAATTGATGGGCATCCATTCAGTTTCCAGTTTCTAGCCACTACAAAAAGGGCTGCCACAAATGAAATGTTTATATTTATATTGAAATCTGCACTAAAATAAGAGTGCTTTCTAGCAGTCAATGCAACTTTGTCAAAGCAGAATCACAAACTTCCCTTGGGTAGGTCTGGTCAGTTAGGTGTGGTGTTCCCCAAGAAGGAACATAAGGTAGAAGCTAGGAAAACTTAAAAAAATCTTCTTCCCTGATGGCCCCATCTCAATTCTCCTACATGCATCCAAACATATTTAAGAGCTTGGTAATATTGTAAAGTACTTAGCACAGAGCTGGTGTTTAATAAATGCTTTTACCTTTTCCTTCCTTGTAAAAGGAGAGTATTTAAAAGGCAAAGGTTAGAGTGGGATATGAATATGAGGACCTGATTCCAGACACTGTAGAAAATATGGACTTGTTTTATCCTAATGTTAATTGAAAATTAACTTACTTGGTGAGGCTGTAAAGTACAATGAACAGCACAGCACCATAGGAAAAGTACTGCATTTGGAAGCAGAGAACCTGGGTTCTGATTTCCATTCTATCACTTTGTATTAAGGCAACTTGGCTGAATTACTTTAAGTATTTGGGACCCAGTCTCCTCATATATAAAAGGAGGGGACTGAATAAGAGAACATTTGAGTTTCTTTTTAACTTTGAAGGCATTAATCTTAGTGCTGGGGATGGGATTTGATTCTATGCTTCCAGATTCCAAATCGAATCTTCTTTCTACTATAACATTTTATACTCTAACATTTCTATTATAACATTCAGTTCTGGGGAAATCTTTCATAAAATTACAAAATACTAAGTCAAAGTTCATTTTTTATATGTTGAAATGATATCTTACCAAGGGCATTTGCTTAAGTTTGTTGATTTTAGAGGACTTCCTGAAGATTATGAAACTTAAAACATTAAACTGAAAGTGGATGATTAGAAACATTTAAGGAGAGTAAGGAAATGGGGAGGTATTTTCCTTTGATTATTCTTTTATTTATAAAGAAATGGCAGTGGAATATTACATTCTTTTAAGTGTAAATTAACCAGAAAAAATGTCTTCATCACTATTAATAATTTTATTGGTGATAGTTTTACTTATCATTGTAGCAAGTCTTTTTTTTTTTCAAAATACTAATTGAAGCTTTTCTCTCTCTTTTTTTTTGTTTTGTCTGTTAGGCATAATAAATGCTTTTTTCCCAATTTGTGAACCATGACAATTCCCAAAAAGTGTCCCACAGCAATTAAATCCTTAATATAATAAGCAAACTGCATCATATATATTGTCCACGAATTTCCTTCTCCCTGGAGGAATCAAAATTGATGCTTAATGCATGTTATTAATAACTCTTGATTCAAAGGCTGGTTCACCATAATTTTTTTACGTGAGAGGGTTAGGTTCATTTGCAGACTCCTGGTCCTCAGGAAAACAAATACTGAACCCTCATGAAGGATGTTCATCTTTCCTGAGGTACTGAAGAACTCACCAAGGTTCTGTAAGTGTCCCCTTGGGGCAGAACTAGACTTTGCTTGCTGAAATGATAGTGTTATTACTGCTAGTTAAAAGAGATATTGTAGCTATCAGGATGAAAATAAAAATTCCCCAAAAGGCACTGCTTATTAATGGATGACCTAAGTCACATAAGAGAAGCCTATGCATATTTTTACATAACAAACACCATTAAATTGAGATTTTCAATATGAACAGATATTTAACCATTCAATAACAAATCTCTCCTTTTCTGTTTCTGTTGGAATGACATTAATCTGACTATCACCAAATGACAGAGAGATAAGGAATATACACTATAGTAAAAATGCTTGGGTTTTATTTTTATCATCATGTTTAGAGCTGTGTGTGTGTGTGTGTGTGTGTGCCTTTGTAATTGCTCTCATTTGTTAATACTAAGGAAGACAAAACAAATATTTATGGGCCCACATTTTGAGATACTTCCTAGATTTATACACTTAGAAGAAAAGAGGAACTCCTGAATGCCCTCCCAGTCTGCTGACTGGGAAATGCCAAAGATAACCAATCTAACACAATATATGTGATTAGAAAATTAACTTTTAATTTTCCTATGGTTTCCTTCTATTGAATCATATATGTACACACACACACACACACACACACACACACATATATATATATATATATAGAGAGAGAGAGAGAGAGAGAGAAAGAGAGAGAAAGAGAAGAAAAAAGTCAGAGAAAAATGGTTCTCAAGAAGAAAATGAAAGACAATTTTGGGAACAAGAAAAATGGGAAAAAAAAGCAAAAAGAGCTTTAACAATTGGGAAGGGTCTGAGAAAAAAGATAAATATAAGAATCCAGTGAGTTCTGCTTATGTTTACTTATTTTTTCCCTTTCCAATTCCTTAGAGAAAGGCTGGGCTGGTAAATGTGAAATGTGGGGTCCATTGTAATCCCCAAGTCTCTGAGATGCCATATTGTTATGTAATCAGAAATATAGCCAGAGACCACAACAGATCATGCTTTGTAAACCTTAAAGTGCTCTGGGCACATCAGGTATTATTCTAGAGAAGTAGACATCACCTCCTGGTACAAAGGATGGGCCCCCAAGGAACAGTGTATTAGTAAAGGTAAAAGGGATTTGCCTCCCCACCTCTTATACTCATTTCTGAGGCTTCAGAAAGGAGCTGGGACTAAAGTCACATATTCCTAGATTTCTACATGGTTTCATTCAATGCCTAGACTCTTAACCCTAGCCATGAAGTTTCCTGTGAATCAGATAATGTATAAACATAACTTTTTAGTCTAGCAAAGTAAGAGAGACAAAAAAAAAGATGAGTCACTATGTCCTTTCAATATTATTTCTTCTACTCTCATTCCTATGTCATCAGACACAAGAGAGGTAAAAAAAAACTTTGGGAGACCTTATAAAAACAGCCCAAACTATTTTTCTTGCTTTTGCAAATAGAAAAAATTGCACAGTCCCATTTTTATAAAGGGAGAGTTAATAAATATTGACTGGCAAGAGGGTACAACATTTTTCAATGTTCTCCAAAGAAATAGGCTAAAATATCTGCAATGTTTCATGGATTTTTTTCCTTCAATTTCTTTCACCCATAGTTATTTTATAAGATAAACCAACCTGGATCTATAAAAGGCCAACAGGGTAGATTTTCACAGAAAAAAACCTAAAACAATGGGATCTATAAGACATGCAAAATCAAATATGTGCTATAATAAACCGATTACTTTCTTTTTTTAAATGTGATGTTAATGTCTCTTGTTTTTCACATCACAGTTGTTTCCTGATATGTTCTTCAACCCATTAAACTCTCACATGTAAGCAAGCAAAACCATTAATCTACAAACTAATCTAATCTCACATCTTATGCAATATTTTGCTCCTGTAGTCCCCCACCTTTCTACCAAGAGAAGGGAAATACATTTCATCATCTAGAAATGAGATTATTTTCAGCACAGGTTATTTCAAGGCTGTGTTGATAGAAATAAGAACATTCTTGTTTCAGTGACTGTGGATATTGATTCCCCAGGAAAGAGAAATGAAAAAATAACTTGCCAGGTTTGAAAAAAAAGTTTAATTTTTAAAGTTACTTCAATAGTGATTCATATCTTATGTTTATTTCTCACAATTCTTTCTTTTAACCAAGGCCTAAGCTCCTAATCACAGGCAAAACTTCAAAAAAAAATCCCAAGATAAAAAAATAAACCCCACACTGTATTTACATAATTTGCCTCTTTTCCCTTCAGCTTCTTGCTTTCATTATTAATCATTCCTGCCTGGGAGATTGTTTTGGTGTAACTTAAATTAGGAAGAAATTCAAACCTGGGGTCAGGGCCTTGTTTTTTGTGAATCCAGAAAAACAAAGCATTTTGAGGTTTGCAAAATATTTGACACCCATTGCCCCATTTTATCCTCTCAACACTCTGTGAAGCACACACTCCTAATGTTATTACAGTATTCTCTCTCTTTTTTTAAACTAATATGGGATTTAAGCATCAGAGGTTAAATGACCTATCCATGGTAGCTCAGAGGGCCAGAGGCAGAATACATACTTAGATTCCTACTTTCTGAGCTCTGTCAGCTAAATTGTAGCTAAATTACAATTGTAGCTAAATTGACTGTCTCTTAAATATCTAAAAATCCAGAATAATTTGAAACCAGAACTAGACCTCCAAGCTAGTTCCAGAACTAATCAAATTTGAAGTTCACAATTTGGAATAAGAATCACATTCAATTTTGGGGATGAAGGATGATAGGGTGAGGGCTTTGCCATGTTGACCTCTTGCTACTTTCCAAAAGGTCATCACTTTGTTTTTTAGACCTAAATGATATTGTTTTATAAGAAAAAGTTGATACCACATTTATTTATTTATTTTAAATTTAAATAGAAAATGGGAAAAAAAACTGCCATGTGCACAGCACAACACAAGAGATGATTCAAAATATAAAGCAATAAAGTTCCATTTCAAGAAAGTCTATGTTCAGAACAGTCCATCTTTTCTTTGCTTCCTTGTAGGTTTTCTTTTGTTCTCTGCTGTATATTTTTTAGTTTGCTCTTTTTCTACTTTCCCCTGCTCTCGCCCCAGAAAACTACAATTAAGAGCTGAGATATATGCATGCATGTGCATACACATATAGACACACATGTAGGCACATATACACATGTATGTACACATAAATATACATAAATACACATATACACAGAAACAGGTGTACATATACATACATAGCTATCATCATACACATATTTGTACATATAAATCTATGTAAAACTATATTATGTTTTTTTTGGCCTCTGTTTCTCTGAAGATAAGTGACATCAACCTTTGTAAGTCCAAGTCTTTCTATAGTTTTCCAGGACCACCAACTCATCATTTCCTGTACCATAGCAATGTTCCAACCTTATACTGTCTAGTTATTTTAAACAGTCTAAAATAATATTAATATGGCTGATATACAGCATAATTTCCTTATTTTACCTTTTGATTAAATCTATTTTAGCTTTAATTGTGTTCTGAGTTCATGATTATTACCCTTGCTTTAACATAATAAATTCTACTCCCAGTATGACATTTTTCATAATATACTGATTTATAGATTCCTTAGAAAGATCCAAGAGATCATACTTTGCAGGTTCTTAAGAAGTGAACATTCTAGATACCTACAATTTTCTAATGAGTCTCATTTATGTGTTTTAAAGAAACTATATTAACAACCATATATAATGTTCCAGCCTACAATAGGACTTTTTATTAGAAAAATTTGGGATAATGAATTCATACTAGACTGACCTTCATCTTACTGGTGTATATCTTGCCTCCAAAAAAAAAAAAGGACAAAGTGTTCTCTATTCCCATATGAGTTCAAACTACTAGTCTGACTTTCTGTTGTAATTATGTTAACCGCAGGGAATATGTAGAATTTCTCTCTTTGCTGCACTCTAGTGAGCAAGCTGAATATGAATTAAGACTTGGACACTCCAAAGGCCACAGGGTTAGTGACCGGGCTTGCTTCGGCCTGACTCTAACAGCAAGAGTGGACCGTGTAGGTTGACATTTGGTGACTATTAAGTGTTTGTGATTTCTCCTCCATCATCTTCTTTAATGCAATGAAAACAACCCCCTTTTGTCTAAAAAAAAGCTCTTTTTAAAGCTAAAAAGCAATAAGCTGCTACTACACACAGTAAATTCAGATCATAATGAAGTCCTTTAAATTAATATGGAGCACTAATTGTCCAAAGAGACAAATTTATGAAAAAATGCTATTTCACTTTCATATAGGGAGATTCATATTTAGGTGTACAACATTGTTAAGAGGCATTAGGCATTTAGGGCTGGTATGGTAGATATAGACATAAGAGATACAAGATGACGTCTCTGTGATCCCAGGAGATCACTAAGACAATAAGTTATAGATGAACTACCAATCTAAAGGGAGTTTCCATACTGGGAAGTGCCCACATACTGATGAAATTACAAGCATAAGTGACTTCTCCCCATTTTCCATCCCTATACAAAAATTACTCCTAGAAATGAGTGATGTTTTAAATTCACTGCTACTGACCTAATTAGGGAATACTGATTAGGTCACTATAATGTCAACTTTCATTCTTTTAAAAGAACGGGCAGATGTAACAGGATAGTTGCTAATTCCTTATGAATCCATGGCACTGGAGGCACCAAACACTATGAAACACATCGTTAAATCTGAAGTGCATGTAATGATATTTCAAATGGCCAGGAAATCTTCACACACATATGTGAAGTGATTATAATGAAAAGCTATTTATTCTGTGACCCTGATATTCCACAAATAACCACATGCACATAGGCATTTGGATTTTAAATTGTTTGAAGGACAGGCCATTTGAGTGTACAGAGTGTACAACTTTGTAGAAAACTCTTTGTACTACATTCTCTCACTTTGCCTTTATCTGGGTCATTGCCAGCCAGGAGTATGATGACAACAGGGAATGGGGAATGAGACATCAGGTAAGACAAAAAGTCACAAAGTGGGAATGATCTAAAAGCAGAAAATATATAGTTTTTCCAGATTAGGGAGATAAACCATGAGAGATGCATAAGAGATAAAGGAAAGAGGCAAGATGGTGATGGAGAAAGAGCCAGCTCTGGTCCTGTAGCCAATATCCTGTGATAAGCCAAAATGGTTCTGGCCCTAAACAGGTCAATGGAGGTGAGATCAGAGCAGAACAGTAGGCATTGTGGACAAATGGCCAGAGGAGATGTGGTCCAAATCTAGACAGCCAGTGATTGTTTTCAAGAAGGAATCCAAGGCAAACTAGGCATTTTTGATGTTTAATTCCCTCAATTAATTGGATTTTGCCCTTCTTGATAAAAAAAAGTTCTCAGGGATTTATTAGTGGAATTTCCAGACAGTGAAAAAAGTGTAAGGAAATAGCTGATGAGAGGCTATCTAGACACTTCAAATAAAACTTCCTGAAAGCCTAACTTAGAGAATGACTTAGGACTACCTAATTTTTTAAGTATGTTTTTTATTTTATTTTTTATTTTATTTATTTTAAAATTTATTTTATTTTTTATTATTCCTTGGATCACTCAGTAAGTTACGTGGTTTACTCCATTTTGCCATATTCCTTTGATTAAGGTCTATTTAAATACAGCAAAGCCAGATAGAAGGGCAACTTTCCCAGTGGATGAGATTTTTCTAACACTCAGATTGCGTCAATCCACAATATCTACACTCCTGAAACTACTGACATAAGCATTTGCGCCCTAGAAAGGGGCTGAGTTACAGGACAGAAGTCTTCATTCTCTGGAAACTCTGGAGATTGGTATTTCCCTGGAGTGCCACCCGGTGTTCAGTGGAGGACACACAACCATTATGATGAGCAAGCAATATGCTAGGACCTCATTCTTATTTAGAATAAGATCAGGGCAGGGACAGTAGTGGCCCTTTGTGGTCAAATGAGCTATAGAAATATGGATAGGAAAAAAGTTACACTAAAATACCTGGAAACAAAATTAAAATAATAATAATAATAATTTAATCACAGAGATATGTATATGTATCTATATCTATATCTATTTCTATATGTATCCCTTTTCTTGATCAATAACATTCCAAATACCACATGACAACCATTGAGTACTCCAGGATCAATTTTGAAAACTTGTCTTATTGAGATCATCAGAGAGTGAACGATGATTTTACCTTATCATCTCAAACCTAATCACAGGAAAAAAAAATTCATAAGGGTCATAATTGTCTCATTTTTGTATTTGAATCCTCCTCACCTAACATAATACCTGGCATATAGTAGGTACTTAATAAATGCTTCTTGATGGACTGATTTATTAAGAATAAATTATCTTTCCAACTTGTAAAGTATGGGTCTGTTTCAGAAACCTTGGAAGGGAGAGGCAGATCCCAAGGATTAAGGGATCTACTTTATATGAAGCCCACATCTCTAATCTGTTCTAAAATCTCTACCCCCAACTAAAGCCCATTAGACAGCCTTAAGGGTTATGTGAAAGATAAATCCTTTAGTTTGCTCAAAAGTCCTCCAGACTAATGAAAATTAAGGATAAGTCAAATTATACAGTGCCAATAGTATAACACTCTCCCAATGTCTTTATTCTTCTCTGAGTTTTTCTTGAATTATTTAGATAAGAAAAATGTTCCCTAATCCAATTTTTCCTCCCATGTTTTCTTTTTTTGTGAAGTTGGCCTCCTTTTTTTCCAACTAAGAGTACCTAATTTCAATTCAAATGTCTTTTTTCATTCCCCAGATGTTAGTGCCTTCCCCACCAAATTTCTTTTTACCTATTTTGTATCTGTATTGCATAACTATATATGCGATGTCTTTTCTGATAAAATGTAAGCTTATTCGGGACTGAGAGTGTTTCATTTCTATCTGTGTATCCTTAGCACCTATCATATTATCTGACACATAGTAGACATGTAATAAATGCTTATTGATTTGTTGACAATTCAAGATTATGACATTTTAATTTCTAAGGCTTAGTGAATACACAACAAAAGATAAGCCCCTGGAAATGTTGAGATCCCTTGGTTTCAGAAAGCAGAAATGTTTCCTGCCACCCTGGTAATTTAAATAATTATTCAACAGCAGAATGGCCCAGCTAGACTGATAGAATAGATCAGAAAGTCTCAAAGGTGACCATCCAAAGATGATTCCCTTTTAAGTTAAATTTCCAGATAGCAGACTAAGGTTTGAATGCTAAAATTAATAAATATAAGAAAAGGCCTAAGAACATTAGAGTCTTGGGAACAGCAACAGGTGTTGGGCCCTCTGTCATCCTAAAGGTGGTATAAGTGACATTCCAATCACTAGAAACAAACAGGAAGTCTGAATAAAGGGCAAATTGGCTAGAACCACGACTGACTGCTGTAGATACATCAATAGCTCTGATAGGATAATTATTTTTTTATTTATTTTTTTTTAATTGAAACTATTTGTAAAACATATGTATGGGTAATTCTTCAACACTGACCCTTATAAAGCTTTCTGTTACAAATTCCACCCCCCACCATCCCCACCCCTCCCCTAGATGGCAGGAAATCCACTATGTGTTAATTATGTTAAAATACTTGACAAATACTAAAATACTACAGTAATTGCTAAAATATTATAGTAATACTATACTATAGTATTAGATTAAAAATACAAGAAAGTCATTTGTAGCCAGTGGGAACAGAATGTGGACCACAAGATAGAATTTTTACTGTTTTTGTTGTTGTTTGCTTGTGTTTTGTTTTCTTTCTCATTTTTCCCCTTTTTGATCTGATTTTTCTTGTGCAGCATAATTATGGAAACACGTATAGAGGAATTGCACATGTATAACATATACTGGATCACTTGCCAATATGGGGAGGGAATGGGGGGAAAAGAAGGGAAAAAAATTAGAATACAGGGTTTTGTAGGGGTGAATGTTGAAAATTATACATGTATGTATTTTGAAAATAAAAAGCTTTAATTAAAAAACAAACAAAAATGGAATTTATTTTGGCAAGGCTCTTATTCACTCATGTTTGAGAAAGAACAGATAAGCCAGACAGCAGCTTCCTTGATAACACATTCCTATCACCTACTGTTAGCTTGTTTACTATGATCTATTATCTCAGAAAATTCAATGAATGCAGGTTTTTGATAGAAGCCAACACTAAGAGAGGAAAATTGGTAAACATGGTCTTGCCTAATCATTCAGGGCTGAGACTCACTCACTCACTCAATAAGCCTTTATTAACTACTTACCACATGTTAGCCCCTGTGCTATAATAAATTTAAAATAACATGTAACTACACCCAGTTGCAATTTTGATTAAAGATCAACAACAAAAAAATCATGTAATAAAAATAAGCCATAAGGGACAGTATCATAAAAGCAGGAAAATCGTTGATTTCAAGTTCCTGATTCAGTGGTATTAAGTCTATAAATAGCAAAAAAGTTGCTTTAATTGAATTTTTAGAGAGTTTCCTATGAACTCCCATCAAAATCACAGGTTTTATTTCTATCTCTAACACCAGTCCCAAGCAGAATTAATAACTCATGAATGAGATTGGAGAGTGGAAATGGATTTATGGCTAAGTATAAAAGAAATAATTCTATCGACCAAGTATTTTTATGAGCTTGGTTTGGACCACACTTAGGAAATAGGGGCAGACCCACTCTAGATATGTAGGTTAGTAATTAGAAAGCAAATTAGTCAAGGATGAGAAACTATGAAGTCAAGATATGGGCCCCTAGACCCCAAAGTCCTATCAGTCAAGGTCAAGAGGGAGGGTCTCATGTGGTCCAGAAAGAGAAGGTTAAAGCTGTATCTCTCAAAGGATTTGGCTTTTAGGAACCATTTGGAACAAGGAGTCATCAGCATTTGATGAGACTAAGATAAATAGACTTCTAGAGATGGCTTCTGAGGTCCCTTTCAATCTTAAATCTACAATCTCAAGGTATGAGGGTAGATTTGGGGTCTATAGAAGGGGGGGAAAGTTGTTCTTCAGAGGATTTTTGCAGGGGGAGGGAGTGAATGGGGAGGATAAGAGTGGAAGATAAGAAAGGCTTTTCTGGGGGGAAATGACTGAGCAGAAAGAGAGCAGAGAGACTTCTTCACTGATGTCTGCATTAGACCCAGACTCTTAAATACCACATAAAGTCTAATTCCTCAAAGGTTTTGAAGAGATTCAGCAAATTCAATAACCAAGGAAACAGAACTGAATTCATGTGGAGGTCCATAACAAAAAGCATTTCATGCAAGGAAGGATGTAAAAAGAGTAGATAAATAATCTGTATCTGGTAAAAGACCACAATTTAGTAATAAGAATCTTTATAAACTGTCCATTGTGAATCGTTTCATTTTGCTGGGATTTTTCACTGCTCTCTCCCCTTTGCCAAAATACAAAATATTCACTCTGCATCAATTATTAATTTCTTAGGCCAGAGAAATTCCAACAAGACTCCAATTAGAAAGTTCAAATTCTCAAGTGATTTTAAAAATAATTTAAAATAATGGATTAAATATGGGGGAAATGCTACAAAACTTCAGAAAACTGAGTAGTTAGCTGTATCTTATATAAAAAGTGTTAACTTTCCTTTTCTCCTTTGGTCCTTTGGTCCTAGAGGAAGTTGGCAGTAGCATAGCACCAGCAGGTTATAAAGTTGCTCCAGATTTTATCTTTGAGAAAGGAAGCAGTAGAGTTACAATAAATAGTGATGGTGGAGAGACCTCTATATTCAATAGTAAGAACCTAATGATGGCAGCTCACATCTATATAGTGCTTCAAATTTACAGAACTTCTTACATTATTTGAGTTTCATAGTAATACTAGAGAATAAATAATATAAGGATTTTCATTTCCATTTTACAGATGTGAAAAATGAAGTTCATACAGGTTCAATGAGTTGCTCAAAACCACATATGATTAATGATTCCCAGTCCAATGTGTCTTCTCCTTCTCCCCCTGTTCCCACTAAGCAGCTCTATTATTTACCTAATGTAAATGAAGTAACCCCGACCATATGGGAAAGGCAGGAAAAAGGGAACACTGCAAGCTTTTTTCTCTTGGCAACCTCGTCATAGAGGTTATGATAAATAGAGAGGGGGAAACTCTACCTACCTTATTTTAGGAGAGCATGTATCAAAGAGTTCAGAGAAAACCAAATAGGACTCTTGGTCCTATTATTTATAGAGGGAAGACCATCCAAGAAGAATAATAAGTTCTCAAGAATAAAATTACAAAGACTTAGGAAAAAATTATTCAGATGAGGGCAGCAGTCATTTATAAGCCCCATCCTGGTAACTAGTACCTAAGACTAGGAACTAAGACTTAGTACCTAAGTACCTAAAACTTGGTTTGACTTTCTGCTTCTAAGCAGTCTAGAAGCCTTCTCTTTCCAAGGATTTACCATATTGGTATTAAACTTAGTGAAGACAATTTGTTTAGCTCACTTAGAACACTCAAGTTCAAGTGATCCACCAGTTTCAGTGTCCCCCAGCACCAGGGACTGTAGGCTTGAGCCACCATGACCCACTCAATGTAGATAACAGTATTGATAAATGGATTTGGTACTGACTGATGAATAGACCCAAAAGCAGTCCTTAATAGGTCTATGCTAACTTGAAATAAAATCTTTAATGGAATTTATGAAGACAATATCTTGGTTCCTGTGCTAGCCATCATTTGTAGTAATGTTATTTAATATTTATTAAATTAAAATATTAATTAATATTTTATTAATTAATTGTGTTTATAAAATTGTAGATGCCACAAATAACAATAAAAATAATAGCTAGCACTGATATAGTCCTTTGGGGTTTACAAAATGCTTTAATATTATCTTCTCACAATAACACCTGGAAGTAGGTGATATTAATACCTCCATTTAGAGTGAGCTAAGTAAGTCTCTGAGGGAGGATTTAAATGCAAGTCTTTCTTATTCTAAGTCCAGCGCTATCTCCACTGTACCACTTAGCTTCCTCTAAAAGCTTGAAGGAATAGTTATCACAACAGGTGAGAGAGTCCAGATGAGAAAAGATTGAAGAATTAGAATGATGAGCCAAATCAAATGAGAGGAAATTCAATAGGGCAAATGTAGAGTTCTACAATTCCATACTTCATAAATACAATATGATGAGAGGATACATGACTAAACTTCAGTTTAATAACTCAATAGATCATGGACTTTTAGTGGACCTTTCAAAATGAGTCAACAGTAAGAAAGAAAGACAAAAACAATAATGCCATCTTAGGAAACATTGAGATATAGACTATGCAGAGGGATGGAAATAATTGTTCTCAGATATTCTGAGTGTATATCTACAGGACTACAGTTTTCACTTCTGGGCATGACATTTTAAGAAAGACAGACAAACTTATCCAATTTATAAAAAGTTACTAAGATGGAGGACTGGATAATTTTTCATATGGATTAGCTGAAGGAATTATGGATGTTTAACATGAAGGGGACAGAACTTAAAAGTATCAAGGAACTGATCTTCAAATATATGAAGGGCTGTCACATGAAAGATATTGAAGGTGAGCTATTTGGCTCTTGAGTGCTGAATAGGAAACAGTGAATGGGTAAAATATGGAGAGGAAGATTGAGGAACTATTTCTGAAAAAAATAAAGATATTTTAAAGTGGAATGGACCTTAGATGAAGATGATAGGTTCTCCCTCTTTGGAGGTCTTCCAGGAGAAGCTAGATGACAACTTGTGGAAGGTTACAGAGATGATTCTTGATCTCACATGGGTTGGATTAAACATCCTGCCAGACACTTTCCAGTTCTCTGATTCTATATAGTTTCAGCATTGAAAAAGGGGGCAAACAGTGAGGATTGGAAGAAGAGTGGGAACAAAAAATGAGATTAAAACTAACAGCAAGCCATAGTTGTGGTCAGTGCTTTTTAATATGTCTCCTTCATGCTTTCAAAGGGATAAATGTTTTCAGAAGGATAAATCAAGGAAAATATTGAAGATAAAGATCATTTTAAATCATATGAAAATATAATTCAAAGTAAATGAAAAAGTATTGCAGTTTGCTTTTCCTTTCCAACAGAACAAGATGACATTTAGTCACATGAATTCTGAGCATTATGCAGCAATTCAAGCAAACATCATCCATTAAAAGCAATGGGGATTTAGTGCCCAAAATTCCTGCTTTGTCACTTGCAAAATTTCCCCTGAAGTCACTGAAGTGAAAGGTGATTAGATTAGGCTGCAGGGGGATAAATCTCCATACACATCCAAAATGGTGGAGGGTAATGAGGACAATATTATCAATAGCGCTGAGGCCTCCCCAGCTCTGACATCAATTTTAGAGAACAGGATTTTTTTTTAATCAATTAGACTTTTAAGGGGAAAAGGTCTTTAGCAACCAGAGTGAATCCCTTTCAAGCAATTTAGTAAAATCAAAGATGCTTATAAAACAGGTAAAGACATATTATGTTGTTTATCATCATTTGGTCCAAATCACTGGGATTGCAAAATGCCATAAATATTTAAAAAGTGCTCAGGATAGTTTAATTCTGTTTTCTGCTATTTGTTATTTTGCAGTAGACAGATTATCTAAATGTATTCTAGCATTCACTAATTGTCTTTGGATTATGTACTAATATATTCATTTCCTAAGTATGTATAGACTGAATACTAATGCAAAAAGCTGTGACCCTTTTTGCATAACTTAACAAATTTTAATGGGTGATAATTTAATTTAGCAGATTCAACCTTGTATCTGCTTCTGTAATGAATATGTTTATGTTTCATCAACAGAGACATTGGCTTCAGGGTTGCATGGAGATGGAACCCAATTTTGTAGAATGCATTAAGCCAGGAAGAGGAAGACTAGGGGTCTAATTTTGACCCTGAACCTTACTAGTTGATGTCCATGTATGAACTACCTAAACTCTCTGAGCCTCAGTTTCCTTTTCTGTAAAATGGAAATAATTCTAATTATATTACTTATTGTGCATAGCCATGAGCAAAATACTTTATAAATTTCAAAGTGCTATAGAAATGCAAACTATTATTTTTACATCAATGGATCAATGGAATATAATGAATGCTTTCCTAGAGCTGTGCCTAGGGTAGGGACACTGGGGTCTTACACTAAACTGTTGAATTTAAGGGGCATTAATAGCACTAGTTTAGAAACAACAGAAAATATCACAAAATCAACACTTTTTATTTCTATATCTTTACCACCTAATATCCTGTCTAGCTCATAGTTTGCTTAATGAATAGCCTGCTTAATAAATGCTTTTTGATTGATTGACAAATAATTAATTTTTAAAAGGAAGTATCAAGTGTATATGTTTCTTCCTTTGAAAACCCCACTGATTCCAAAGGAAACTCCTTCCCATCACAAGGTACCTCCAACACATCCCATTCTTTGGCTTCTCCAAGGCATCTTTTGTGCTACATGCCCTGTATTGTTTGTAGTATTTGCATAAAAACTAAAAGCAAAAATAGCTAGTTACATCTCTGCCTAGAGCACAAAAACATTTTTGTTTATTTCTTTGGAAATAAAATGAGAAAAAAATAGGTGCTGCATTAGCAATTATAAGCAACTAGTTAACCAAAACAAGATTCTTCTTTATATGCATTCATTACTGAAGAGATATACAATTTTAGAAGATAAAATTACCTTTCCTACCAAACAATTCTATTTAAAAAGTACATTGTTTCAATATAAATCAGATCTGAATTTAATAAATTGATCTCCCCTGATCTGATCCACCTTCTCATACACACTTTGAGGCTACATTGCCTTCCAGTCTAGGCTCCCTATAATTATTTTCTGCTAGGCTAAAAAAAAATTCAAACACAAACAAAACAAAAGCAAAGGTCATTTTTGGCTTCTTGATTGAGATCATATCTGTGTTACTAAATGGTTTTTCTCCACTTACTATTGCTGCAGCTCAATTATGTGTCCCCAGGTAATATGGCTCATGTGGGGCTTCCATGTGAGGCTACAAGGAACTATGGAAAATGGATGCCTTAATGGAGGTACATATCAAGATCTTGCTTTATCCTCTACCATGAACATCAAGACTGTCATGGTCATCATTTATGTAGATAGCTTTCCTTTTTGGCATGAATTGTTACAAATGTTTGCCAGCTTGAAAGAGGGAAATTATAAAATTTTATATTTATATAAAATATATTTTATAATACAATATCAATTATGCCTAGATTAAAAGTTTAGTCAACATGGTATATTGAAAAGTACCCAAAAGAATTTCAATTTCTGTATTTTAAGGGAAAAAAATCCCACTTTTACAGGAGACTCTGTCCATTGAAATCTACAAATATTCTCCAAATTGAAATTATGGTTACTTATTATAAAATTGCAAAATTTTCAAGCACAATAATAAATATATTCTCATAATCCAAGAACATGGATTAATGGATATATATCACATACCCAGGGTTCAGTATTCTGGGTAATCAAGTAATTTTTATTTGAAGATAGATAACTTTAAATTGGAGATCCTATAGGAATGCCTTCAAAATGTTCAAAACAATACATGAAACAGCTTGCATAAGGATATTTCTAAAGCAAATTTTGTCCTAAAGAAAGAGGGGGTCTGAAATGAAACTGAATGTTCTTAATAAAATACTGAAATCGGCTGAAACCATGACCTCTTTTAGGTATAATAACTATGATGAAGATAACTACCTCTAAGGCTATTTGCATTAAATGTAAGTACAACGCATAAAAGTCTTCAAAACTCAATATAATTTTAAGGAAGGAGAAAATCAGAACAGGTAATTCATGCCTTAACTAAAGAGCCCAAGTTAGCTCTATAAAACCATGTCATTCTCATGCCCAGCATGATGAAACAATACTCCGCACCTATTTTTTTTTTAAACTTTTAGAGAGTGGGGATATTTTATTCTTTTCTTTGTATCTCCAACCCTTAGTACAGTACCTGTCACATTGTAGGCCATTGTTCTTAATAAATGCTTGTTTATTGAATGACATGGATGGAAATATTATTGCTATATGTTCAAAATGTTTTTGATATTATAAAATTACTGTGATAGAATTTTGGAAATATGACAATTTTGGGGAAGTGGTGGGTCATTAGAGAGTCCCAAGGAAGAAGGCAGAGGTGGTAACTTGAGCAGTGAGCAGTACAAAATGTACACCAACTATTTTTTAACATATGAAATAATCAAAAGAGGGACAGCCCAATGAAGTAGATAAGTCACTCATGCATTCAATGTTATAGATAAAACCTACCCTGTAAGCTGCAGAGACGGTGTTACCCTGAATTGACAGAGGACATTTACCCACATGGGACTTTCCTATAGCAATGAAATCATAGATTAAGGATCTGTCCCTAGCATATGCATTAACAATCTAGTGAAAGGAGCATAAGACAGTTATTAAAAATGGAATAAGTGCAATAAGAAATGCAGTTCAATCACTTTCTAAGAAGATAAACATAACATGATAGATGGCTAGCTAGGTTATGGGGGAGTTAAGGAAGAAGCTAAAAATGTTCTCTGCTTGTTATTTTTTCCTTAGGAGGAAGGTGTTACAACAGAAAGCCTACAACCAGAAATTAGAAAAAAAAACATATCATTATCTCTTGCATTGCAAATGAATTCCATCAATATTGGTTATAAAATAAATTTCAGCAAAACAAATCCCATCTCCCATGACCTTCTGTATGTAGTTTTTTCTTTTTTTTCCCTCGATAATATTTTATTTTTCCAAAGACATGTAAAGATAGTTTTCAACATTCATTTTTGTTAAGACTTTGTGTTCCGTTTGGAACTCTGCCCAAAGGGCTATCAAACTGTTCATACTCTTTGACTCAGCAGTGTTTCTACTGGTCCTATATCCCAAAGAGATCTTAAAGGAAGGAAAGGAACCCACATGTGCAAGAATGTTTGTGGCAGCCCTTTTTGTAGTGGCTAGAAACTGGAAACTGAATGGATGCCCATCAATTGGAGAATGGCTGAATAAATTATGGTACATGAATGTTATAGAATATTATTGTTCTGTAAGACACGACCAGCAGGACGATTTCAGAGAGGCCTGGAGAGACTTGCATGAACTGATGCTGAGTGAAATGAGCAGAACCAGGAGATCATTATACACGGCAACAACAATACTATATGATGATCAATTCTGATGGACATGGCTCTCTGCAACAATGAAATGTTTCAAACCAGTTCCAATTGTTCAGTGATGAAGAAAGCCATATACACCCAGAAAGAGGGATGTGGGAACTGAATGTAAACTACAATATAGTATTTTCACTCTTTTTGATGTTGTTTGCTTGCATTTTGCTTTCTTATCATTTTTTTCCTTTTTTAACCTGATTTTTCTTGTGCAGCATGATATTTATAGAGATATGTATGGAAGAATTGCACATGTTTAACACATATTAGATTACTTGCCAACTGGGGGTTGAGGGAAAGGAGAGAAAAAATTAGAACATAGGGTTTTGTAGGGGTGAATGCTGAAAATTATTCATGTATATATTTTGAAAATAAAAGGCAATTTTTAAACAAAATTTAAATAAAAAACAAATAAAAAAGACTTGGTGTTCCCAAGTTTTCTCTCTCTCCCTTTCCTCCCCCCTATACCAAGACAGCAAGCAATCTGATATAGGTTAAACATGAGCAATCCTTTTACGCATATTTCCATATCCCATGACTTTCTAATAAATTTCCGCAACCCAGTACAGTGGCTGATCCAGAATAGGCACTCGATTGAATAAAGTTGGAAAAGCATTTCAATGGCCAAAATATAATAAAGTGATTCAAAATTTTAAATGGTACTGGGTTTATAGGGTGATCAGCCTCTACATAGGCTGGGAATTCTGGAATACTTCAAGTTATATCTGCTGGAGATAATAGTCTTAACCTAGAATTTTACTTTTCTCTCTGGTGATACTTAGCATAATGCCTGGCACATAGTAGGCACTTAATGTTTATTGACTGCTTGACTGACATAAATCTAAAAAAGATCCCTTCCAACATAGATTATCTTCTCTCTCTCAGTCTCTATAGAATTAAACTTAGTTTCCATAACTTTCTTCTCTTACTTTTGTCTGGTTGTTTGCAAACATACATTAAGCTTAAGGAAGAAAAAAAAGAGGAAAAAAGGAAATAATGTTTTATAAGCTAGACTCATGGAACTCATTACCCCGAAGAACTAAAAATGTAAGTAAATCTTGAAAGAGTTTAGATAAATTCATGGATGATAAATCCAAAATAGGCAATTAAGGGATGATAAGGGCATGAGGTTAAAGTTGTAGAAGGTAAAATATCCCTTAAAGCTAACACTAGGCAGACACTGGACTACCCTGACCAAGCGTGGCATTTTTAATAGTCTTAGAATCATGAGATTTTGGATGGAATGGACCTTAGAGTTCATTAACTACAACCCTCTCAATTTGTAGCTTAGGAAAATGAAACCCAGAGAAGTTCAATTAATTCTTCAAAGCCATATAAATATATGGTTGTTGAACTAGGACTACAAACATGATTTCTGACCTCCCAATCTAAAGTTTTTTAGAGTTTTAAGCAGGAATGTGCTTAAAGTATTTGAGCTGCCCTGCTCTGAAAGTATCAGGACAGCCTTTTTTTTTGCCTCTTTTGTGTCCCCCTGTGGAAGATACGAGACTAGAGTTATATGCACAGAAAACCCAGAGGAGATGTTCTGGGTTAGTGACTATGAAGGACCAGTATTTGCTTAGAAAACATTAGGCTACCAGGAAAACACTGAGAAGCTCCTTGGTCAAAATGAGTGTTCTGGGAATTTACTACAGACTTTTCTATGTAAATGTGAAAGTGAGGAAGTATGAGTAGTTGCAAGCATTGCCACAAGGAGACTATTGCAGTTTCCTGAAGACCAATGACCTACTGGGCAGAGATTCCCATGACTTTCTGTATGTAGTTTTTCTTTTCTTTTTCTCGATAATATTTTATTTTTCCAAAGACATGTAAAGATAGTTTTAAATATTCACTTTTGTTAAGACTTTGTGTTCCATTTGGAACTCTGCCCAAAGGGCTATCAAACTGTGCATACCCTGTGCAGTGTTTCTACTGGGCTTATATTCCTTTTTTATGTCATGGACCCTTTTGAGTAGTCTAGTGAATCCTATGTTTTCCTTCTTAGAATAATATTTTTATGCATATAAAATTTTATATATATAATTACAATGGACATCAAAGATTACTCAAAGTAAAGACATGGTTTTTTTCCATCTACATTCATAGACACCCAAAATCTATCCATGAATCAGGTCAAGAAGCACAGTACTAGAGTTTCAGAAAGACACTAAATTTGCCAAATGCATGCCACACAGCCAGAATTACACTCACAACTTAGAGACTTCACTAATAAGTGCTTTGAATTTATAGGGATGGTGACCGAGCATCTATGAGGATAGAGCTAAGCTGAATGAGAGCTAAATGCTTTAATGTTGTTGAATGAATGTTTCTCTGTTTAATGTAATTGTCACTATGATCCTTCCAGGGGTCTAGGGAGGCTCAAAGAGAAAGACTCAAATAAATTGATGACATTCTAGGGGAAATTCTAGGTCATAGGTAATATATTACAAGAAAGATTCCCAAGATTGAACCTAATCTGTCACAGAGCAGAGTCTGACACTTGGGTGATATGTGATAGATTTGTAATAGGAGCAGATGACACATATGTATTTATAATATAAAAAAATCCAGCTCTGATATGTCAGTGTTTCTCAAACCTTTTGTTCTAAGTATCTTTATTTAAAATTATTGAGGATCTGTTCAAAGACTTTTTGTTTATATGGATTATATTTACAAATATTTGCCATATTAGCAATAAAAGCATTGATCATCATGTTGATTTCAGAAAGCCCTGGAGAGGCTTACATGAATTGATGCTAAGTGAAGTGAGTAGAACCAAGAGAACACTGAACACAGAAACAAAATTATGTAATCATCAACTGTAATGGACTTGACTGTTTTCAACAGTGAGGTGAGTCAGGACAATTTTACTAGTCTTCTGATGGAGAAAGCCAATTGCATCCAGAAAGAAAACTATTAGAATTGAGTGTGGATTATAACATAGTATTTTCACCATTTTTCTTGTTTGCTTGCTTATTCTTTCTATCTTATTTTCCCCTTTTAATCTGATTTTTCTTGTGCAGCATGATAAAGTTATAAGAATTGCAAAAAAGAAAGAAGGAAAGAAAAGCTAATTTTGCATTTGTAGATCCTCTGAAAGGGTTTCAGAGATCCACCCCAAGGATTCTCTGGACCGCATTTTGAAAAGCACTGCTGTAGATAAACCATGTTTTAAAGAAATTCATGATTTCATTGATTTGTATATTCTTCCCTCCAGGGAAGATATTCAAAATCTCGAGGCCAAAAAAAATCATCACTCTATGGTCAAATTTGTTGATGCAATTCTCTGTCTAATTGGGGTGGTCCTCAGAATCACAACAAAACCTGAATTAGTCATGGAGCCCACACTTTCTGGTTTAATGAGATGAGTTTCCTCATTATGAATAAGGAATTGGATAATGGTCTCTCAAACAGTACAACTCTCATTTGCGGATCCTATGAACTTCTAGGACTGACTTTTGTCCTTCCTACGGATTCTGCTAAAACAAACAAAGAATAGGCTATAGGGATGATTAGTTTTCTTAATAGTAATAATAATATACTTGAATTTCCTTCTTTCTGTGCCCACTTCCACAAAACTTTTCAAGGTCCAAATAGGGAAACTTTGAATTTTAGAATCTAAAGTAATTTTGGATATCATATAGTTCAACTTTTTCATTTGATATATGAGTAAAAGTAGATGGTAAAACAGATGCTGGGCTTGGAGTTAGGGAGGTCTGAGTTCCAATCCAGTATCAGACAACTACTAGCTGTGTGATCCTCAAGTCACTGAGTCTTTGTTTGCCTGGATTCCCTCAACTATAAAATGGGAATAATAACAGCACCTAACTGTTAAGGCTGTTATTAGGATCACATGAGATAATATGTATAAAATACTTAAGCACATAATGGGTACACTTAATAAATACTTATCTCCCTCCACCTTGGTTTCTCTTGAGATCAAGAGAGATCATAGGGCTTGATTCAGGTAATTTTCACACTAACATAACTAGTTGATAGAAGAATCAAGACTAGAATTCCCTTCCCTTTGGGGCCACCATCTTTTTCACTGCCTATATTACAGTGAAGTTAAAGGATTCTCACTTTCTTCACTTTCCTTTCTTTAATCATCAGTATCTGTAATCTTTCTACTGAGTTAAGGATAGGGAGCAGAGCCCTGATATATTTCTCTCAAAATAGCAGTCACCAAAAAAAAGACAAGTACATAATTTAAAAGGTCTGGAGACAAGAACAGACTTACTCTTCCCAGAAAAGCTAAATAAAATCAGAGAGCGAGAGTAACATATTTGGCATTTGGGGCCTCCATCATGCCATGGAAAAAATGTTAACAATAGCAAATTGTCTACAGGGTACACCAGATTTAATCCATAATCTTTATTGGGTTGCTTAGATCAAGATAAATGAGATCAATACAGTCTTCCATTTATTACAAAATAGGGAGAAAATTGTCAAATCTTATCTGTAACCTTCAAATATAAAACTGAGGCATTATTATCTTCTCTAAATCTGCTTTCTAGCTTCTCTCTTTTTGCTAATGGCATTGCCATCATCTCAGTCATTCAGACTCATAAGCTTAGGGCCAACTTTGACTCCATCCTCTCCCACACCCTGCTACATCCAATCATTCTGTTATTTTAGCCTTCCCAACAATTCTCATATGCCTCATTTTCTACTTCCTCTATTAAAATTTTAGCATAGACATTCATTTCTTCACTCAACCTATTCTCCTAAACCCTTTACTGGTCTTCTTGTCAAAGTCTACTTCTTTTCCTATCTATCTCTCCATACCATTGCCTGAGTAATCTCTCTAATACCATGATTTCATCACTTCTCAACTAAAAAATACTTTCAAGAGCTTCCTCATTTGTTTAATTCTCCTTTAATGTTAATGCATTTCCTCTTTTGATTATTTCCACTTCATTCTGTATTTAGCTTGTCTGTCCTGTATATATCTCATACATAGTTTTTTTTTTTTTTTTTTACATATTTTCTGTTTCATTAAACTGTAGGTTCTTTCAGAGTAGGGACTGTCTTTTGGGTATTTTTTTTTAATCTCTGGTGCTTAGTACAATCCTTGGCATCAAGTAGACAATTAATAAACACTAAGTGACTGAACGCTTTCTGAATAAAGGTTAAATTTTGACTTTTGATATTCAACACTTTCTAAAACCTTACTCCAATCTAACAGTCCAGTTTTATCTAAAATTACTCCCTTTCAGATGTTCTGTATTTGAGGTAAACTGTAATACTTTGCAATCCTCCATTTTGATCCTGTCCTATCTCATCTTTGAATTTTTCTTATGCCATTTCCATGATGAGAGTTCATTTCTCCACCATCACCACCCTAACACACACTCTCTCCTTCTCCCCCCCCATCTCTCTGTCTCTCCCCCCCTCCCCTCTCTCCCTCCCTCCCTTCTACCTCTCTCTCTCTCTCTCCCTCTCTTTCTTTCCACACACCTTTATTAAAACACTCTAAATGTCTTTTTTGGATTAATTTTACTTTTGGTTAAATCATCAGTTCTTATCCTCCCAATCATTTCAGTGAAATTCCTTGAGTGATTCATGATGCATCTATCTTTTTATACTTTATGCTGAGCACAGCGCCTCATATGTAGTTGTTATACTTAGGCTTTCAGAAATGCTTGAAAGACAGTGATTCCTAACTTTTAAAAAAATCATACATCCCTTTGGCAATCTGAGGAAATTATATATTACTTTTCAGAACAACATTTTCTTACCTACATTCACAATTGAAGGAAATGTGGAATTTTAGCTATAGCTTAGCAGTTAATTTTAAGGATGTGATTTTTTTCTAATTTCATAGACTCCAGTACCTCAGAAATCTATTCATGATCTCCTTTGAGGTCTGTACACCCAAAATAAGAACTTTTTTGTTTCGAAAACTAGGTTGAATAATGAAGAAAAAGTATCAGAAATGTCACAATCATCACAGACTCATCCCTTTTCATGAAACTGATTATTTTCTGCCTGATATGAAACTAAGATCTACTATATGATGCCAGACACATCAGAAATTCAGGGAAGGGACATGCAGATCATATTCTTTCCTCAAATTGTCTCCTTGCCAGTTAACAAACTGGAGAAAATAGAAAAAGATGAACCTTCACAAGGAAAATTTATCTTCAGGAAACTCAGACAATAAAGCAGGATCCTTCAAATCCCTGGTGGCTGGTTCACCTGGGTTTTTCTCTCATTCTGTAATCAAACCACCTAAAGAAAGAAAAAAAAATTGGCCAGTCTAGTTAAATTGGTCAATAGGGAATTCTGGCAAGATGACTGAGAGAGAGGCAATTTCTATGCTCAGCTTCCCTTCATCCCATTAAAATTTACAAGTACTGTGCCAGACAAAATAAAAGAAAAACAACAAAGAGGAGACAGAAAAAAATGAATCATAAGGAAAAACTCAAAGAATTCTCCAGAAAAACTGAAAAAAGAGGGGAGAGAGAAAATAACCAGAACAATGAATAAATGTGGTAAAGTAAAGTAAAACATTGGGAAAACCTTAGGAAACAAACAAACAAAAAATACAACAACAACATCAACACCACCAAAAATAGTAATAGAAAAATAAAACTCAATGCAGTTCTGAATGATACAGAAAGTAACAAAAAAAGAGAAGAAATAAGTTTGGAAATAAAAAAAAGAAATTACAGTTCTCAAAGAAAATGTGAAAAAAATAATCAGGAAAATAGATAACAGCAAGTTATAAAAATATTCTTAAAAATACCCCAGTAGATTCTTTGAAACTATAGGTCTGAAACTTAAAAATGCATATCTGGAAGAAGGAATATCAGAATAAATTGAAATAAAAAATAAATTGAAAAATTGAATAAACAACCAAGATAGCTGTAAGAAAAGGTAAATAAATATGAAGATGGAATATGATGAGAAAATCTGAGAATTTTACTTTTCCATAAAAACACAATGATATCAATATCATATACTTCAGGAAATCATGTAGGAAAATTATCCAGAAATAATGGAAACAGAAAGAAAAGTGCAAAAGAGATGAATCTGCAGATCACCAAAGAAGAAAATCTCTTGGTTCTATTAACCCATAAATATTGTGGCCAAACTCTAGAACTTTAATGTTAAACAACAGATTTTGCAAGCAGCTAGTAGAAAAACTTCCCCCCCCCCGAGGCAATTGGGGTTAAGTGACTTGCCCAGGGTCACATAGCTAGGGAATGTTAAGTGTCTGAGACCAGATTTGAACTCAAGTCCTCCTGACTTCAGGGCTGGTGCTCTATTCACTGAACCACCTAGCTGCCCCTGAAATGCGCACAGTTTGATAACTTTTTGAGCCTAGTTCCAAATTGCTCTCCAGAATGGTTGGATCCGTTCACAGTTCCACCAGCAACGTATCAGTGTCCCAGTTTTCCCACATCCCCTCCAATATTTGTCATTATCTTTTCCTGTCATCTTAGCCAATCTTACAGGTGTGTAGTGGTATCTCAGAGTTGTCTTAATTTGCATTTCTCTGATCAATGGTGATTTGGAGCACCTTTTCATATGACTAGAAATAGTTTTAATTTCATCATCTGAAAATTGTCTGTTCATATCCCTTGACCATTTATAGATTGGAGAGTTTATTTATTCTTATTAATATTGGAGAGTATTTATTCTTATAAATATGAGACAATTCTCTATATATTTTAGAAATGAGGCCTTTATCAGAACCCTTAAATGTAAAGATGATTTCCCAATTTATTGCTTCCCTCCTAATCTTGTCTGCATTAGTTTTGTAAAACAAAAATTTTTTGAATCAGTTGTGAAAATGATTACTCAAATTAAAGGAGATGGAAGAAAGTGGTGGAGGTGGCAGGGTATGATAGAATGATCCAGACATGTAGGTAAGCAGAGGAAGAAACAAAAGAATTTCCCTTTGAAAATTACACTTCATCTGAAGATCATTAAGAATATAGCAAAAAAGAATAATTAATAAATTCTTTGCCATGAAGAAAAGAGAACATCTTGGAGTTTATCTGTACATGGTTGAATTTACTGAATGAAAATTCAAAAGTACAAAGGAATTGAGTGTCAGGGAATGAAAGACATAAGTGGCCCAAGCTCTCAGAATGCATATCTACTCCTTCCTCCACAATATAATCGCTCTTTTGTGAATCAATATGTTTTGATAATGTAGCCAATATCAACATAGATATCCCAGGAGACAATCCTGAGATACCCAGCTTTCAGCTATGGGGAAAAGGGAAAAAGTCTAGCCTTTTAGATATCCCACCTGAGGGACAATGAAATGACAAAAGGTGAGAGGATATGGATGAAGCCCAGAGAGAGGAAATGGCAGTCTCAGAGTTTTAAATAAATATGAAGGAGGAAGACTTGAAGAGGTATGACACATGGAGATTATTTCATTCAACTTCCCCACAATTTTCAGATAGGGGCAAGGGAGGAATAAAATGAGAACAGATCAGACTCATAAATTTAAAGAATTTCAGAATTGGAAAGAATCTTAGTAGTCACCTAAATTAATCCAAATCCGACCAAAAATTTCCTTTACAACACATTCAACAAGTGGTCATCCAGCATTTGCTTGAATTTTTCCTATGAGGGCAATCTACTATGCCCTATCCATTCAATCTATGGATAGCACTAAGTTTTAGCTATAAATATCAAATAAGTTCCTTATTTCAAGCCTAAAAATATATCTTTAACAAACTAGGCAATAACTATAGCAATTTGGTTTTTGATAAACCCAAAGACCCCAGCTTTTGGGATAAGTATTCACTATTTGACAAAAACTGCTGGGAAAACTGGAAACTAGTGTGGAAGAAATTAGGGCTTGACCCACATCTAACACCACATACCAAGATAAGATCTAAATGGGTTCATGATCTGGATATAAAGAGTGATTTTGTAAACAAGTTAGAGGAACATAATATAGTTTACCTCTCAGACCTGTGGAGATGGAATAAATTTATGTCCAAAGAAGAACTGGAACTTTTAATTGAAAACCAGATAGATAACTTTGACTATATTAAATTAAAAAGTTTTTGTACAAACAAAATCAATGCAGACAAGATTAGGAGGGAAGCAATAAACTGGGAAATCATCTTTACATTTAAGGGTTCTGATAAAGGTCTCATCTCTAAAATATATAGAGAATTGTCTCATATTTATAAAAATTCAAGCCATTCTCCAATCAATAAATGGTCAAAGGATATGAACAGACAATTTTCAGAGGATGAAATTAAAACTATTTATAGTCATATGAAAAGGTGCTCCAAATCACTATTGATCAGAGAAATGCAAATCAAGACAACCCTGAGATACCACTTCACACCTGTCAGATTGGCTAAAATGACAGGAAAAGTTAATGATGAATGTTGGAGGGGTTGTGGGAAGGCTGGGACACTGATGCATTGTTGGTGGAGCTGTGAACGGATACAGCCATTCTGGAGAACAATTTGGAGCTATGCTCAAAAAGTTATCAAACTGTGCATACCCTTTGACCCAGCAGCATTTCTATTGGGCTTATATCCCAAAGAAATCATAAAGGAAGGAAAAGGCCCCACATGTGCAAGAATGTTTGTGGCAGCCCTTTTTGTAGTGGCTAGAAACTGGAAATTGAATAGATGCCCTTCAATTGGAGAATGGCTGAATAAATTATGGTATATGAATGTTATGGAATATTATTGTTCTGTAAGAAATGACCAGCAAGATGATTTCAGAGAGGCCTGGAGAGACTTACATGAACTGATGCTGAGTGAAATGAGCAGAACCAGGAGATCATTATACACGGCAACAACAGTACTATATGACGATCAATTCTGATGGACATGGCTCTCTTCAACAATGAAATGTTTCAAACCACCTCCAATTGTTCACTGAAGAAAGCCATATACACCCAGAGAGAGGGATGCGAAATGTGGACCACAACATAACATTCTCATACTCCTTGATTGATGTTTGCTTACATTGTGTTTCCTTTATCTGATATATCGTTCGTGTAGATAAGATTTTTCTTGCACACCAATGATAAGTTTGGAAATATGTATACATATATTCGATTTGCCAATATTTTAACATAATTAACATGTAGTGGATATCCTGCCATCTAGGGGAGGGGTGGGGAGTTGGGGGAAAAATTTGTAACGGAAAGCTATGTAAGGGTTATTGTTGAAGAATTACCCACACATACGTTATTCAAATAAAATAAAAATTTAAAAAAAAAATATATATATATATATCTTTATAATTTTCACCCACTATTACTGCTTCTGTTCCTCTGAGGTCAAAGAGAAAAAAATGTAATCCCACTTCTTCAATGGTCCTTAAAATACTTGAAGACAACTATCAAACTCATGGTATGACTAAGTTCACAGTATACAAATGAGCTGGGTTCAAATTTTGCTTTCAACACTTACTGACAATCTCAGAGCCCCAGGCAACTCTTGTAGACTATAAAGGGTAGAAAAGGTACAGATTTTTATTGGCCCACAAAGTTCCCCACAAGGACATTTCTATACTTATAAAATCACAGGTTTAGTTAAAACAATGCTAATCCTACTCCTAAAAATTATTATGTCCTGATCCTTCTGCCTTGTCAGTTTAGTACTGAATTAATTCCTTCCCCTAGCCACAATGATGGAAGCTTCTATAATGTCAGGGGTGACAAGAGTATGAGTTTAATAAATGCTTGCTGAATTGAATTGATGGGTTGTGAGCTTAAAAATTTCATCCACCAGAATGAATATTCCACAGCACAAATGAAAATAAGTAGGCAATAAGCATATACAATTTGGTGATAGATAATGACAATGAATAGCATCACTGCAAATGAAAACTATGAAGTGTTATAGGAAAATATATTTCCAAAAAAGAATGCCCAGGTCTTTTTTTTTATTCGGATCAAAATGTGGAATTTGAAACTCAGATTAGTTGAATATTAAAAAATACTATATCTACAGTCTCACAGGAATTCAGTAGTAAGAGAAAAAAGGCTCCTATTCTGTACTTTTCCCCGCAAACTCTCCAGATCAGTGTTTCTTAATCTTGTGTGTATGTGTGTGTGTGTGTGTGTGAATTTATGTTATGTGTTATGGATTTCTTTGACAGCTATAGATAGATCCCTTTTCAGAATAATGATTTTTTTAAAATTAAATCATAATTAAAGGAAATGCTAAACTTCAGTCAGAAGTTTGTGAAAATGAGGATATAGTTTTTCCCATCCAAGTTCACAGTCCCCCTGAAATCTATCTATAGAAATCAAGCTAAGAACCCTTGACCTAGACATACTCCCTCTTCACTGTGTAAATAATGGTACTTTGGATTTCTGAATATTCCCACAGATGACAAGCTCTTAGGATTGTGCAGCAAATGCAAAATGTATTTGTTCAATTGTATAATCAATTTCACTATACTATACAGAATTTATTCTTTTCTCACATCCTGACAATATTTCCATTAAAAAATAGTTGTCTGGAATGTATAGAATGGACCTGCTTTTCATAGATAGATGCGAGATCACATTGTTTCCATATAGAAATTATGTTTCTATTGGTATTTATTCAAATACAAATAAATGTATTTCATGTCTACATATGAAACCCCAAATATTTGGAAGCCTGGATAAAAATATTTCTTAGTTTTTACATACTTCCAGCAAAAAGAAATTATATGGTTTTAGAGTTATTTATCCCAGCAAAAAGTCTTCTGTTGTAATGACAAGTTTGCAGACAGCAATGCTTAATCATTTATTTTTATTCAGGCAGAAAATTGACATTAGAATGTGCCATTTTTATAATAAATTCTAGTCTTTTCAAGAGAAGAAACTTTTCTATGATTTGAAAATACATCCAAGCCCAGCAGCTAGAACATGTGATGAACCATGAAAACTTTATTAACAACTGCCTTCAATGGCAAGTTTTTATGGCATTTGTGAGTAATCAGCAGTGTGAAAAGTGAGTTTTTGACCCATCAGAGCCCATGGTGTAAGCTTTGTCATGGACACATTGGGGAAAAAATGGTTAAATGAGAAATGAAGTCGTCTTGGAGCATTCATGGAACACAGAGTGATGGACTTAATATCAGGATGGCAGATGTTGGCAGCTGCCAATAATCCTCAGGAAGAGGAGAAGAGCTGTACTTTCTTGACCTCGTCAGAGAGTCATGGCCCAGGGAAGATAAAGACTGATATATCTATGAAACATCACTCCAACTTCCTAGATCCCTCGTTGGAATGGGAGCATCTGAATGATTCTTGGACTGCTGGGCTGAAGCAATCTCTGCCACGATTCCTCGCCAGCTATTTGTCGATGTTCAATTCCTTCCTGCCAAGATGGGTTTAACTGACAGACCTTGCATCTGTGTAGTTTTCTCTGCCACAAAGACAGCCATATGGTTTGAAAATGGCTTTACCTTTTGAAAAAGGCTAAGTAGCTCTCTAACGCCACAAAAGGACATTTGTGCACTCCACTTACAGGTCTACGTCAGAGGGATTCTGTAGGGACAGTGGGAGGACAGCTGGAAGAAAGTGTCATGTGAGATCGGGCTTTATAATATCAGAATGGGATTGTAATGACATTATTATTGCTGAGAATCAGAGCACAGTAGTTCTGAGTTAAAAGAGATCTCCTGGGTCAGCTATTTTGGCCACTTCGTTTTACAGATGAGAAACTGAGACCCATTTAGCTCAAGTCATAACAATATGCTAGTTTCTTAGATTTAGGTTTCCCAAAGCATAGCAAAAAACACTGAACGTAACAGATTTTTAATGTTTAGATCACAATCTCATAGATTTAAAGCTAGAAGTGACCTCAGATGTCATCTAGAACTGCCTTTTAATTTTTCAAATGAGGAAAGTGGATAAATGACTTCTTTAGAGAGAGATCTAAGGATTCTAAACCAGGTCATGCTGATGCCAGATTCAGATTTGTCTCCACTACAAATGAATGAATATTTTGGTTGAGGGGCAAGGAAATAAAAGCCACCCTAGAGAATCAAAAAATAAGATGTCAGAGACAAGCTCCAGAGGTCAGTCTTTTTTGAGTTGAGAGATGGGTAATGAAGGAAAAAACAGAGAGGGTATTGACAATTAGATCATTATCCCTTAAAGATAAAGGACTTTGAGGGGCTGAGACTAAGTAATCTAAACTTGTCCCAATACTTCTGTGCCATCTAAAGTAGACTATACCTTGTACAAGAATGGAAGCAATCCCAATGGGACTTGTGAAAAGGCTAAATCTGTTCAGTTCAGTTTCAGTTACTATTAGGAAAGGAGAAATATGGTTGTTTATTGCAATAAAGCCCAAATATTTGAAAAAGATAGTGAAAAAAGGGCAAAAGGAACGTAAAATGTAAAATTTATGTTTATTATATACAAAAGCTTGTACTATATTTATTTTTGTGTATGCTATAGTATACACATAGTAGAAAATAAGACCCTTGAGAGCAGCTACTATTTTTATCTTTGTATTTCCAAAATATTCACATTTATTATTTGTTAAATTAAATGGAATTTAACTGTCCAAAGAGGAAAACATATGTTGCTTCTTTTGGCTCCTATGTAGTAAAATCATCAAGAATAAAGAAGCAGTGAATTCTCATAAAGGTCTCAACATGGAAGAAAGTCTCACGTTGAGATATGATGGAGACTCCTAGTTTTATTTATTATTTTAATTATAATAAATTAAATATAAATTATTTACAATTACTAATATTGTTATTATTATTACAACCATTTCTCCCAAAATGTTTGAAGGGGTTATGATTCCTAGCCCATGAGTTAAACTAGATAACAATTCAACAAAGTCACTCTGAGCTCTTGTGATTTATAGACATCTCAAACCAATATTTTGGTTAAATGTTCAGGTTAATAGCCAACACGACTCTTCGAGATTAAATTAAATTAAGTACATCAGCATTTATACATCAAAGCTATACATCATGGTATACACACAAGCAATTAAGATTTAAAAAACATCTCAACTCTAATTGAAGTAGCTTGAAAATGACCAGTCTCCTTCCCTTACTCTAAGAAATTACTTTGAAATAATATTTTTAAAGTGTTTAGCACAGTGTCTGGCACATGGCTGGTGCTTTGTAAATGCTAGCTATTATCATTTTATATATATATTTCCTCCATAGAATCTCATGCCATGACTGGTGACTGCTCCTCCTAGCCCACACTTTGTCATTATTCTTAGATAGTGTTAATCTCCTTCTTCGTCATCACTCATGATCCTGATAACTTTCAGAGTGATCCCTGGCCACCACTGTCCAAAATGTGTTATCTCTTTCATTAAATTGTATATACTTAAAGGCAGGAAGTCTTTCTTTCCATATTCCCAGATACAATATAGTATTTGACACATGGTAAACACTTTAAAAAATACTATTCATTCATTTAATTACTTATATGTATACATGATGTTTTCCCCCAATAGAACCTAAGCTCCTTGAAGACAGGGATTATTTCTATTTGGTTTTCTTTTTATCTCTAGCAGGTGCTATTATGCAAGAAAATCTGAATAAATGCTTGCTGAGATTAAATTTTAAATTAAGAACAATTTTCATATCTTTCAAGGCTCTGTTCAATAGTATGATCTATTTTTTTTAATTAACCCTTCTAACACTGGTGCTGGAGATTCCCTTCTGACACTAAAGTGAATTAACTTGGGTAGGTGAAAAAATACCTCATTTTTCTGGTTTTCCTCCACCCACATAATCTAGGAATATGAATATATGATAACCATTTCTATCCAGGATGCAATCACCAAGGTTTAAAGCATTAACAGACTTCTTTCTTGGGTAAGAGAACAAAGAGAACTCATATCAATATCTCTTAGAATAGCAATGTCTATCAGTGAACAATGAGCCCAGAAAAGGTCTGGAAGGCTCAATTGGTTCACTTGGGAAGTGCTCTTCTCCACCTGGTTATCCGAGGAACAGTATCTCCACTCCCTAGAGTTCACATCTCAATTTTCAGTTGATCACTGGATGGTAGAAAGGACCTCAGAAAGTATCTAGTTCAGTCAAACTACTCATTTTATACATAAGATAACTTTGATCTGGAGAAAATCTTAAAGATCATAGAATTAGAGCCAGAGCATCTAGTTCAACTTCACCCACCCTGGATCCTCCAGAATTTTACAGATAAGGAAGCTAAGTAACATATCTCTCTGATTTTCAACTCTAACTTGGAACCTTTGACTGTTTTCCTTTCATCTTTGCATTGTCCGTCCTAGGATGACAGAATTCCTGAAGTTTTCTTGCTTTTCCTTCTTCTTGTTTTTCCTTCATTCTCGAAGGACAACTATGACATCAGGGAAGTGATGCCAATTCACTTGCAAGTGAATTGGATTTAAGTGAGAAAGGCTATAAAGGTCACCTGCCTCACATTCTCCTCCAGAGCCTTCTGGGTGTCCTGGCCAGATATAGATCAGGAAGACTGGAGATGGCCCTGAATGCAATGGAAGACACTGGTCTTTTTAAGCTAAGGTTTTCAACAGGTCTCATTCACTCTGTCAGTCAGGACTCAAACAATAACCAACTGGGGCTTGACCAGGAAGCTATTGTTGACCAATCAATGAGAATCAGAGTGGTCTGTATTTAAGGAATGGTCCTTAAGAAAGAAATCTAGCCAAGAAAGCCCACAATATCTTGGGATGGTGCAACAATAAAAAAATTTGTTTAAGAGCATCTATAGATAATACTACAATACCTTATGTGGACAAAGAGAGGAAAGAAGAGAAGGAAGGAGGAAGGGAAGGAAGAAAGCAGGGAAGTCTAATTTAGATGGGCCAAACTGTGATGAAATATATTTTTACTCAATTTCTACTGACAGTTAAGAAAGGAAGGAACGAAGGAAGGAGAGAGCAAGGGAGGCAAGGAAGGAAAGAGAAAAGAAGGAAGGAAGGGAGGGAAGGATAAAAGAAGGGAGGGAAGGAGGAAGGAAGGGAGGAAGAAAAAGAGGGAGGAAGGGAAGGAGGAAGGAAGGGAGGAAGAAAAAGAGGGAGGAAGGGAAAGAGGAAGGTAGGGAGGAAGGTAAAGAGGGAGGGAGTAAGGAAGGGAGGAAGGAAGGAAGGAAGGAAGGGAGGGAGGGAGGGAGGGAGGGAGGGAGGGAGGGAGGGAGG
>JAJPUD010000094.1:108755-176365 GCA_023553655.1 Myrmecobius fasciatus | reverse complement strand
GCTTTGGCCGTATCCCACAAATTTTGGTATGTTGTCTCCTTATTGTCATTCTCCTGGATGAAATTATTGATTGTGTCTATGATTTGCTCTTTCACCCATTCATTCTTCAGGATTAGATTATTTAATTTCCAATTAACTTTTGGTTTATTTTCTCCTGGCCTTATATTGCATGTGATTTTTATTGCATCATGATCTGAAAAGGATGCATTTACTATTTCTGCCTTTCTGCATTTGATTTTAAGGTTTTTATGCCCTAATACATGGTCAATTTTTGTATAGGTTCCATGGACTGCTGAGAAGAAAGTAAACTCTCTACTGTCTCCATTCAACTTTCTCCATAGATCTATCATACCTAACTTTTCTAACAATTGGTTTATCTCCCTAGTTTCTTTCTTATTTATTTTGTAGTTTGATTTATCTAATTCTGAGAGAGCAAGGTTGAGATCCCCCACTAGTATCGTTTGGCTGTCTATTTCTTCTTGCATCTCTCTTAATTTCTCCCCTAGGAATTTGTGTGCTATTGCACTTGGTGCATATATATTTAGTATAGATATTGCTACATTATCTATGGTACCCTTTAATAAAATATAGTTTCCTTCCTTATCTCTTTTGATTAGATCTATCTTGGCTTTTACTTGATCTGAGGTAAGGATTGCTACCCCTGCTTTTTTTTGTTCACCTGAAGCATAATAGGTCCTGCTCCAGCCTTTTACCTTCATCCTATATGTGTCACTATTTTTTAGATGTGTTTCTTGTAGACAACATATTGTGGGACTCTGGTTTTTAATCCAGTCTGCTATCCGCTTCCGCTTTATGGGAGAGTTCATCCCATTCACATTCACAGATAGAATAACTAATTCTTTATTTCCTGCCATCTTATTTACCCAAGTTATGTTTTCCCCTTTCCTTTCCACTTTCTCCCTTCCCCCCTCCTCAGTACTTTGCTTTTGATGACCCCTCCCCCAAACAATACTCCCCTTTCCTTTCCCCTTTCTCCCTTCCCCCCTCCTCAGTACTTTGCTTTTGATGACCCCCTTCCCCAAACAATACTCCACCCTTTAGATCCCCTCCCCCTGTTTTTACTCCTTTCCCCTGATTCTTCTATTTTCCCTTCTATTAGTTTGTCCCTTACTTTTCCTCCTTTCCCTCCCACTTCCCTCTAGCAACAGACAAGTTTCTATGTGAAATCAAATGTCTGATATACACTTTTAGAGCCCAACCTGATGAGAGTAAGATTTACACAGTGCTCGTCTCCCTCCCCTCTTTCTCTCAATTATATTAGGTTTTCTTTGCCTCTTCAAGTGATTTTACCTTTTTTTTACCTCCTTTTTTTTTAGATCTTATTTTACCACTTTTTCCCTCTTTTCCCCAGTATGACAACCTTTTCCCCTCTAGTTCTCTTTTTCATATTATCAAAGTAATATTTAGTTATTTATACCCCCAAACTTTGAGTATCCCCCTAGTAAAAATAAAGTTCTCAAGAGTCCTTTCCTTTTTACCTTTTTATGCATCTCTTGAGTTCTGTGTTTGGGTGTCGAATTTTTTGTTCAGATCCGGTCTTTTCATTAGAAATAGGTGAAATTCACCTATATCATTGAATGACCATCTTCTTCCCTGGAGGATAATGCTCATTCTAGCTGGATAGGTTATTCTTGGCTGTAATCCAAGTTCCTTTGCCCTTCGGAATATCTGGTTCCAGGCCCTTCGATCCTTCAGTGTGGAAGCTGACAGATCCTGACAGATTCTAATTATTGATCCTCGGTATTTGAATTGTTTCTTTCTAGCTGCTAGCAGAATCTGTTCCTTGGTGCTATAGTCCTGAAATTTAGCCACGATATTCCTTGGGGTTTTAATTTTGGGGTCTCTTTCAGGAGGTGATCGGTGAATTCTTTCAATGGTGATTTTGCCCTTTGATTCTACAATCTCAGGGCAGTTTTCTTTCAGGATTTCCTGGAAGATAGTGTTTAGATTCTTTTTTTGATCATGGCTTTCAGGAAGTCCAATAATCCTTAGATTGTCTCTCCTAGATCTATTTTCTAAGTCAGTTGTTTTTCCTAGGAGATATTTCATATTTTCTTCTAATTTTTCATTTTTTTGTTTTTGTTTGACTGATTCTTCAAGTCTTAGTGAGTCATTCACTTGCATTTGTTCAATTCTTATTTTTAAAGTGTTGTTTTCTTCAGTTACCTTTTTAAGTTCCTTTTGTAACTGGCCAATTTGTTCACTGCACTCTTTTTCCACTTCACTAATTTTGTTTTTTAATAAATTGGTGTCTTTTTCATATCTCTTTTGCAGAGCATCATATCCTTCTTGCAAGATACTGTATCCTTCTTGCACTGATTTCAATTTATTTTCCCATTTATCCTCCAGCTCTCTTTTGAGGTTCTTTATGCAATCTTCCAGAAAGGCCTTTTGAAACGGGGACCAGTGATGGTCGTTGCTGTTTTTTTCTGGATTTTTGTCTAAAGAAACCTCTGTATCTGAGGTCGTTTCTTTGCCTTGATAAAAGCTGTCTATGGTGAGAGCTCTCTTTTGCTTCTTCATCATTTTTTTTTAAGACAGAGTGGATATCTCTTTAAGGTAGGGGAAAAAAAAAAAAACCTCGGCTGAAGACGCTTTGCCCTGGGGCACTTCGGCGAGTTGACTTAAGGTGCTGGGCCGGTGGGGGCTAGGACTAAGTCCGAATTACTCCTTAAACAAGGCAAGTCTGCCAGAACACCTGTCCCCAATCAGGGCAGAGTGTCCCGAGTGCCTCAGATAAACTCCAGGTGTTTGGAATTTGGAGTTTGGAGTTTGGAATTTCTTCCAAGATGAGCTGAGCTGAGTCCCACCCTCACTTCCGGCCTGCACAGTTGTCGTCTATTTATCTCTCTGTCCGAGTCCGACTAACCTGATATGAAGTTCTCCAGAGAGCCGTGCTCAAATATTTCTGAGTTCGTTGACTTGAAGATCAGTTCGGAGGCTTATTTTATTGTTGATTTGAGAGAAGATCGGAGGAGAGGCAGAAAGTCACCTTTTCGCTCCGCCAGCAATCGGATAGTTCTAATTGTTAAGATGTTTTTCCTTATATGAAATCTAAATTTGTCTCCCTGAAACTTCTATATCCTTGGTGGAACAGGAAAAACAAGTTTAATTCATCTTCTTAGTCTTCAAATACTTAAACATTCGCTCCCAGGAAGAAAAGGAATTACAGAAATGTCAACTAAACCTCAGATGATGGTGCTTTAGAATGAAAAGCCTTCTGACATATCCAAGGGTTCCATTAGTGGGGCAGCCACACTTGGGAATATGGCAAAATTTTAGTGAACAAAACAGCCAAATAGTGCATTTTTCCCCCTTGGGTTTAAGAAAATTTTCTTTTCAATTTTCACTTCTCTAAAAGATCACATTTCTTTAAGTGTTACTCAGGCAAGTTATTTGTTGTTTTAATGATATGAAGCTTTATTAAAGAAACAAAAGGCTTCCAGTGGTTAATTACAGACTCCCCAGAAAAGAGCTTTCAGCTCAGCTCCCCACTTAACTCTCTACAGTCATCCGGTGGTACTCAATATATAACACTGGGGAGTGAAAAAAAGAAAGATTATCTTGCAAATCCCCAATAGGAGCTTAACTGCCAACCAACCTGTGACACTAACAGATGACAATTAGTTCTACCCGCCAATAAATGTTGAGTGATTTTGCTTAAAATGCCTATATGCTAACTATCTACCTAGATTTTTGCTTATAGCCTTTTTATTTATTTATTTTTTTCTTAAAGATAGATCTTTCACAAATCCAGTTTATTTCAATCAGACCTTTTTCAGGTACCTTCTAAAATTTCCTCAGTGCCCTTCTTAGATCCTTTCTTTCATAAAATGTAGGGGCCTAATGAGGCAATTTCTTGCCCATGTAAACACTCAATTTTAGAATGATTTTGACAACTGCATCCATACTTGCTTACAATATGCCTGTAATTGCCCACACATGAAAAGGCATTTCACAAAATCAGGAGCTCTGATATACTCTTGGGAGGAGGTAAATGTTTCAAGCTAGTGCCTAGAATTTTCTACAATTTACATTACATCACAGAGGATGTAATCTTCAGTAATAAGAATGTCTTTATTTTTTTTATTTTTTAAACCATTTATTACAAAGAGAAAATAAAAAGCAAGTTCAAATAATGGTGATATCTCTGAATTTACAGAATCTCAGAATTATAAAAAACCTCAGAGATGATCTAATTCAAGCCATTTAATCACAAGAATCCTGTCAATAAACCCAATAAATATTCACACAACCTTGACCTAACATAATATTCTTGAAGGTGAAGACAGACAGACAGACAGGGAGACAGAGACAGACACAGAGAGACAGAGAAAGAAAAAGAGAGAAAGACAGAGACAGATAGACAGAGAATTATATAGCGTGTAATTTCTTTCCAAAGAAAACTTTGCCCTTGCCAGTTACTTTGACTGAGCCTGGCAGAGTTAACTATTTCAATGCAGAGAAATTCTGTATTTCCTGAAGTAGTGCTAGATTGTATCAGATAATCTTATCCCTATTTATCCTCTCTGTACTCAATATGTTTTTACTTTGGCAGTTTTTATTTTTCCTAAATATATTACTAATGTCTTTTGTCTTTATATCATATTCAATTCCCCATCTCAAAGACACATACATACACTCCTCATATACCATAGGTTTCACAGACAATCCATTGTTTTTAGTCCTTTGCTACAACAGAGTGCTACCATGAATATTTTTTGTGTATATAGTGAATCTTTGTTTATGTCTCATTTCTTTGAGGATATATATTTATTAATAAGATTGCTGGGCCACAGGTAACAGACAAGGGGGAACCATTCTTGCTTAATTCCAGATTAAATTGAAGAACGATTGGAACATTTTTTAGATTTACTGACAGGATAATAATGATCTTTCTATAGTTCTTCCAACATTAACTGTTACATCTTTTTTTCATCTTTTCCACCGTGCAAAGAGTAAGATAAAACCTCTGTTTAAGCTGTTTGAGTGTACATTTCTCTATTAGTCAATTGGAGAGTATTTTAATGAAGAGCAATTTTAGTTTATAATATGCAACCCTTTTGACACCTTCTCATATTCTTTGTCCATTTAGGAACAACTGAGCAATAATCAATAGTCCTTGCTTTATACATTTATATGGAGTCTCAGGAAATTTGGAGTATAGATTCCAGTGCTATTTGAATGGAGAATTTTTTCCCACTCTACCATGAAGACCAAACTTTTCTCTCAAGTCTTTAAATCAGAGTGAATTTGACATTCTCATTTTAATCCTCATTTGTTCAAGTCACAAAATGGCCCTTGGCAAATTGTCCTTGAAAAGGCTTTAGGATATAAACAACATCTGCTTAATAACTGAAGATTTGTGTTAGGACTGTCTCAAATCAATGTGATAATTACTACCTTCCTATCTTTTAGAATACTAATAATCTGCCCAGGATACCATAAGAAAAATGAGGGAAGCACTTTGGTCCCCCAAAGAAAAGTAGCATTGTTAATGTTGTAGTTTTATTTAATTTCCCAAGTAAGTTAAGGGAGACAAGCTGGGCAGACTAGACTCTTTGCCACAGAGAGAGGGAGCACACAAGCACAGAGACAGCTAGAGTGAGAACTGAATTCATAAGTGAACCACGGAGCAACCAAGGAATTTTGTCAAGTCCTGTGTGTATCCTTATCAAGATTACAGATTGCTGAAATCCATCTCAGTCTGGTCACATTAAGTATGGAGAACCATCTTAGATGAACTTAGCATTCATTTTCTATCTCTTTGAAAGCTCCATCAGAGGAAAAGAATTCAAAGCACATGTTAATCTAAACCTTGCAGAGATTCTCTCTGCAACTTTAATACAACTGAGATACGGATTTACAGGGTAGAAACTTCTAAAATGCCCAAGGCTTGTTCAGTAGAAATCTTGCTACCAGGACAGTAATATGTACCAAGTCAATCAATGTCAGGCCTGCTAAGTACTGAATTCTAGCATACTTGCATTTCCTTTATGGCCAAGACCATATCTGATTTCTGCTTAGGAAATAAGAATATTATTTTTTTAAAGAAAATCCTGGGAGATGTTTATTTAGCAAATGTTTATTTAAATATTAAATAATACATATTAATTAAATAATTTAAATAATACATATTTAGCTATGTTTATTTAGCAAACACATTATGAAAGGTAATTTAAAGCCGAAAATATATTTGTAAACAAATTCTTTTTAAATTTTAAAATCTTTGTGTAGTCATTCAAGAAAAATGTAAAAAAAATAGTAAAAAAAAATTCTCAATTTCTCATTTCAAAAAAAAAAACATAAACTAACAAAAAACTTACATTATCTCTTTAACCAACTAGACAAAGGATGACTGTGGGGAGAATCAAATTAAGATTTGATTTCTAGATATATGACAATCCTAATTATGAAAAATTGTCTTATTTTTGTCTTAATTATTGTCTTATGTTTTAATTATTCTATTCTTAGCTATAATTAATTTAAATATTTGTACATCCTATAGATTGAACTTTTCTCCTTTCATTTAGAATAAAACCTGTATAGCAATTTCCTGAAACATAGACTTATTAACTAAACTAAGTCTGGCTGACACCATACTGAATCACAGGATTTTAGAGTTCAAAGGTATTTCATAAGCCATTTAGCCCAATCCGTAAGCAAAGAGAATTCCTTCTACAATGCACCTAACAAGTAGTCATTCAGCCTTGGTTTGAAAACCCCCATTGATTGGAAGGGGAAAGTTTCATCTCCTATGTCAAACCATTCTACTTTTGAGTTCTAATTGTTAGGATTTTTTTCTTACATCAAGTCTAACTTTTCTCCTTTACACCTTTCACTCTTTGCTTTTAATCCAAGCAGAAAATACCCAATCCTTGAAGACAACCATTGCTATTATTTTCCCTTGGTCCTTCTTCAATTTGTTGATATCTTTAAATTGTAGCCCTTAAATTAAACACAATCCTCTTTCTACATGTGGTCTAACCAGAGCACAAAACAGAGGCATTATTGCTTCCTTATACCTAAGAACTAGGTCTCTACCAGTGTAGCCCCAAATCACATTAGCTTTTGGGGGTACCAAAATGATGCCCATTTACCCCTAGTTTTCAGCTTAATATTTTATCTTTTAGTTTGAGTAACATCAGCCAAAAATGCTTAATGAGTCAAGATACTGAGTTTTATAGTTTTACAGAAAAATGTCAACTTTTCAATCATGGCATCAGGATTTTCATGTCATGGAGTTTATACAATAATAGCTTGTAAAGTTTAATGTCAGTCAATTGCATTAGTTTTTTGAAGAATGCTTCCTAATTCCTGAAATTATTAAAGACCACTCACTAAAATGTTATTTGTAACAGGCCTGAAAAACATCAGCCTGATATAATGGAAAGACTGAATCTAGGAACCAAGAAGCCTTAGTTCTAGTTTTGACAACATCTGTGATCCACTAACTATATAAATCACCTAATATCTTTGGACCACAATTTCTGTTTTTGCAAAATGGAGCAAGGTCCATTTAACTTACAAGCAAGAAAGCATTTATTAAGAATTTTTTGTTTTGGTTTGGTTTTTACTGTGTATACCAGGTACTGTTCCAAAGACTATGGAAGCAAAGCTAAAGAGGAAACAGTTCTGGACCCCAGGGGCTTTTGTTCTATTAATTCAATCATTCTATCAAATTTAGGCAATATGTAGATAGTACATGTAAAATAAATACAAAGTTGTTTTCTTATTCAGCAAGTGCTTAATAGTACTTAGCGCTAAGATTCTAGAAAATACTTAAATTATATAAAAAGATCTAGGAACACAGCACCAAATTTTGGCTGCATAGCTTAAGTGTATTATTTACTAAACATCTTAGTATGTTTCTGGCACTATTCAATTCATATAAATAAAAGCAAGTAAGTAGTCCTTACACTCAAGACATTTATATTCTAATGAAGAAGACAATACATAAAAGGGAACTGAAAGTGTCTCTGTGTGTTTGTGTTATGTGGGTGTACAGGAAGAAGAGGAGTAGAACAAGAAGGAGGAGGAGAAAAAGGAGAAGGAGACGGAGAAAAAAGGAAGAAAAGGAGATGGAGAAGAAAAAGGAGGAAGAGAAGGACTGAAGGAAGAGCAGAAAGAGGAAGAGGAGGAGGAAGACAGGAGTAAGAGGAAGAGAAAAAGGAGGAGGAGGAGGAAGAGGGGAAAAAAGGAGGAGAAGGAGGACAGGAAGAAAAGGAGGAGGAAAAAGGAGGAGGAGAAGGAAGAAGAAGAAGAGAAGAAGGAAGTTGGTAAGGCTGCCAGTGAGGAGATGGAAAAATCCCTGTCATGGCAGCCTAGCATATGAACTCACCAATCTGAAGAGCAGGATTCAGGCAGGGAGTATTTTCCAAGACAGTAAGCAGATGAAGAGAGGTCCAGAGAGTGAAGTTAATGAAATAAATTTCAGATGTATGACCATATATCACTAGTAACCAACATGAAAACAGCCATCCTTCCCCACTCCTATTCCCAACAACATTATTTTTTCCAGTCCTTCATTCCAATTTGAACACTTGTTCTGGTGAACTCCTTCTATTAAGAATTTTATAGGGATATACCTTTAAAAGCAGTGCCTTTCAATTCAGCACAATACCAAAAAAACATAAAGTGTCTTTGAGCAGAATGTTGACTAAGGAGCCCCTGGACAATTCTACAAGTTGGGTGCTCATGTTCTTGTTCAAGACTCTTGCAAATTAAGAGGCAAGATGTTTTGCTCATATCCATCTCTTCACCTTAAATTATATAATATATAAATGTACAGGGAGAGATAAGTGACTATTGATGAGTATCAAAGGGCATTCATGCAGGATTCTCATGTTTGCTGTTAACATACATGCATGTATTTTTAATTCTGAGATTAGTTTCCATTTATTTTCCTCATGCTTCTAATATTACTACTATCACTACTACCACCATCACCAATACTACTGCTACTGCTACTTGGCCCTTTTGGAGAATTGTCAATTATATTTGTATTCAGAGCTTGGTTTTGGTGTTTTACACTATATTAGTGATTATAATTCTAATTGCATGGTGAAGTAGAAAGAATACTAGATTTAAAGTTAAATGACCTAGATTTTTAATTTTGACTCTGCTCCTTATTATTTGAATGACTTTGGACAGACTGCTTAATGTCTGGATTTTAGTTTCATCCTCTGATGCAGATTGTACTTAATAATTTCTAAGGTTCTAGTTCTAATTGTATGATTTTATCTAGGAACTTATATATATATCTGTCAACAGGCACTTATCAAGTGCCTCTTTATATCCCATGTACTGTTTTAGGCACAAAGACAAAAATTAAGCAGCCCTTGTTCTCAAGGAGCTTACATTTGATTTGGAAGAATTTCAAAGTTCTCAACATTCATCATCTCATTTGATAATAACTGTTCTTCCTCTCTCACCCCACCCCCATGACATCAGTTTTCTTTCTGCAGCCTAGAGTTTACCTCCTTTATTTTTTCTATTACTTAAACTTTTCAAAATAGTTTTAATGCTTCATTTGCCATTGAGTTGTTACTTTCTGATGTGTCCTGAAGCTTCTTCAAAAATACCATTTGGTTAGCCACTTGCCCCACATCCTTGGGGATTTCTCTCAAGCTAAAAGAACTTTTTTAAAAAAGTTATCCAAGGCTACAGCTCATATCCCTTTGCCCCTGGCAATTCATTTTGTATTCAGAAGTTGGTTTTGGTGCAGCATGCAAATACTAATTAACAGCATTTTTATCCATTTTTTTCTATGCTCATTCTATCCCAATTAATCTATACTCATTTAGGCAGTTTTCTACCTATCGAATTTGCAAGTATGCATTTTTAAAAAGTTTAATGATTATGTTATTTTTGTATTACCTGCCAAATTACCAATGCTACTTGAAAAGAAAAACTTTTCTCTAGGAATTTTTACCTATGCATTTAAAAAAAATTATAATAACTGTAAAATGGGTTTTTCCTTCTATTTTTGAACTGATTTTTTATCTTTAGTTATTGCTTACATTTTTTAACTTGATTTAGTCAAACTGCAATTCTTAACTAAGTTACACCAGAAAAATCTCTTGATGAAAGAATGATGTATAGTGCTTTAGAAGTGGGGAATCCATGCAATGAAAACTGGTGATACCTGCCAATAAGAAGACCAAGAAAAATAAGTCACCCATCATCTTCTGTGCCCCAAAATATATGTTGAATATTGATGAAGCTAGAAATGCATCAATTAATACTTTCTCTTTCCCCATAGGATGGATAAAGAAAATCCTAATGATACTCTCTCTTATCTATGTGTCAAACTAAAGACTTTTTAGTTTTAGAACTAGCCTTAAGCCACAACATGATGAAGTGGTGGGGCTTGAGCTGGGGGTGATATATAGTATAGAAAGAGTACTTGTTCTTGAGTCAAGATCTGGGTTCCAATGCTGTCTCTGATGCTTATCAGCTATGTGAGCAGGAAAAAATTCAGTGAGCTTTTCTAAAACTCAATTTCCTCATCTGTTAGAGTAGACTTTTTTCCAACTTCTTTTCCAGTTTGAGTGCTATGATTCCATAAGGAAGGAATCCTAAACTACCAAGTTTGTTGAAGCTTTGTATTTTTGTTGCCAGCCTTTCATTCTCAAAGAGGACCAATCATATCATGAGGGTGAAGTCTTGATTTGCAAGTGAACTTCATTTAAATAAGGCAGAATTAGGAAAAGTCATCAGATTAATCTCTCCTCCAGTGTCATCAGAGTGCAATGGTACATCAAGCAACTAGTGATGGCCCCAGATGCAGTAGGAAACCATGGCCTTTTTAAGCTAGGGTCTTTCCCAGGTCTCAGTTTGTCTAAGGCAAAATTAATTCAATAATTAGAAGCTAGGTAAGAACTGAGGGAAAAGATGCCCTAGTTTATCTTCTCGACAGGTCAATCTGGGAAGGAAAAGTCCTTCTGTAAAGAGCCTAGAGATTTCAACAATTGGAGCAAATTCAGCAGAGGATGGGCGGAAGCGTATTACAGTATTCTTTTCACCTCTCTCAGTGATTGAGGGAAGTGGAGAAACAGAAAGCCAAGATATCTGAATGGTGCATATTGGGTAGGAAAAGGAGATGGAGAATCAGTCTCCAATTAGAAAGGAGGGGAGAGTAACTGGTAGATACCTAGTTGATAAAGCTTGATGGTGCAGTGGATAGAGACTCATCTTCCTGAGTTCAAATGTGACCTCAGACACATACTAGCTGATACCTGTCAATAAGAAGACTGGATGAAAATAAATCATCATCTTTTCTGTCCAAAAATATAAACTGAATATTGATGAAGCTATAAATGCATCAATCAAAACTTCCTCTTTCCCCATAGGATAGAAAGTAGGTTATTTACCCCTGTTTGCCTCAGTTCCTCAACAGTAAAATGAGCTAGAGAAGGAAATGGCAAACCACTTCAGTATCTTTGCCAAGAAAGCCCCAAATGGGATCACCAAGAGTCAGGCATGATTGAACCACAATAATACATAGGGAATGGCAATAAAGGTTTGGTCAGAATGAAGGTAGCTACTACTTTATGATGTTTAAAAGGGAAGAAGGTTTGAAAGCGGCACTGGAGAACAAGGAATATGTCAACTTCTCCCCCTAGACTTACAAGTCAAAAGGTCTGAGAAGTAGGGCAGCCTTGGAGAGAATGCTAAGAGGCAAGGCACTTCAGGAGAAAGTTTTTGCCAGTGAGCATTAGAAGATGGAAGAAATGTGAGAAGAAGAGATTGGAGATGAAGGAGATTTTAATAGTGGAGGGGGGTTCAAGAAGGCATCAAGGAGCATAGGGATTTGGAGGGGTTTGTTGTAGTGGAACCTTTTCCACTAATTGTTGAGTTTACTAACTTGAAAAAGGGAATGAACTGTGATAAAGGGTAGCAATAGCCAATGTGTGCTTCCTTCACTGCTGATCCTGCCCCCATCCCACAGACCCAGCCTTAAGGACCATGGGATTCCTATAAGACCCCAGGCCAGCTGGCCTATAAAGGACCATTCACCTTAATCCATAGGCAGGGCACAGGAGAGGGTTGGGACAGTCAAAAGGGAAGGCTTGTGAGATGGAAGAGTACCTCTAGGGAAAAGAAGCACACTTCTGAAATGTTATTGCCTGGGCCAAGTCTTCAGCTGCCCAATGTTCAATCCAGGGTCTGGAAGGATCCCAGGATAATCCTTTCTCTTCATGTTTTCTTGTTCCTATTTCACTTCCCCTTTTGCTCTTTTTTTGTGTTAATATCAGGCTTTATACATGTTAATTATTAATATAATTATTACTGAGAAGACACAACAGGTTCATAGAGAAAAGATCAATCAATCAATCTATAGTATGATAAATACAAAATAAAGGGCCCGGAGTGGTATGAGATTTATTGGGGTGAAAGAAATACAAATATCTTTGCCTGCTCTCTCCTCCTGAGTTATAGCTGAATAATGTAATTTATATTGTTGCACACTTGGTATTAAATAATTATTCAACAAATAGTTAATACTTATCACTATGACCAAACTCATCAGCATGACCTTTGAGAAAGGCTCCTTTTTGTAGTGAGAGGACTTGACCTTGGAGGCCCCAGAGTCCTGAGGGAGCACTCAGCCTCAGACACTAGTGGGTGATTTTGGTCAAGGCTTTTGGATGATGGCATTTGCAACATCTACCTCAGGAGTTGCTGTGAGAATAATTTGTAAATTTTAAAACTACAATGCAGTGTTTCTACTGGGCCTATATCCCAAAGAGATCTTAGAGGAGGGAAAGGGACCCACATGTGCAAGAATGTTTGTGGCAGCCCTTTTTGTGGTGGCTAGAAACTGGAAACTGAAGGGATGCCCATCAATTGGAGAGTGGCTGAATAAATTATGGTATATGAATGTTATGGAATATTATTGTTCTGTGAGAAACGACCAGCAGGACGATTTCAGAGAGGCCTGGAGGGATTTGCATGAACTGATGCTGAGTGAAACGAGCAGAACCAGGAGATCATCATACACAGCAACAACAGTATTACATCATGATCAATTCTGATGGACATGGCTCTCTGCAACAAAGAATTGTCTCAAACCAGTTCCAATTGTTCACTGAAGAAAACCATATACACCCAGAGAGAGGGAAATGAAATATGGACCACAACGTAACATTTTCATGATCTCTATTGACATTTGCTTGCATTGTGTTGCCTTTCTCCGATTCTTTTTTTTTCTTGTAGATAGGATTTTTCTTGCATAACTTCTCAAGCATTTCAACATTATTAACATGTAGTGGACTTCCTGCCATCTAGGGGAGGGGAGGGGACTGGGGGTAAAATTTGTAATGGAAAGCTTTGTAAAGATCAATGTTGGGGAACTACCCATACATATGTTATACAAATAAAAAGCTTTAATAAAAATAAAATAAAAATAAAAATAACTACAATGCAAACAAATAATTGACAAATTTGACAATTACTTGGCAAAATAGAGGTAGATCATTTAGGATATAGTGGTTAGAATGTGTGTGGTTCTGAGCAAGTCATTTAACTCCCCAATACCTCGGACAATTCCCCAGGATGCATTTAAGTTGTGAGCAATTGACCCTTAATCTTAACCAGGAGTTCTCCACATTGATGAAATCCCAGATCTCAATAAATAAGGGCGTTATAAATGCACTGCTGAGTTTGACTGGAAGCTAGAACTGAAATGGTTCTCAGCTTGCTCTTGTGCTGAGCACTTAGGTACCATGCCTCCAGGAAATGGAGATGGTGATAATACCAATACAAAAGTGAAATAACATGATTGTGCCAGAGATATTGAATTCATGATTTGCCCTGGATAAACTACTGTGTTAATAATCTTCCCATAGCTATAGAACATTAGCTGCAATGACTGTTTTGTTCTGGTAAGGAGGCAGAACGATTAAATTATGTTTTAATATACAGTAAACACATACAGGGCTCAGCTGTTTAAAAAATGTCCTAAAAAGAATGAAATGCCTCAACAATTCTTTCTGCAGGACACTGGAAATGAGGTATTTTGTTTATTTGTTTGAACCAAGTAAAAGAATCTATAATAGGAATATTGTCTTCCTAAGAAAGACTCCACTTGTCTCTCCAATCCTGCATTTATGGCTTCACTTACAGATTCACAGCCTAAGCAATCTTCTTACACTAAACACATTTGAAATAAAATAACTATTCTTTTTTTCTCTAAAATTAAAAAATGGTGATTTTCCAAAGAAATCCATAAATTGATAATTTGTTTCCTAAGTATAAAAAAAGGAAAATAGATGTTTACAGAAGATTACAAATATTGAATCAGTATGTCATTAAATCAATTACTACATCTGATTAGCTTTCCAGTAACACTTGGAATAGAGAGAGCATTTTTGGCAGGGTATTACAGAGCTGGCAGTCCAAAGCTCTAAGCATTAACAGCTATTCAGAAAGAGAGAGTCTTTGACTTAGTATACCGTGCAAGGATTCTGGAATCTAATTACTTCTGCTAGTAAAACCTACCATTTTTCTTCCTCCTGATTTATTTGTTTCATAGCATGGGCTCAATTAATTTTTTCTTAGAAAGGGGAATGTAAATTCATATTATCATTATAAATATTTTTGAATAGTTAAGAAATTCTGCAATACTTTGTTAACTGGCTGCCATCTGAAATTTTAACATGTACATCCAAAGATTTCAGCTAGAACAGCAGGTATATTGGAGGTACTCCATGATGTTTGGTATGTATGGATGCTCCATAAAAACTTGGTAACCATTGATTGGGATAAGTGGATGACAGTAGGACATTGTAAGAAATGGTAATAAGAAGTGAAAGAAGATGAAGATTTCAAAGCATCCACTGATTAAATGACACAGATGGATTAAAGTTCAAATAACAGGCCAAAAAAAAATCCCTAAATTGATAAAGAATCAAATCTATTAAATAAGGATAACTGGATACTTCTCAATAGCTTGAAGGTGGGGATTGTTAACTTTTGATGTTATCAGTATAAATACTCCCCAGTAAGATAACCCCCTCTACTGATGCAGATCAGCAACTCATCTGCAACTTAAAATCTTAGGGGGGAGAGAGAAAGAGGGAAAGAGAAAGAGAGGAAGAGAGAAAGAGAGAGAACTGAGAGGTTAAATAATTTGCTTGAGTTCATATGGCTAATATATGGCAGAAGAGCATTATATATTGGAAATATGTGTGTATTGATATATATAAATCAGAATATATGAGATGAATGCAGAATAGGTGAAAGGAAACCTTGAAAAGAGTGGTTTAGCAGCTGAAGACACCAGGAAAGATTTCTTGGAAGAGACAGTGTTTGAGCTGAGGAAGCCAGGGAACTTTCCAATTAGAAGCTGGGAAGAAGGGCAATCCAAGTGCAGAGGACTAGTGCAAAAACATGGAGAAGGGAAGCAAATAGACCAGGATGAACCACAAAATGTGTGCAGGAAGTATAATGTAAGAAAATGGAAAAGGGAGGAAAGAGCCAGGTTGTGATAAGCCAAATAAATAATTAAACTTGATCCTAACATAACAGCTTGCTCATAACAGGGATCCACTTGAGTTTATTGAGGGGGAGGAAAATGAGATTCGGGCAAACCGAAAATCACTTTCAAAACGGAGATAGATTGGATCAAGGGATAGAAGTGAAGCAGAGAGACCAACCTGAAACAATTCCAATAGTCATGGTGAGAAGTGGGGAGGAATGGAACCAAGAATGATGGCTGTGTGAGTAAAGAGAAGGGGATTTATCAAAGAAATACTAATGAGAATAAAATTCCATTTGGCAACTGATTAGATGCAAAAGGCAAGAAAAAGACAGGAGACAAAGACAATATATAAGTTTCCAAACCTGGGTGAATGGAAAGATGGTGGTAAAAGGAAGGAAGGTGAGTATAAGAAAAGTTCAGAAGAGGGGAGAGTTCCAGGTTTTTTTCAAGGAATTTGTAGCAATAAATAACACATCACTGAAGTATTGTCTCTACTTTTATAGAGATGACACCAGGAAACAGAAGTTACAGAACTGGCATTTAGAAGTTAGGGAACTGAACATATATAAATCCTTCAGCTATTGCAGACAACCAAAAGTTATTTACAATAGGTGTAGTAGGTACAAACTGGGAGTCAAACCACAAGGAAGAAGAAAGAAATGAAAAGCTCAAAGAATATTTCCCATATATTTAAATATCTCTATCTATTGCTAAGTGTATCTACTTATCATCTAGGGATATATATATATATGTGTGTGTGTGTGTGTGTGTGTGTGTGTGTATAATGTATATGTATGTATGTATACACACATATGTAGGTAACTCACATAAATTCATCTTGACCTTCACAAATTGGCCTTGCAGAATCACACTTATCTTGCAGCCACTAAACATATAAAGTGCTCTCCCTCTAGAGTACAAAAACTTGCTGTTCACTTTTAGTTGTAGTTTTTACTAGACTTGAATGGCTTTACATTTTCTTACCTCTATTAGCTGGGGAACATAGAGTCAAAAGTTCACAACTTTGCCTTTTAGTTCTAGTTATAGATAGAAGAAGGAGGAGCAAGGGAACACTGAACAGGGCTGGCATGAGAAAGAGAAAGAATTTCTTCCATGGTATTCTTTTATAAGACTTTTTATAGTTTCAATTTGATTTTCCGGATTTGTGATCTTTTTGTTTTAATTTGCCAGTTAAGTTAAGAGGATGGTGGTAACTGCAGTGACAGTCAAGGAAATAGAGGCAAATATACATTCTACTAAAGGGTTACATTCCACAAATTTTATTCTAAAGGGAATGGAATAGTATATACATATATGTATATATACATACACACATACTTATATGTATATATATCATCAACTTTGTGACAGGCTACTTGCTAGGAGTTTTACAAATTGTTTCATTTGAGAGTCTCATTTTTGAGACTGGTTCTCCATACCTATCCCAGGATAGGAGAGCCAGGACCATTCACTGTTTCTATCCCAATAATGATCGATATAGAAAATTTAATCTGTTCCATTTTATGATTTGGGCTAGGTTTGCCCAACGTGGGTAGCCAGGTGGCCTTCCCACTTGAATGATTACCATACTGATGTCAAATTTAGTATAGATGCCCTATAAACTTTAACCTTACTGAACTTGAACTCAGATGATCCATCAATCTCAGTCTTCCCTGTAACAGGGGTCATAATCAGTCACTACCATATTCTTTGTAATAAATTTTTCCATAGACATACTTTTGAAATTGGTAGATTAAACAAGATCACAAAAGTTGATTTAACCTACAGGCCCGTGTTTTTACATGAATGTTTTCTTTTTCCAGTATTATATATTATAATTGCCTGACTCTTTAAAAGACCATTTTTTCTGAGTCACTGGAGCTGGAGCCACCATTCTAGTGCTTATACTTAATGTCTTCCAGTTTACTGGGACCTGCCTGGCCTTATGCACTATTAGTATCTCCTTGGAGGACTTCAGGTCATTTACATGAATTAATGAGTTTTTGGTCAGACTCTACTGAAGAATGTATCTCATTATGAATATTAACAGCAGCCTAAATCTTAACCATTACCTCTAATAGCTCTTTGATGGGAAAATATGGCTGGCTTTTCAAATTGGAGTAGCAGATTTTTTACTTCCCCAGCTGCAAACTGACAATATGACAGGGTACCCTCAAGGTACAAGTCACTGGTAATAACTAGGGGAGGTGATGGATGGAGTAAGAGGAATATAAAATAATAGATTTCTACTAGGAAAGCATTTTAGGGAGCATCTAGCTCAACCCCCTCATTTTATAGTTGAGCTCCCCAAGGTCACAAAGTAGTGAGTAGCAGAGTTTAGATTCTTACACAGATCCTTTTACTCCAAATCCATTGCTATTTACACTACAATACACCAAGGAAAATAAACTGGGAAAAGTTATAGGCAAAGAACAGGGTAGTGATTCTAGAAGTAGAGCTAGAGAAGAAATGAAAAGAATAAAGAAAAGCATCCCTGGCATGCCCATTAACAGTAAGTTTTCTCCAAGGTTCTATCATGAGGACTCTGATTTTTCACTCTATCATTTGAACCTCCCAGAGGTCCAATTATCATCTCTATGCAGGTAATTCCCAGAATGCTATATCCAGCCCTAATCTCTCCTGAGCTTCAGTCTCACATCACCAACTGCCTATTGGTCATTTCAATTAGATGATCAATTTTAAATTTCCAAAAGAAAACTATTATTTTCCCCCATCTTCTCTTACTATCAAAGGTACTTCCATCTTTACAGCCATATTGGTTTACAATCTCAAGTGTCATTCTCAACCACTTGCAATTCATACAATCAAGACTCAAATGTTGTTCTTTCTGCTGCTACAACATATCTTACCTTCTTTTCCTTTTCATTTATACAACTCCATTAATTCAGTTCCTCATTTAATAAATGTTTGCTGAGTGACTAACCTTTCACTTGGACCATTACAATGGATTCTTATTCAGTTTCCATGCCCATAGCCTTCCCTTATTCCAATCCATTCTCCAAAACAAATTTCCTAATAGAATATCATTGATTCACTTGACCATTGCAACAATTCTCACATCTAATCTCTACTCTGAAAAAGAAATGAAGGAAGCATATTTACTAATACTTTGATGGAAAAATCTAGGTAGGTTTGGTCCAGAATTGTGATTTTATCAGTATAGGAAAATCCTTGGAGTCACTTAGTCAACTAGCATTTATTAAGCACCTACTGTGTGCCATGCACTGTGATAAGCACTGGTGAGAAAAAGAAAGACAAAGACAGTCCCTTCTTTTAAGTAATTTATAATCTAATGGGGGAAGACAATATATAAACAAATACATGCAAATAAGATATGTAATTAGAATAAATTGTGGACAAACAAAAGAGGTAAGGCATTAGCATTAAGAGGCTGGAGAAGGGCTTCTTGCAGAAAAGAGAACTAGAACTGAGACTTGAAAGAAGCCACACAGGGAAGGTAAGAGGCAGAGATGAACAGGGTCAGTCCCCGGCATGGAGACAGTCAGTGAAAACTCCCAGAGTGGAAAGATGGAATATCTTCTGCGGGGAGCAGCATGAAAACTAATGTCTTTAGTTGGCAAAGTATGGGGCTAGGTGTAAGGTATGAGAAGATTGGCCAGGTGACCAAGGGCTTTAAAAGCCAAACAGGATGTTCTGTTCAAGCCAGAATACACTAGGGCACTAAGAAGGGATAATGGTCAGACTTGTTCTTTAGGAAGATCAATCCAACAGCTGAGAGGAACAAAGAGTAAGGGAGCGACATGAAACAAGGAAAGCAAACCAAAGGTTATTAGAATAGTGCAGGAGCAAAGTGATGGGGGCTAACTGGGCTCTTCCAGAGATGCTTCACACAGGCAAAATTAGAGAGAGATAGAGAGAGACAGAATCAGAGAGACAAACAGCAGAGAGACAGAAAAACAGAGGACAGAGAGAGAGAGACAGAGACAGACCAAAACAGAGAGACAGAGAGAAAGTCAGGTTTTAGACTCTGTTCTTTCTGTTTATAAGGCTAGCTCTACATTCAATATCCTATGTTGCCTCTCCCTTTTGAATTGCAGATCAATCATATCCCTACTTCTCTTTTGAAGGATTCTAAGACACAAAAGACTTTAAAAAATGTTTGGGACATTCTAACAATCTTAGAACTAATAAAAAAATCATTGAATGGAAAATCTTCCTTTTACAAAGATGGAAACTGAGACTGGGATGGACTAAGTGATTTTCTTAAGGCCACAAAGGTAGTTAGTCATCAGTGAATTGAAGACAAAAAGGTGATATACATTTATTCCCCATGACAGACTTGGCAATCTACAGCAAGTCTTTCTTCTGTCCATCACTTACTAAATATATTATGATGCAGAATTGAAAAATAATAATTCACAGTGGTACAGAAGATCAATTTTATTTTATCCTAAATTAAGATGACCTTATAGTCATATGGAATACTCTTCTGTGCATAATAATAATACTGTGCAAGGGCTATTATGTGTATGTTTTTAAAATAACATCAGTAGCATGAAGAATTATCTAATCGAAATCAGTGTTAGTACTCCAATTGATAAAATGATCTTCCTTTTTTTATCATTATTCATGCTTATGTTCATGCATGTAGACTGATTAGCATACAGACATAAATGCAATTTCTAAGAATTAAACCATTTAGGTATACAAAATAAACATATTGTATTTTAATATGAAAATTAAAATATTAATGACATTTTAATTTAACTCCAAGAAATAATGAGTTTTCATTTTCTTATTATTGTTAATATTCACTGTTCTTTCTCCAATAGTATAGCACTATATTTTAACTGTGTGTAAGATGATAACTATATTAATAGAGAAGATAAATTGTTGATTTAATGTGGAATTTTTCTAATGCAGCTGATGAAACATCAGAAAGGCCTTTTTGAACAAACTATTTATTAGTGGGATCTATGTACTATTGTAGGAATGGCCCTCAAGATAATATAGTAGAAAGAAGGTAGGATTTTGGGTTTAAGAACCAGGGTTAAAATCCTACATCTGCTTCTTATGACTTATATGAACTCAGGCAACTCACTGAACCTCTCTGCTTCCTCCTATATATAATGAGAGACTGAACTAAATGACTTCTGAAGCCATTTTTTCACTCTAGATCCAAGATACATGAGCTGCTTATGACATACCAGGGGTATCCTTGTTAAATCAGTTCTCTGGGAAGGGGGAATGTATATAGGATGTGCTTATAAGTTTAATTTGCATGATTAACAATTTCTCTATCACTTTTTAAAAGCTTAGACAAATAACAAAATAATAAATCAAGCCCTAATTTATAGTTTGCTGTTTCCCAGTGTGTAAATGGTCAGAATGAAAATTTAACAACCAAGAGTCATTTGAGTAATCCCATTCTGTGGATTGTAACTGTAGATGAGAGAACAGTTTATCCCCCTTCTAAAATGCTAGGCTGATACCATATAAAGTGCACATTCTCAAAATTTAATGGTTAGAATACTAAAAGAGCTATAAAAAGTGGAAAATTATCTATCCAACATACCAAGAGTCTTAAACAACAGTCACTGACAAGTGAACAGTAGTGTTTGACCTCAAATAGCATTCATCTGAACAGTTTTACCTGGCAAACTTCAAAGATCAGGATCTCTAATATTTGCTTCCATATTGCCATCAGTCCTATAAATGCGACTTAAGACCCCCAGGCTTTCCTATACACCTGGCAGAGGCTGCCTCAATTAAACTATGAACTCCTTAACAACAGGATTTTTTTTTCCTTTGTGTTTTCAGTGCATGGCACAAAGTAATTAAAAAATTTTTAAAAAAATTCATTCATTTTTCTCTTCTCTCCATTTCTCTCCTTCTGCTTACCTTCCCTTTTGTCCTTATTTTCCTTAAATTCTTTACTTTTCAGTTGTCCTTATCTTTGCTCCTGCTATCCCTTTTCCCAGCCAGTCCTTCTGTCTCTTTTTTGTGCCCATCATATTTGATTTTTCTCACAACTATTTTTCTTTCTTTGCCTATATGTATAACTTCTTCTTTTTCCCTCACTGCATCCCACTTCAACTGAAACTGAAATGTATTTTGAAAGTTTGTATGATGATTACTGAGGAAAGTTTTGTGCTTTCTAATTCCTAATTTTAAAATCTGGTAAACTGAGCAATTTGTTTCTTTCTTTCTTTTTTTTCTTTTCTTTTTTTTTTTTACAAATATTAACATTCTTCTTTTCCCTTTAAAAAAAAGGTCAAGCTGCTTTTTAATCTGTGGCCCCTCATTGATTTTTCCCCCCTTGGGATCAGTGATTCTCAGTAGAAAAAAATTGTCCTTTTCCCAGTTAAAGCTGGACGTAAGGAACATCATTGCATTGATTTTTCAATCATTGTCCTGTGCTGAGATCAAAATGAAGTCAAGAAATCTTTGGGGACTCATCTCCTTCAATGCTTTTATCACAACTATTAGCACACAGGACAAATTTCTACTCTGACCTAGTGATCAGACCCAGTGGGATAAGAAGCCACGCCCTTCCCTACACATCCATCCTTAAAGGAGTTCAAGTACCTTCTGAATGATTTCAGAAGAAATGTTACTCATTCTTTCATTCAACAGGAATCACTAAATATTATTCAAGTGCCTATATCACCTATTACTTTATAAATGGGCTAGTGGATACATCAAGGGCATGTCTCTCTGATAGCAAAACAAGCAACTGATTTGGCTGAGGCCACTAAACAGTCAATTAAATTATTTGATTTTTTTATCTGATATAATCATGAAAAGAAATATGAAATATTTATCAAATATTAAAATTAAGCATTAAATAGTAAATATCAATTAAAACAATTATCCTCTGGCCACCAAAATTGTGATGGTCCCACTCCAACTCATCCCCTATGAATTCCTCCATAAATACTCTGAAAGAATTACAGAATCTTGGAAATAATCTAGCCCAACTCTTTCGTTTTATAGATGAAGCCCTGTGGGATGATGTGACTTTCACAAAGTAGCCAACTGTCAAAAAGTGGAATTGGCACTGATGCCCACTGGAAGTATTTCTTCCATGGAGGGAGCACTAGTTCAATAAGGAGATTTCTGAGGGTGATAGGGAGGGGAGGGTGGTGGGGAGAACCTATTTTGAATCCTAACATTGCTACTTACTGTCTTTGTCACTATGGACAAGCTACTGACCTCCCTGGTTCTCATTTTCCCCATCTGTACAATGAAAGGGTTAAACTACAACCTTAAACATCTTCTAAGGATCTCCATCTCTGATCCTATGAGTCTACTGCTGGGAAAGGAGTGGAGACATCAGACAATAGAGAGGAACAGACAGAAAGGATTCTTGTCCTCCTCTAAGATTTCAGGAGCTGGTTGACAGTGGAGAGAGTGCTGAGCCTGTAGACAGTAAGAACCGAGTTGAAATCAGACTTATACGTTTTAGCTGTGTGACTCTGAGTAAGTCACTTAACTTCTGCCTGTCTCAGTTTACTCAACTGTAAAATAGGAGAATAATAGCACTCATCTCACAGGATTGTTGTGAAGATCAAATGACATAATATTTATAAAGCATTTAGCTCAACACTGGCATATAGTAAGTACTTCATCAATATTAGTCAGTAGTAACTACCAGGGGTAGTACTCTTACAAGTACTAGTAGTTCTAGTAGTACTGGTAATAGTAATAATAGTACTAGTAGAGATGGTGGGAGCAGCAGTAGTAATCAAGTGATTACAGTGTCTGGCACATAGGTGGTAGATAAATGCTTATTATACCCTTCCTCCTCCCCATCTGTCTCTCTTGATACACACAAGTACTTACAGGCAACAAATCAGTGAAGTTCACTCACTAGAGAAAAACTTAACAAACATTATTGCTGGAATCTTTCTCTTTTCATGTAGTTTGGTTAGCATCTGCAAGAAAGCTGCATTACATTTTATCTGAAAAAATGCAATTATCCTCTATATTCTTGAATGGATATCTTCAGGTTTGGAGTAATTTCAGAAAGATTTCAGAGAGGGATGCTAAAGCCAGACCTCTAGTGTGCAGTGACTTTTCCCACCTCTAATAGCTCTGATAATTTTTCTGATTACAAACTACAGAAAATAAATCAACCCTCTATTCTCCTCCCTTTCCTGCTCTCCCACCTCCCCCCCAAAAGACCAAGACACAAGAACCCCAAATTACTTTTATTCCTTTCATCTTACAGCTGAAAATGTTGAAAAGTCTGGAAATCCTATATTTCTTCTGCAACTTATCACATTCACAACACACATGTGCACAGTGAAGCATAAAACCTAAATATGCAAATGTAACACATCATGTATAACAAGGAAATACTATGTTGCTACTGGATTTATAACTTTACAAATGTTCTGTATCTTTAAAATTCTCGATACTCAGCTGAAATTCCTGCCCATCTTTTCCCTACATAAATTTCTTCTGTACTTAGAATTAATGTTGGATTGAAAGGGATGGCCACATACTAATAAGACAGGCAGAGGTGAAAGAGAATGACAATTAATTCCCCATTCTCTTATGACTTCCTAACAGAGTCAGTCCCTCAATCTTGCCAAATCAATCTGCCTACCATCTGCTGCAGAAAACTTATCAGTCCTTACCTCTGTTCCTCTGGTCCTGCCATTCATCCTACCTACAATGTCTTCCTCATTTCCATGCTAACTCATGTCTATTATTTCTTCTTGCCTTGGGGAAATACATCACACATATCTCACCTCCTTCAGGAAGTCTTCCAAGAAAAATGTCCTCTGAATGATCATTCTTTGATCCCTTCTATTTATTGAAATGATACATTTAATTTATAATAGAAGATTCTGAAACTGAAGCAAATTATTGTTATTGGATGATCGATTAATGTTTAAGACAGTATATTAGTTTTAGGTCCACTTCATGATCTATAATTTTTATATGTTATATATATATGTATATATATATATGTACTTTACATGGACTACTCTATATGATCGGTATTTCTTTCATAATGTCCTTGTAATGCAAATGTTCTATGATTATGACTTTGAAAAATTTGTATACTTAGCAATTCCATTTTGCATTCCATATTAAGGTTACAAGTTACATACCTTGTAACCTTACATATAAACTTACATATATGCCCTTACATATAACTATATTCCTTAAAAAGACCTCACCTTACTTTCAATTTTAACTTCCCGCGGTGCTTCATAGCTTGAATTTTTCTTTTATGGTTGAATAGCCTTTTTAAAGGGAGGTATGCATGCAATAATGTGCATTATTGAACATGCATTATACAATGCAATAAAGAAAACTGGAGAGTTGTAAAGAGACCTGAGTTCTACTGTGCCCAAGGGCTATAAACTGCATGTATCTTTGGATCCAGCAATATCATTGCTAGGTCTATATTCCAAAGACATTCAAAAAAAGGAAAAGGATCTATTTCTACAAAAATTTTTAAAGCAGCTCTTTTGGTAATGACTAAGAATTGGAAATCAAAGCTATGCCTATAAATTGAGAAATGGTTAAACAAGCTGTGATACATGATTATAATGGAATATTTTTGTGGTATAAGAAATGAAATTAGGATGATTTCAGGAAAAACCTGGAAAGACTTACATGAACTGATACACAGAAAAGAGAGAACCGGGAGAACATTGTTCAATGAAAAACTGTGAATGACTTAGTTGTTCTCATCAGTAAAATGATGTGACAATCCTAAAGAACTAATGATGAAGCATCCTGTCTTCAAAGACCTGATATTATTTGAATATAAGCTGAAACATGCTATTTCTTACTTTCTTTCATTTTTTCTTTTTAGTTTTCCCAAACAAAATGACTAATATGGAAATGTTTTACATAATTGCACATATTATAACTAAATCTGATTGCTTATCACCTCAGGGAGGGAGAAGGAAAGGGAGGGAAGAGGAGAGGGAAGGAAAGAATTTGCAACTCTAAACTTGAAATAGAATTTTTTTAAAAAAGAGAGACCTGTATTCTCGTCATGAAGGTCCATCAACTTGTTATGTCACAGCTACTTAATGGCTGCATTTTCTCATGTGTAGAACAGTCTATGAAATGCTTTCCAGCTTTGTGTATTATTTCATCCATTTTCTCCATCCCAGCTAGATTTTAATATCTTTGATATCAGAAGCGATGCCCTGTGTTTTTTAATTCCCAGACAATGCTTTCGGTGTTATAAATGTAAATGACAATCAATAAATGCTTCTTTATATTTTCTTATATCCACATCAGAGTCTAGAAATGGATAGGCTTGTTTAGGAGCAATCAAGAAATATATAAGAAATAAACTCATTTAGAAATACTCATACAGAAATATCTTACTGGTAAGGTTCCTCAGTTTCATATCTCAGCTTCAGTCTGATCTAGGAACTTCTCTCAGCACCTGGAGCTTCCTCACTCTACAATTTCAACTACTTCTGTGATTTTCTCAACTGGGAATATTTTTCCTCTAGACCAATGCCTTTTCATCCTCCCTGGTTCATAACATTGACCCCTTACTCTTCATGCCCCCTCCCACATTCAGTCTGTTGCCAAATTCTGTAAATCCACTCCTTCTTTTCTTTGCTACTTATCACCACATTGATGCAGACCCTCATTACCTCACATGTAGACTATTGAAATAGTCTAGTAGGGCTTTCTATCTTGTGTCCTTCCCTGCTTTAGTCCGTAACCCACTCAGCTATCAATCTGGTTTTCCTAAAAGCTCAGGTCTAATTCGGTTAGCTTGCTCTGTATATATTTCTTATCTCTCCAACTAGATTGTTAGTGCTCTGGGGGCAGTTCTTTTGCCTCTTTTTGCATTCCCAGGACTTAGCACAGTGCCTGAGCACATAGTAGTACTTAATAAATGTTTATTGATTCATTGCTGACACAGAAATGTAATAAGAAAAAACAATATACTCTGTTCAACTTTTTGAAACATGTTTTCCTTTTTTTAAGCCAACTAAGTGTTACAATACAAACAAAAAGGACCTGTGATTTCTTCAGTGTAGGCAACTCCCTGTACCAAACAAACTAAGATCCATCAGTGATTTAGCATCTAAATCCAAGAGGCTTTCCTTGAAACACATACAGGTTAAGTGAGTTGCCTTAATACAAGAGAAATGTGTTAAAGCACAGAAATAGTAAATACCAAGGACTGGATGAGAACTCAGATTATCTTCAGCACTATGTGTACTAGGCCAAGTTGCTTTTATTCTAATAGAAACCAGGTATAATAATAGGGAATAATTTAGTATCCCACAAACAATCCAGTTAGAAAATTGTAATTTCCCTTTGCCAGGACAATGGGGACCCTTCAGAAATACTATGCAGATGAAGATATATTTAGGTACTTTTTATAAAAGAATGTGTTATTTTTCTAGTAATGCTAGCAATAGCAAAACTTCTAAGAGCTCCATAAAAAGCAGAGGTGAGATGGGGATGCCCACTATTGTAGAAAAGATACCCACTTCTCGCAAAAAGATTGAGCTAATTTATCCCCTAATGCCCCTTCAAACTTTTTAGAGGGAAGTTAAGAGTCATGTGGTAAGGATGAAGACACAAAATTCTAATAAGGAAGAGATGAGAATAACTTTTTATTAACAAACCTATAAGATGGATAACTAAGATGCAGTTTGTACACAGGCTTCTTTGTATATTTCTTTGCACGTTGTCTCCCCATTAGATTGTGAGATCCTTGAAGGTTGATCCTTGAAGGATTGTCTTTTGTATCTTTTTTGTCTTCCAGTTTTTAACATTTTTATTTAAGCTTTCAGTTCCCAGTTCCATCCCTCCTTCCTTTTCCCCTTCTCCTCTCCCTCCCTGAGACCACAAGCAATCAGAAAAAGGCTATATGTGTGCAATTATGTAAAATATTTTCATATCGGTCATTTCATACAAGGAGACTCAAGTAAAAGAAAGAAAATGAAAGAAAGAAAGGGAAAAATAGTATGCCTCAGTTCTATCAATGAATAATAATTCTTTCTCTGAAAGAGGATAATATGCTTCATCATTAGTCCTTTGGGATTGTCTCGGATCACTGTATTGCTGAGAATTGCTAAGTCATTTCCAATTCTTCATTTACAATATTACTGTATGCAACATTCTCCTGGTTCCATTAATTTCCATATTTATCAGTTCATGTAAGTTTTTCCTGGCTTTTCTGAAATCATCCTGCTGGCTATCTTACAGAACAATAATATTTCATTACAATCATAAACCATAGCTTACTTAGTCATTCCCCAACTGATGGATATCCCTATTATTTCCAATTCTTACTTTTAACTTTTTTTTTTTGCATGGCTCATAAAAGGCAAATAATACATGTTGACCGATTGATTGAAAACTTTGTTACACACCAAACCAGTTAAACAATTTCTAAGAATTTGAACCTGGAATACAAATACTCTTGTAAGGAACTCAATCAAGAGTTTTCATTGACTTATTTGAATAATCCCCCCATACACACACCGAGAATTAGAACATGACTCCTGGAAGATACAGTATTTCATATAGAAAAACAAGTTTTGTATCAGTCAAGCCACACAGGGATAACACTGTCTTTAAAACACACAAGAAAGAATCTATTTCAATCAGTGTCCTCATAAAAAAGGGAACAATGAAGCACCAAGTTGAATTATTTTCCTCTTCATTTGGGTTGTGTGAATTCCCTTCCCAAAAGATGTGACCTCTGGGATGAAAAACAAATGTACCTGCCAATATGTTAGAATCCTCAGCATCACCTCTGCTCTCTCTCACCAGCAATTATATAATGAGAGTTACCACTAAATAGGCAATGTCAAATAATTAAAGCTTTAAGATTTCCTTTCCCTTTCAATGCAAGCCTCAGAATCCAAAGATCCTCTTGGATGAAAGAGAAAATCATTTGTGTACATCATTTTGTCTTATCATAGTTTTCCAGCTGCCCATGGGAGGCTGCTCAGTAAGCCATTTTAAGAGAGTTGGGAGGAGGGATAGAGATATAGCATCCTAGGCAAGTACCAATTTAAAAATTCTCTAACCATTTAAAACTCATGTTATGCAATGCTGCTTTAGGAGAGAAATCTTTCTTTGTCTTTTTTTACAAGGGCGAGGGGGAGGAAAATCCTCCCTTTCCCCAACTGCACAGTATTTCTGTAATATTGCAAGCATTTATGCAAGATCCATACTGCCTAGCCCATCATTTATTTATATTCAGAATTGTAGTGTGTGGCTTAGACCCAGAACTAACACAACCATCTTTTTCTCTCTTCCTCCTTTTTTTTTTTTTAATCTTGGAATCTTTGTTTGTAACTCAAGCTGAATAAGTTTTCATCCTCAACAGATGACCTTTTATATGCTACTAGATTCTCCTTTTATACTCATTCCACACAATTTAAAAGCTGAAACCACTCAATGCCTTGTTTGATTATTCTTCACAATATTATGGGGTAAATATGGGATATTTAAACACAACATTACTCAGATATGCTAATTTGGCTTTATTGCCATTTTAACTCATCAAGTTTTACAGTGTCAATTGCCTTTCCCTACCCTCAGGTTAATCCAGATGTGACTATGAGCAAACTACTACTTCTAAGGACCAAAGATGTGCTTTCAGAAATCCTGCAGCCTTTGGAAGCTTCACCTCTGAGCTTCTCAAACACAATTATTCCTGGGGATAGTTGCCCAGTGAAAGGTAGGGCAATAATGGTTTGTCAGGAATTATGAATTTGTTGGGGGTGATTTTTGTTGGGTTATCAAACAAAAAATGGACTAGGACTCCTATCTTTTATTATGTATAAAACAAATAAATTGTAAGGGGCAGTAAGAAAAGTGTAAAATTAAGTATCTAGCATTTTTAATTATTCTTGGGATTTAAAATTTAAACTTTTGTCACATTTACCTGAAAAAAAATCATTTTTGGGATAGAGAACAGATCAATTCTAACTAAGCCTGTACATTTGGAATGCCCCATTTCACATGGTTTATTTTAACTTAAAATGATCTTGGTTATGAAATCAATTAACAAGCATTTTTTAAAGTAACTTTATATTCTAGACCCCATGGATACAAATACTAAGAATGAAAAAAATCTACTAAAAAAAAGCTAAATGCATGCATGTCTCTAATTGAAGACATAAATAAAAGACTAAAAATTTATACATGTTTTTTTGCTTTGTGGGGCTTTCTTTATTTCTGTTTTTATGAATGGCCTAAGGATGAAATGTAAAATTTCCTAAAATTTTATTTTGATGAAAAGTTTGGATTTTTTTACATTTTAATTTCTTCTGATTTTTTATTATGCTTATGTCACCTCCTTACAGACTACATTAGAAAAGACATGTAGGTGGAGAGGAAGAGGCCTCTTCTCTTGCCTGGATTCTACTAGCTTCAGGAAAGCTTTGGCAACTTAGAAGAGTATAATAAAACCTCGACTCTGAAGGGACCATCTTATTTATCACTTTTTAAAATAGCCTTTTAAGAATTTAGAATTCAAAGTAAGACTATATTTTTCACACTTCATTCTTATTCCTCTTGATTAAATCTGACCCTCTAAGTGAATTTTTTTTTGGTTTTCTACTAAATGATTTAAAACAGCAGAACTAAAGGCAGCAACTATTTTTGTTCATGCATATCCTTGCAAGAGTAGAGAAACATGATACTCTGCAAATAATGGTTCATTTCACATGAAACTTCACTGAGAAAACCTGAATAGCTAATTAATATAGGAAAATTCCAAAGATGTGGTTGTTATTCCTACTTTGAAAAAGGGAGAAATAAGTTGTCTGTGAAATTAAAAATTAGGTTGTCTTGTCCATATACATGAGATGGCATGATATTGTGGGAAGAACACAGGACTAGAATTCAGCAGAGACCTATGTTTAAAGCCCATCTCAGCTGGGTGACCATAGGCAAGTTGCAACCTCTCTATAAAAACAGATATAAACAGGATTTATCTCAGAGAATTGTTGAGAGAAATGAACAAAATAAGGTATGCAGCAAAGTGTTTTTGCGACTTCTTGTTCAGTTGCTTTTCAGTCATGTCCAACTCTTCATGATACTCATTTGGAATTTTCTTGGCAAAGATATCAGAATAGTTTGCTATTTCCTTCTCCAGTTTATTTTACAGATGAGGAAACTGAGGCAAATAGGGTTAAGTGACTTTCCCAGGGTCACATAACTAGTGAGTATCTGAGACCAGGTTTGAACTCAGGAAAATAAGCCTCTTGACTTCAGGCCCGGTATTCTATCCACTGTGCTATTAAGCTGCCCTGTTTCACAACCATGGGGTCTATATAAGTGTCAGTTGTTATTATAAATGGGAAGCCCCATTTTTTTCTTTTTGATTATGTCATCTGAGAGAAATTATTCTTTTCTATTATGTTGATAACAAATTACTAAATTAGGATTAAAGGATTTTTTTCCTGTCTTTCATCATTTAGGGACCAGATCCTTTAAGTCAGTCATTGTCCAAAGGATATAGATGATAAATGAGATTGCCACAGTTCTCCAGGGAACATGCTCCTTGATCTTGGGTGGGACCCTATCCAACTAGGAGGTTTTACTTTTGCTTAGTGTGTAAACCGAATCTAATCTAAGTGAAATCCTGCCTATGTCCATGTATCCTTTCACTGGAGTTGAGAATAATCAGCTCATAAAGGGGAAAACCAACCAGAGTTGTTAGGTAGAGACAGATTCCCTTATCTAGTTGGTGGAGGTGGCTGATGGTCAAGCCACCTTCTCAGTAGGAGCTGAAGACTTATATCTCACCACTTTATTAATATGTCCTCATTAGCTGTTCACCAATCAGAGTTGATGTTTACCTGTCTGGATACTCTTTCTTTTTTAAAGCTATTTAAGCATTCAGTGATCTCCATGGTTTTGTCTTTGGTTACCATTGATCATCAATTTATTGATTATCAGCTAACATAATTAAAAAATTGATTAATAATTGTCTTGAAACTCTTTCTCTAGGGATTTTCATTTATCACACATCTTTTTAGCTTGGGATAAGTGTTTCTAGGATATGGTGCTCATCTTTGATACAGGTGAGGTAATACTAATAATGGCCACTAGGGGCTGAAGCAGAAGAGGCCTGCAGGGGATACTAGAACATCTCATTCCTAGGGGAAGAACCACATTTTCTATTATCAGAGAGAAAGACAAACCAACACTTCATAAAAGCCCTTGAAGAGGACAGTGCTTGAAAAAAAAACAAGGTCATAGGATCATCAACTTAGAGCTGTAAGGGACTTTAACTGAATGTCTAGTCTAGTCTGATCATTTTACAGATGAAGAAACTGAGGTACATAAAAGTAAAGGGATTTTCCTAAGGTAGTAAGTGGCAAAGCTGGGATCTGAACCCAGATCTACAGACTCCAAATTCAACATTACTTCCATTTAAAAGAAGTAGGAAAGTGTGTGGGAGGAAGCAAAAGAATTTGGGTCATTCAGAGAAAGTTTACAAATAGGGTCAGAATCAGACACTGAAAGTAAGCCAGAGTCAACCAAGAGTCAAAGTGGGATCCAAAGCCAAGGCTGGGCACTGGAAAGAGAAGGGAATCAAAGAGATCATAAAGAAGGGGAAAGGACCCACATGTGCAAAAATGCAGCTTTTTTGTGGCTCTCTTCAACAATGAGATGATTTAAACCAGTTCTAACTGTTCAGTGATGAAAAGAGCCATCTATACCCAGGGAGAGTCTGTAGAATCCGAGTATGGACCATAACATAGCATTCTCACTCTCTCTCTTGTTGTTTGCCTGCATTTTGTTTTTTTCTCAGTTTTTTTCCTTCTTGATTCAATTTTTCTCATGCAGCAAGATAACTGTATGAATATGTATACATATATTGGATTTAACACACATTTTACCAAATTTACCATGTATTGGACAACCTGCCTTCTAGGAGAGGGGGTGGGGAAAAGAGGGGATAATTTGGAACCGAAGGCTTTGCAAGGGTCCATGTTGAAAAATTATCTATGCATATGATTTGTAAATAAACACTTTAATTAAAAAATGTAGTTCTTTTTGTGGTGGCAAAAAAAACTAGAAAATGAGTAGATGTCCATCAATTGGGGAATGACTGAATAAGATTTGGTATGTGAAGGTAATGGAATATTATTGTTCTATAAAAAATAATGAACAAGTTGATTTTAGAAAGGTCTGGAAAAATTTACATGAACTAATGCTGAGCAAAACAAACAGAATCAGGAATACATTGTACACAGTAACAGCAAGAATGTGGGGTGATCATCTGTGACAGCTCTGGTTCTTCTCAGAGGTTCAGTGATCCAAGGTAATATCAATAAACTTTGAATGGAAAACACCACTCGCATCCAGAGAGAACTATGGAGACTGAATGTATGCTTCCTTTTCCCCCCCTTTTTCTTCTGTTTTATTTTTTTCTCATGGTTTTTCTCTTTTGTTCTGATTTTTCTCTTGCAATGTGATTCATAAGGATATATATAAAAATCAATTTGTATGTATAACCAAAAAATTAATAATTTTTTTAAAGAAATTGAAAAGAGCAAAAGGGATCATGGCACTAGAGGATCATTGATTTAGAATAAAAAGTAATCTTAGAGGTCATCAAGCCAAACCCCTCATTTTGCAACTGAAAAAAATGGAAGTCCAGATGGATATTTAACCAGGCTAGAATTCAAAAGGGGAACTGAGGTAGAAGTAGAATCCAGGAATCCTTGACTGAAAGACCAATATTCTATCCACAACAGCATGGGATGTCAAATAGCTTCAGTAAGTACCAGCCTGACTCTACTTCTTTATGAGAGAATGATGAGTGCTTGTTGGCCATAACTATCTGAAGTTTAGAGAGCCTGAGGGATTTATCTAGGCTGGGCATACTCATTCCTTTTGGATATTTAACTCCCCTTTCTTAGCCATATCTTTTTGGTTTCAATCCATGTTGGAAATATATCTGAGATAACAACCCATATACTGTTGAGATGCAATCTTTGGTTTGTCTTATTGATTCTTCTAGTTTTGCAGTTCCTTTTTAAGAGTTTTTGATAAATATCTGGAAATTATTTTTATGGCTTTCCATAAAGTATAATTTCAATAAGACCTACATTTTCAGCAGCAGTGAAGGCTGAGAGAATAACAACAGTATTTACTGATGGAACCATTTTTCTGACAATGAATGACTATATTCTTAACTTTGTAGGAATAATCAGATGGACCCCAACTTCCTGCACTGTGAAAAACTAGACTATTTTTACTAGACCTTAGGAGTTGCAGATAAGCCAAGTGAAGTTCTGAATAACCAAGAACTCATGTTTAGAACACAAGGTCCTGAAGGTGGGGAGAGGGAAGGGAACTCCATAATTTGTTTATCTCTATTACAATGAAAAGGTATAAAAACATAAAGTTGAGAAATGTTAAATTAGCCCAATAATAATGGTATGAAATGGTAATGGTAAAAAAAAATACCACTATCTCCAACAACAGTGACAACAAACATTTATTGAATGGTCTTTGAATAGTAAATTAAATGACTTGTGGGAAATTTATCAAAAGAAAAGAAAGGAACTAGTTTAAAGTGACTTGGATACTTTTTTTTTCAGAGAGATGGATCATGAAAATTACCTCCCCAAATTCCGAACTTGAATAAGCAAGCAAAATTAAGTAGTTAATCTTTCCATGATTGGGGTCTGTCCAACCATTCCCATCTTATTTCATACTAATTTCCTTGACCCATTCTACTCCCAGGCAAACTTGGCTTCCACATGTCCCAAATATATTCATTCATTTTCTCTATCTTCCTCTACTTCTCCTTCTCCTTCTCCCTCCCCCTCTCCCTCTTCCTCTCTCCCTCCCTCCCTCTCTCTCTCTCCCTCTCTCTGTCTTTCTCTCTCTTTCTCTCTGTCTCTGTCTCTCTCTCTCATGGATTTACAGAAGTTACCTACCTTTAACACCCCATCTCCTCAAATTATTCAAGCCGCTTCTCTACCAATAAGTATTTATTAATTGCTTACTAGGAGCAGGGAAAAATAATCAAAACAGAAAACCAAATCCTTGCCCACAAAAGAACTTAGCTTCTCCTTTAGGGATGAATAATAGATACAGTGCTGAACTTGGTGTCAAGGAAACCCAGTTCAAATCTCACCTACAGAAACTTACCAGTTCTATGAATGCAGGCAAGTCATAACTTCTGCAAGTTTTGGTTTCTTCATCTGTGAAATGGAGATATTAATAGAATTTTACTGGTATGTTATTATGATTAAATGTTATAATAAATATAAAATACTTTATAAACTTTAAAGTGGAATGTAACTTCAAGTCATTAAAAACAAAATGTTGCCCTAATTAAGATAAGAGAGAACATTAACTATTTGGGGGACAAGGAAGTGCCACTATTGGCTGAATCTTAATGGATACCAGTGATATGAAGAGAAATTTATGAGAAGAGAGAGTATTCCAGACATGGAAACAACCTTTGTAAAATTATAGAGGTAAGAGATGGAATGAGTGTAATAAAAAGTAAGCGATGGAACTTAGAAGGTGTCCCATAGAAAGGGCTGGTCAGTAGAAACAGATATGGCAAAGAAATCAAAAAGGATGAGGACCTAAAGAAATCGAAATAATGAGTGTACACAGGTTTTTTTTTTTTCCCTATGGGTTTTTAATTGAATTTAATTGATAGGAAGAAAATACATAGAATGAGTGCTTGAGCAACAGTAAGGATCAAAAGAAAGGGTTTTTTCTTTTTTTGAGTATAGGGAAACCAATATATTTTTGAGATAGCAAGAAAGAAATCATGGTTCAGGAAAATTAAAGATTTGAAGTAATAATCAAAGACCATTTAATAAAGACCTATTAATTATTAAGTACTAGTGATATAAATATGTACCTGAAACACTTTCTTCCCCAAGAAGGATATATATATACATACATATATATATATATATATATATATACAAACACACACACATATATGTACACATATACATATATGTTAAACATGTCAATAATATGATACTGAATTATAACATTATTATGAGAAAATAAAATATACTCTATGACAATATGTTCTATAACAACATTATATATGTAATATGTGGAAAATGTTGTAACATAATTTTATATTAAACAAATTAAATTTTATATTTAAATTAAATAATATTAAATTAAATTAAATAATAAATTAATAAAATGTGCATAATGATATATTATAAATAAAAATTTACATAATGATAAATTTATTTAAATTTATTAATTAATTAATTTAAAATAATTAGATAGCATATATTAAATATGTTAACATTATATATGAAGTATATTATACAATATGTAATTATATATATATCTATGTATATTATATATAAAACAATGGCAGAAGCTCTAGGAAATTGAATGATCAAAAGGATTAGCTCTTAGAACAAGTGGGATAGAGTAGAATCAAGAATATTAGTAGAACAATTGTCTTTGGAAAGACCACTTCGTCATCAGAGACTAAAGTAAAGAGTGAGAAAAAAAAGAGGAAAGGAATATGCTATTGATGGATTTTGATGTCTGGGTTATGAAAGAAGTTCTACAGAACTTTTCCTGATCCCCTTGTGTTTATGGGAAGCAATGAGGGATGTGTGCCTTTAACAAGTTCTGCCTTCATTTAGTAGTTGTCATTTTAATGATTATAGTGATGTTGTTACTGTTAAAGAATTTTTTATTCATGGGCTGATTTAAATAATATTACATTAACAATAATATAATATAAATATAATATAATATATATAATTATATAATAATAATGTCATAGTCTAGAATATTTTAAGTGCTTCATGGACACCATCTTCATCGATCCTCAGAACTCTGAAGTAAATGTTGCTAGAATTCCCTTTTGACTGATAAGGAAACTGATTACTGGAGAAGTTAAGTACCATGCTGCTAATGAGTATCTATGGTGGGATTCAATGGCCTCTAATTCCAGTACTCTTTCCTCTACAATATGATGTCTCTCAAATCAATAATCAGTTCAAATTTAATGAAGTGCCAATGTGTTATTTGAAGTATAGGTTGGATGTTGAGTTTTAATAAGTTGTACAATGAATATTTTTTAGACCTCAGCTTCTTTAGCATTTAGTATAAAACACATAACTTATTTTCAATTTTTCAAAATTTTCTGCTGACTTTTCCCCATATTTTAAAAATTATTTCTTCCTTAAAATACTGTTCCTGGCAAATATGTCCTTAGAAAAATGCACTGGTCAAGTCAATTATTTGATGTCAAGTCCTAAGTCAATAATATGACACTGAATTATAACAACATAATGAGAAAATAAAATATACTTTATGACAATCTATTTTCTCATATGAAAGCAAGTACTACTTTAACAGTCTGAAAAACTTAACCTAATCCAATCTTATCCAGCACTTCAGCATGCTATGCAATAATCTATGGCAAATCATTCTCCAATCAATAAATGGTCAAAGGATATGAACAGACAATTTTCAGAGGATGAAATCAAAACTATTTATAGTCATATGAAAAGGTGCTCCAAATCACTATTGATCAGAGAAATGCAAATCAAGACAACCCTGAGGTACCACTTCACACCTGTCAGATTGGCTAAAATGACAGGAAAAGTTAATGATGAATGTTGGAGGAGATGTGGGAGGGCTGGGACACTGATGCATTGTTGGTGGAGCTGTGAACGGATACAGCCATTTTGGAGAACAATTTGGAGCTATGCTCAAAAAGTTATCAAACTGTGCATACCCTTTGACCCAGCAGCATTTCTATTGGGCCTATATCCCAAAGAAATCATGAAAGAAGGAAAGGGCCCCACATGTGCAAGAAGGTTTGTGGCAGCCCTTTTTGTAGTGGCTAGAAACTGGACATTGAATAGATGCCCTTCAATTGGAGAATGGCTGAATAAATTATGGTATATGAATATTATGGAATATTATTGTTCTGTAAGAAATGACCAGCAAGATGATTTCAGAGAGGCTTGGAGAGACTTACATGAACTGATGCTGAGTGAAATGAGCAGAACCAGGAGATCATTATACATGGCAACAACAGTACTATATGACAATCAATTCTGATGGACATGACTCTCTTCAACAATAAAATGTTTCAAACCACTTCCAATTGTTCACTGAAGAAAGCCATATACACCCAGAGAGAGGGATGCGAAATGTGGACCACAACATAACATTCTCATACTCCTTGATTGATGTTTGCTTACATTGTGTTTCCTTTATCTGATATATCTTTTGTGAAGATAAGATTTTTCTTGCACAACAATGTTAAGTTTGGAAATATGTATACATATGTTCGATTTGCCAATATTTTAACATAATTAACATGTAGTGGATATCCTGCCATCTAGGGGAGGGGTGGGGAGTTGGGGGGAAAATTTGTAACAGAAAGCTATGTAAGGGTTAATGTTGAAGAATTACCCACACATATGTTATGCAAATAAAATAAAAAATAAAAAAATAAAAAAAAGAAATGAGAGAAAAAAATAATCTATGGCAAATTAATTAATCTCCATCTTGGAAGCTTAAGGGCAAATGAAAGGGCATCATGGAGAAATGGAAAGTCTCAGAGGTGGGTCTAGTCACATCTCCAGAGCCAGAAGGAGGGCAGGGCATGCTAGGCTTTACTCCCAGGTCTTGACCTCCTCATTTAGGACTAATCCTTCCCTTTTCACTCCACTTCAGCATTTTGGGGTGGTTGGCTCATGAGAAAAACTAAATTCAAATCTGAGAGCAAATTTTATGCTATTTACTTTAGTTGGTATTTGGGATGCCCCGGGGCATAATAGTTGCTAATTATACCTATGCTAAGCAGCTGTAGGAACTTAGGCTGTCAATGAATCTCTCCAGGCCTTAGTTTACTCCTCTGTAAAGTGGGATTTAGGGTAGATGATGTTGTAGAAGGTCTCTTTTTAAAAAGCTTTAAAATATCTATGATTCTATGAAATGAAATCAATCCCAGACATCCAAAAATGGAATAAAATCACAGCATTAAGTGCTGGTCTACAGGCAGAGACAGCCACTGCTATTCAAAATTAATGGAAACTTTTCAGTTTTTGATTGTTCAACTATTCGGTGAAGACAGTATAAATGGAAATGTAATTCTGGTAGCCTGAAAGAGTTCATTAAGTTCTTAAAGGTGAGTCCTCTCCTCCATAGGAACACTCTGTCCCTTGTAAATAGGTTGTCCTGCTGAGGAGGTAGCAGGAAGACTCCAAGTGGTTTGATAGACCAAGGAGAGAGCTTACTGTGCTTAAGTCAAACCCCTGCAGCTACTGGGCCAGAATAACAAGTTCTCTGAGAGCCACAGTTTCTGTGGCATCAGAACCAAACTTAATTACCCACTCAGCCAGTTCCTAGCACAAAGCAAATGAGCAGCCAAAGAAAATGTACTTGTGGGCTTCATTTTAAACTCTGCTGCAAGTCAATCAATAACTTGAAAATCTATAGTGATGACGAAAAATAAGTTAAATGCAATTTTCAAAGAGTTGGCAAAAAGGAAAAAGGAGTCTCATAAATTAAATGTTCAAAATAGTAAAGAATAAAGATAATTCAAAATCTAAGATGACTAAGCTACAATATAAAGAAATCACTCTTCTCAGAAGAGATGGAAGAATAAAATACCATGAGCTACAAGGATGCTTGGCTCTTTTCTTGCTCTCTTGGTGATAGATGGAATCTGTTTTCATTCAATACAGAAGACTGTCAAATCTATCCACTCATATAATCTCTTGGTTGTGGTGAGATTTAAATGAAAAAAAGGACATTATGAAAATACTTTGCAAATTTCAATGTGCCATAAAATATCAATTCTTCTTCTCTACCTTGTGTTCAGTCCTGCTAGACATCTCCACCTGAGTGTCTCACTAGCCCTATAAACTCAACATTTCCAGTACTAACTCATCTTTTCCCTTGTATCTATCCCTTCTCCCAATCGGTCTATATTATGTTGAAGGTGCCATCTTCCTCTCAGTCACCTAGTCTTGTCTCCTCAGAATAATATTTGGGTCTTCTCTTCTTCCATTCCCATCCTATATCCAATTAATTGCCAATAGTGTCAAAATTATCTTTGCAAAATCTCTCATATTTGTCCCCTCCCCTCCACTGACTGGTACTATTCTAATTAAGGATATTATCATATCTTACCTAGACTATGTGACAGCTTAAATGTTCTCTGACTGTAGCTTCCTACTTCTCCAATCTCATCCTTCACCCAGCTGCCAAAATAATCTTCCTTGGGCACAAGTCTGACCAAACCATCCCTCTGTCTGAAATTTTTTAATAGTGTTTTAACTTATCACTATGACAATATAGCGCGGTAGAAAGAGTGCTAGCTTGGGAGTCAGGAGAGAGAGAGATTCAAATCCTGAGTAAAATATTTATTGTCCACATGACCCATTGGTAAGCAACCTTTCTGAGCCTCATTTCTCATCTACAAATTGAGCACAATACCTGAAGTATTGACATCACAAGGTTATTGAGAGAGAAAATACATGTCAAGTTCTTAGGAAATATCAATTTTCCAAATTATTTCATAATGCCAATTCCTTTACCTGAAATTGGCCCTTAGCTTACTACTTTCTGAGCTTATTTGGAATTGCATCCCTTCAGACATTTTAAATTCCAAACAAACTGGATGATTAGCTATTCCCCAAACTCATTCTGCCATCTTCCACCTCTAAACATTGCAAGCTGAAGAGCCCTTCCTCATTTCTTCCCCCTCTAAGAAGTTTCTCCTGGTTTGTCTAGTGGAAAGATTTTTCTCCATTCTCAAATTTTCTTTGGATGTTTTCGTCAGACTCTCTCCTTTATTCCTCTCAAATGCTACCTTATTTTAGGATTGTTTGTGCACATCTAGCATCTCTGCTAATAGATTATAAATTCATTAAAGGCAGGGACTCTAGCATTTTTAATGTCTGTATCCCTAGTATGTAACAGAAGGCCTTGAGTATGGTAGGAATGGTAACTTGACTTGAATAAAAAATGAAATCTCTGTTTTAAAGAATTCTTTGTCAAACTATGAATCATTAAGATATCGAATGGCATTTGGAGGAAAGAAAAATGCTGAAGCAGAAAATAGAAGGTCATCACTAAGGTAAATAAGAGCTATAATAATTAGGGGAAAGATTCAGGTAAATGAAATATCACTGTCTACATCTCTTCTTGTATGCTGTTATGCAAAATTGCCAACAATTTCATACAAAATACAAATGCCTTTTCCTAGTATTTTGTACAATGATATGCATTCTAACATAACTATAATAGAATCATATCATTCAACTGTTATCATTTTTAACATTTCAATTTGTATTTATATATACATCTCTTTCACTTATGGTTGCATTTATACACGCAAGATGAAAATGCGAAAAATGTCTAGAATGAGAGTGCATCTCTTTAAACGAATTTCATTGGATTCATATCTTCTCTCCACTCTTCACATAAAATTAACTCAAAATAGAATGCCTACACAAATAGCCTGAAAGTTAGTTTCTTTAGACTATGTATCATTGATTTCAGGAGCAAATTTCATATTTTGTATCTCTTAACTAATGCTTCTTCTTGCTTTTTGTTCTGTACTCCCTTTACAAATCCTTGTTTCTAAATTCAATCTCGGTTTCATTCAATTTTATTGGTTAGGTTGGCTGGTTAACTCATGATAGTAATTAGACTGAGTTTATGGAATCAACTGCCACTTGGAGTAATTAGTATTATTTTTCTAATACTATAGACTGAACCCTTTAATCTTTCAAGCTCCTATCTCACGAATGAACAAAGGAGCACTGGGGGACACAGGCCAGCAGGGCCAGCAGTCAGTGTTGATTGATTAAGTAGATCTCTTAAAATGTTAGAAGAAAACATATTCTTAGCATGTCTTGTTAATCTTTGCCCATACACAGTCACATTTTTTTAAAAGAAAAATTATTAAGCTGATTTTCCAAAAGAGGAAAGAAGAGGGCAAAGAAGGGTCCGCTGTGTCTGTTATTTCAAAATAAAAATGAAGACATTTGGTCACTTATCCAAATACCACCAAATAGCTACATGTTTGGTGACATGATGACAAAACAAGTAGGAACTCTTTTTTAAACCCGTACATTTTAGTTTATAAATTCCTAGCCAAAGAAGAATCATGCAGAAAGTTCATAAGCATTTCTGAGAATGGCAGAAACAACTGGAGCTGGTGTCAGGAGATTTAAATTCAAGTTACAGTTCCGTTATATATTATTTAAGTGAGCTTGGGAATATCGCCTCACCTCTCTGGGCATCAATTACTTTCTGTTAAAAAAAAAGGAGGAAGGAATAGATGATCTCAGTTCTAGTCTAGAATTTTGGTTTCTACAGAAAAAGTTCTTAAACTTTTTGTGTCATAGTTCTTGTTCTCTTTAGAAAGTTTGAGGAAACCTCTGGATCCCTTTTCAGAATAATGTCTGCTTTTCTCCCTCTATACTACTCCACTTGGTGACCTCATCAACTCCCATAGGTTTAATGACAATCTCTATACTGAATATTCTCAAAGCTACTTTTCCTGTATCAGTCTCTTTGCTGACTCCAATCTCACACCTTCAAATATCTTTCAAACATTTTAATATGGATGTCCAGTAAACATCTTCAACTCAATATGTCCAAAATGGAACTCCTTATTTTTACCCCTACTCCTACCTTTCCTAATATACTATAGAGGACAACACCATCCTCCTAATCCCTCACAACCTAGGACATCCTGAATTCCTCACCATCTCTCACCTTCACATCCAAGCTGTTGCCAAGATCATCACATATTTCTCTCTCTCTCTCTCTCTCTCTCTCTCTCTCTCTCTCTCTCTCTCTTTTCTTTCATTCTTCCTTTCTTCCTTCCTTCCTTTCTTCCTTCCTTCCTTCCTTCTTTCCTTCCTTTTTTTAATCCATCCTCCCTTCCTCCCCCCTTCCTAAACATTTCCATCTTTCCAATTTACATGAACTGATGCTAAAAAAAACAAGTAGAATACATTGTATTCCTGTAACAGCAAGACTGTGTGGTCATCTACTATGAAAGATTTGGTTTTTCTTAGCAATTCAGTGATCCAAGGCAATCTCAATAAATTTTATAATAGAAAACACCATTTGCATCAAAAAAGACAACTATGGAAATTGAATGTAAATCAATGCATACTATGTTCACTTTTTAATGTTTTTTTTCTCTTATGGTTTTTCCTCTTTGTTCTGACTTTTCTCTATCTATATGATTCATGAAGAAATGTGTATTTTAAAAATTAATATACATATATAACCAGAAAAAATAAAACAATTTTTAAAATTTCCATCTTTCCCTTGTTACATTGAAAACAATTTTTTTTGCATTTATCTCCAAAACTTTGAATTCCAGACTCTCTCCTCCATCCCCACCCCTAATTAACAAAGCAATATGAAGTCAAGCAAAACACTCCCATAAACGTCATGTTGTTAAATAAAATATAGATTCTGCCCTAAAAAATACCCTCAAGAAAAATAAAGGAGAAAGAGAGAAAAAAGACAAAGTCAGAAACAGAGAGACAGAGAGAATGAATGAGTATATGAATGCTTCAGTCTGTAACCAGACACAATCAATTCTTTCTCTGGATAGGATTTTTCATCATAAGTCCTTCAGAGTAGTCGTGGATCATTGTATTGCTGAGATTAATATAGTCATTCATTCATAGATGATCATCTCACAACATTGCTACTACTTTGTACATAGTACTTTTCACTTTGCTTGAGTTCATGGAGAACTTTCCAGGTTTTTTCTAAGAGCATATTGCTCATCATTTCCCAAAGAACAATAATATTCCATTTTATAATTACATACCACAATTTTTCAGCCATTCCTCAGTTGATGGAGAATTTCTAGGTTTTTTTGACTTGTGAAAAGAGTTGCTACAAATATTTTTTGTACATATAAATCCTTTTCCTTTTTAAAAAATCTTTTTTTGGGATTCATGCCTAGTAGTGGTCTTGTTAGGACAAAGGATATACATAATTTATATAGCCCTACCTTTTGATCATTTATCAATTGGGGTATGGCTCTAATTTTTTTATAAATTTGACCCAGTTCCCTATATGTTTGAAAAATTAGGCCTTATCAGAGAAATTTGCTCTAAAATTCTTTTTACAATTACTATTATTAACTGTATTCCCCCCCAATTATTCTATTTTCTCTGTTCTTTCACCCTGTCCTTCCTCAACAGTATTTTGCTACTAACCACTCCCTCCCCCAATATGCCCTTTCTTTTATCATCCATCCTTCTTCCCCTTCTGTTTTCCTGTAGAGTAAGATAGATTTCTATACCTATATTAAGTGTGTATATTATTTCCTCTTTGAGCCAATTCTGATGAGAGCAAGTTTCACTCACTCACTTTGTCCTCTCACTCTTCTCCACCACTGTAAAATCTTTAATTTTGCTTCTTTTACAGTAGATAATTTATACTATTCCACTTCTCCCTTGCCCTTTCTCCCAGAATATTCCTCTATCATACCTTAATTTTATTTTTTAAGACATTATCCCTTCATATTTAACTCATACCTGTACCCTCTGTCTATATATATGCTCCTTCTAACTGCCATAATAATGGGTTACAAGTATTATTCTTCCACGTAGGAATGTAAACAGACCTTATTAAGTTCTTTTTGACATCTCTTTTCTGATTACCTCTTTATGCTTCTCCTGAGTCCTATATTTTAAAATAAAATTTTCTATACATCTCATCACAAAAGCTTAAAAATCCTCTATTTCATTGATTTTGCACATTTTCCTCTGAAGGACTATACTCACTTTTGCGAGGTAGATGATTCCTGATTATAATCCTAGCGCCATTGCTCTTTGGAATAGCCTGTTCCAAGCTCTTCAATTCTTTAGGTAGAAACTGCTAAATCTTGTATCGACCTGACTATGGCTCTACTATACTTGAATTGTTTCTTTCTGGATGCTTGCAATACTTTCTCCTTTACCTAGCAGTTCTGGAATTTGGCTATAACATTCCTGGGAGTTTTCATCTGGGGAATTCTTTCAAAAAAGAAATGATGAGTTTACTATTGATCATAGAAATATGAATTAAGATAAATATGAATAAAGATAAGATAAGTTAGAGGTATCACTACATACCTCTCAGATTGACTAAGATGAGAGGAAAAGATAATGATAAATGTTGGAGGGGATGTGGGAAACTGGGACATTAATACATTGTTGGTAGACTTGTGAACTGATCCAACCATTCTGAAGAGTAATTTGGAACTATGACCAAACTGTATCAAACTGTGCCTACCCTTTGATCCAACAGTGTCTCTACTAGGCTTATATCCCAAAGAGATCATAAAAAGGGGAAAGGATTCACATATGCAAAAAATGTTTGCAGCAGCCCTTTTCATAGTGGCAAGAAACTGGAAACTGAGTAGATGCCCATCAGTTGAGGAATGGCTGAATAAGCTGCAAAATATGTAGTTATGAAATATGGAATATTATCATTCCATAAGAAATAGCAGGATGATTGGATGATTTCAGAGAGGCCTGAAGAGACTTGCATGAACTGATGCTGAATGAGGTGAGTAGAACCAAGAAAACACTGTACATGGCAACAGGAAAATTACATGATGATCAATTCTGATGGACATGGCTTTTTTCAACAATGAGATGATTCAGGTCAATTCTTCTAATAGTCTTGTGATGGACAGAGCTATCTACATCCAGAGAGAGGACTGTGAGGACTGAATGTGAATCACCATATAGCATTTTCACCATTTTTTGTTGTCTGCTTCCTTTTTGTTTTTTCTCATTTTTTTCCCTTTTTGACCTGATTTTTCTTGTGTAGCATGATAAATGTAGGAACATGTATAGAAGAATTGTACATGTTCAACATATATTGCATGTACTTGCTATCTAGGGGAGGGAATAGAGAGAAGGGAAGGAGAAAATTTTGGAATAGAAGGTTTTGCAAGGGTGAATGTTGAAAACTATCTCTGCATATGTTTTGAAAATAAAAAAAAACTTTTTGCATATGTTTTTAAAATAAAAAAACTATTTTTAAAAAAAATGATCAACGGGTTCTTTCCATTTTTTTAAACCTCCAGTTCTACAATATCAGGACAGTTTTCCTTGACACTTTTTGGAAAGATGATGTCCAGACTCCTTTTTTGATCATGATTTTCTGGTAGATGAAAAAATTTAAAATTCTCTCTCCTGGATCCATTTTCCAGGTTAGTTGTTTTTCCAATGAGATATTTCACATTGTTTTCTATTTTTTCATTCTTTTTGTTTTTGTTTATTGCATCCTTATTTTTCATAAAATCATTAGCTTCCATTTGTTCATTTCTAATTTGTAAGGAATTATTTTCCTCAGTGAGCTGTTGTACCTCCTTTCCCATTTGGCCAGTTTTGCTTTTTAAGACATTCTTCTCCTCATTAGCTATTTGTATTTCCTTTTGCACCAGTCTCAATTATCTTCCCAATTTTTACCCTATCTCTCTTACTTGCTCAAATCTCAAAATCTATTATAAAGCTCAAATCTCTTTTGAGCTTTTCCATGGACTGAGACCAATTCTTATTTTTCTTGAGGGTTTTGGATATAGGAACTTTGACTTTGTTCTTTTCTTTTGAGTGTTTGTTTCAATCTTCCTTGTCAGCACAGTAACTTTCTAGGGTCAGAATTTTTTGTGCTATCTGTGTATTGTCCTAGCCTATTATGTGTTTTTAACTCTTCACTAAAATAGGGCTCCATTTCCAGAATAGAGCAAAGGCTGTCAATTTAAACACTGCAACATTTCTGGAAAATGTTCCCTTCTCTTCTCTGACATTATCCCCACCCTGATGCAGTCCCTCATCATGATACACCTGGATTATTGCAATACCTCAAGTCTACTCCTGTTCCAATCCATTCTTCATTCAGTCACTAAACTTAAAACACAGGTCTTAAAACATAGGGTTGCCACCCTTTCCATCACCCCCTCCAACCCTCCTCTCAACATAAATTCTAGGAGCTTCCTATTGCCTCCCAGAGCAAATACAAAATTCTGTCTGGCATTCAATTTTCCACAATGCATAGGACATTGTCTTGCACTTAGCAGTCATTTAAAAATATTTGTTGAATTGAACTGAATAGAATTCTTCCCATTTCAAGCTGCAAGGTGGAAAAACATTTAAAAATTCATTTTGCATATAACTAGGAAGGACATTTTGTCCTGGAATTTGTTCTACTCTAAAATTTCCATTGGTAATTAATGGTCTTTTTGCTGCCCCCAACAACCTTTGAGAATGTGTATCATTATTTCTTCAAGCCTCTGGGTTTATCTTCTTGTTCTGGGCCACATAACATCACCATTCTCATCTTCTCCCTCAACTCCTACCTAGCTATTCCTAAACATTATGTAGAGTAGGATAGAACAGCAAAAAATTGACAAATTCCAGAACAGATCAGAGACATTCCACTTTTAAGGAGATCAGAATCAAAAAAGCCATTTCCACTCTCTGGGAAATTGGTGACTTAGATGGCATTGTCATTGCCACAAAATTTGAGAAACAATCATCTAAAAACCTTCATTTCTAATCACCTTAAGTGATTAGTTTAGCATTTCATTTTATTCCACTATCAAAATTAAATGATCTAAATTAAGTTTAGAAAAATAGTTAATTAACATTTTAATTTTCAAAAAATACACCCTTATTTATTTTAGTAATTTTTATTATTACATTCAAAATGTGTTCTGAAATTTCACAGAAGGAAATAAAATGTGTCAAATATTTCAAGTGACTCATAGAAAAAAGTGAAACATAAAATATTTGTAATGACTCATAGGTTTAATTTCTTCAAACAGAACACCTTCAAAAAGAATAAATTGCCCCTTATTAGTAATTAAATGTCACCTATGCCATATTTTTGTTCAACCAAATAAAAATTACTAAAAACCCTCTTCCTCTCCTCCCACCCCCAGCAGAGACTTGACTAAAAAAAACAAACTCTTTTTTTAAGTAAAAATTTGATCATGGCTACAATCAGAACATTAGATTGTCCTAGACAAAGGACAGTCTGAGTCAGACTCTTTAAAACCCAATTTGCCCTGACAAGTAAAGTTATTGTTTGAATTACCTTCACCTTAAAAATAACCCTTTTCATAGGTATTGGTATAATATCCACAAATATATCATGATTAGATCTTGGAGAGAAATTGGCAGATTTGAACAACCATATAACACAGCCTCATTCAGAGAAAAAAAAAGTACTAAGTGGAGAAAGGAAAATATAATACTTCATAGTTTTTTCCCCCTTTGGGTAAGCCAGTGATTTTAGAGGGAACTAATGATAAGATCCGGCTTCAGAGTCAGGAACCTGAGCTCAAGTTTCATCTTTCACATATTATTGACTGTATGGTCCTTGGCAAATCATTTTCAGTTCTCTGTTTATTTTTGTGAGGCAATTGTGGTAAGTGAGTTGCCCAGGGTCACACAGCTAGGAAGTATTAAATGTCTGAGACTGGATATGAACTCAGGTCCACCGAGCCAGGGAGCTGCCCCCATTTCCAGTTCTCTTAACCAAAGCTCCTTAAACTGTGGGTTTTTACCTCACTCAGGTTCATGTAACCAAATGTGGGGGTCATGAAGTCATGATTTGTGATCAGTAAATATTTGATTTGTATACTTACTTTATATGTTATATACTTGGGTTACATAAAGATTTCTTGGGCATAAAAAGGGAAAAATTTAAGAAGCCTTGCTATCTACTTTTATAGAAGGAGCTTGCTCTTCTGGGAATTCCTTATTTTGCCAAAAGCCATTTAACATTATTTGGAATCTAGACTATTTCACAGGTCCTGTCCCTATTCCTACCCCTATCTTAAAATTCCTCTAAGGAATGAATATGAAAATTGGCTTAATTTTGTTTGACCTGAAAAAGAGGGGAAAAGGTCAAAATGAAAATATCAGCCTCTTTTTTAACTGAGGCTTTTATAGATGGAAGTCTAAATTATTAGTGTCATTTTGAGCCTCCAACTGGAAAATGTAGCTTGTGCTTGACAACAGCTACTGAGTGTATGATAGACTCAACTGGATAGATCAGTAACAGAAAGACAGCAAAGTACTAAGAGCTCATTAAATATCATTGTGCATAAAAGACCAATGATTTAACAATTAGTACTTCTTCCTTCTTTAATTCAAAGCTTAGCAAAGGTGCAGCCTGCTACCCAGATACCTCTAACTATTAGTGCTCTCTTCCTACAGGACCTATTCCTATGTGTGGTGATAACCTCCAATAGCATCAGTAAATCACCATGAAAGAGGGACCAAGTCATTGGTTTGGTGAAGAGTATTGGCTATAATCAAGCATAAACCAGATTCAAGGCAAAAATTTGACAAAGATGGCTTAGATCAAGTGTATTCACTAGGAAGAAGCAATATAAGCTGCATGAAAACACTATGATGGGAATTACAGGGCACAGGGCAGTTAGTTGGCTAACAATCTGCAATGAGACATTCTTATAGGACATGGCAGTATTTTAATAGCAATTATATCCTGGTGAAGCCCATTTTAAGAAAGTCTGATATAAGATTACTCTGACATAAAACAAATGGAAGATAACCATTAATAGTCTAAAATGATTCTTCACTTCTCAAAAGGATTTACCATAGGTTTCTTTTAATAGCAATCCCTCATAGTGCAGTTAAAATATAGGTTGGCTTAAAAGGAATCAATTTACAAGCAACTTTTCAGGAACCTAATCTATTGCATAGGGTGAGGTATGCTTCTGTTCTTAAGTACAATCTACTCCTCTCCTGCCCCAATGCTGCTTAAATATTTCATTTGCCCTCCAGTGGCTCAGCTTGCAAAGATGAAGATATTGCATGATGGTCACTCAAAAGAGATTTTCTATTTACTTCTGAGTCTAGCAAACTCATTTTTTAAAAATGAAGTCCATGAGACATTTCAAAGCTGTTGATATTTTTCCCAGTCTAAATGTGGTATAGATGTATCTCATATTACAATCTGAGTGGAAATTTCACAAGAAGTCAACTGAATATAAAGTTGTAAATATATTATAAATGCCCTTGGGTCAGGTCTGGCCAGCAGTCACCTTCTGGATAAAAGGGGAAAATCTAATCAATTCTTGAATGATGAAAGAAAACACCTTGCTACTGAAATTATTCAGTATAGTCTAAATTTAAATTGTATCCTCAATGTTGTCCATCTGATTGGAATTTAGATTTACTTCAGTCAGTTAACAAGCATTTATTAAGTGCCTATCAGATGCCAGGTACTGTGCCAAGTTTTAACTATACAAAGATAGGGAGAAAATTGCCTCTACCTTCAAGGTCCTTACATTCTAATAAGTATCTGGTAATTACAATATAAAACACAACTACTTGAAGCCAATCTATTTCCCTATTTTGGGCCATTTTTTAGAGTAGAATTTAGAAAGTATTTGTCTAGAAATTATTATGTGAGTTTATAGAAGCAATGCTTCTTTGTGTTAGAATTATTTCTATCTAAAAATGGAAGCCCTTATTCAACAATGATAGTTTTCATAAGCAGGATAGTCAGTGCTACAAGAATCATCTATTTGTTATTTCTGCAAATTAGCCTTTAATGATCAGAGAGCGTATTATTATTAGCCTGAAAACTATTAGGTCAATAAAGCCATTTAATTAATATGTTCTAACAAAAGGCAACTATGCATAAAGATATTTGCAAGCTTCATAAATGGTTCTTCCTGCCTCATTTTACTTGCTAATAAGAAAACATCACTTATTTCTTTTAAAATTAGTTCCTTTCATCAATACTGAATTTCATTAAAAATAACATCTAATAAATGTGACCACTTATTGATATCTTAGTAAAGTTTATTTATGCATGCGTTTTGTTCCGCATTTCTAACTGAAGCTGGTCATTTCTTATTAATGACATGTATTCTTTGCAATAATTCATTCAAGAAGACTTTGGTTGGAATTCCAGCTCTTCCACTTATTATCTCAGTGAAACTGGTCAAATTCCTAAACCTTCTAAAGACCTTAGTTTCCTCATATATAAAATGAGAGGTTCTTTACAGCTGTAGATCTATGATATGTCTACATTTAGGATGTGCCTACTTTAAGCAAGGCACTGTCCTGGGTGCTGATCACATACAGGTATTGCTTTCAAGAAGCTTATAGTCTATGGGGAAAATGCAATGTAACACTTAAGATTTGAGGAGGAAAGCTTGCATTCAGGTGTAGGGTTTCAAAAAATGCTGGATAAATGATGTGGTCTTGATGGGGAATGGGCCTAAGGGATATGAACTATTGTGTGGGAAGGGGGGGCAGGGAATAGTGCAAATATTGCAAGGATTAGAGACTATATGATGTAGTAGATAGAAAACTAGACTTGAAGTCAGGAAGACCTGGTTCAAGATTAGGAAGACTTGGTTCAAACTTCAACTCATATACTTATTAGCCATTTAGCCTCTCTATGCCTTAGTTATCTCATCTATTAAATGAAAGGGTTATCTCTAAGGTCCTTTCCAGATCTAAATCTATTATCTTATGACAGTATGAGCAAAGGTAGAGTGTCAGGAGCAATTAAGACATCTCCACACTTCCCCTTAGCATTATTTATGCTCTTGCAGAGCTAGGGGGACAGAGTGTTGGGCCTGAAGTCAGGAAAACTGGTGTTCAAATCCATCCTCAGACACTGACTAGCTGTATGTATAATCCCAGGTAAATCACTTAACCTTGCCTGCTTCAGTTTCCTCATCTGTAAAATGAACTGAAGAAAGAAATGACAAACAACTCCAGTATCTGTCAAGAAAACTGCAAGTGGTGTCACATATGGTTGAATACAACTGAACAACAATGTATCTCACTGTTAGATTAACAATTCTTTGCTAGATAAGAATTCAATTCATAAACATTTATTAAGTACCATCTATGTACTAGGCACTGAGCTAAGTGCTGAAACAGAATAAAAATGTCCCAAAAGTCTCGGTTAATTTTAAACTATTAAAGTTAAATGCTTTAAACTGCACTAAGACTTTGAGACATTCTGTATATAAATTAAAACCCAATGTTACTTCTTAAATGCAACTTATTATTTTGATTTCAAATTGATGGTTTATCATTAACTATTTCTACAAAGGACAAAGTCAAGTGTAGATATAGAGAATTTTTAAGGGATTTAAAGTTGATAGCCAGATTAGATTGCTTATAATCCAAGGTAGGTGGGGGATGGGGATTAGTCAGACATGTTACTCAATTTGTTAGAATGATCTGGTTTAGTCTACAATGATCGAAAAGAGTCCCAAGTTAGCCATTGGCAAACTTTGGTTTCCCTTTATGCTAAGTACAATCATTATAATAAATTATATTTTTTCTTATCTTAATGCTACATGCCAAAACAAGGTCAACATATTTTAATGAAATGATAATATTTTACTTTAAAAAAATCTGAAGTTCTGTCCTAACTCTATCATAGTCTGTATGACCTTAGGCAAGTAATTTGCTATATTTGTGAATCATTTTCTCATGGAGATGGGAGGGGGGGATCTGCAAAAAATTCTTTCCTTTACATAACTCACCAAGAAGTTTGTGTTAATAAATAAGAAGTGTGAAATGTGTTGTTGTTTTCTTCCTAAAATGGAATGTCCTACATTGTTATTTCCAATGACATTTTATTGTTTCCCCTCCATAGGGCATCTTCCAAGAATTCAAAAACAAAGTTCACCAATGTTGGGAGAAGACTCTTGTGTTCCCTGGTAACCTAAAAGCTGAAAACAAGGAAATTCTCATCCTTTATCTGATAAATTCCCATGGCAATCAAAATAAACAAGACAGAGGATGCAGTTTTTACTGCTTATTCCACAGTAAAGCTTTCATTAAGAATGACAGAGACAGGAAGGGCTTGGCATTTTTATGCTGGTTGAAAGTCCATTTAGCCCTTAATACCCTAGAGAAATTTAGCAAGAATCTTTCACCTTGCCCTGGAGTTGATCCCTTTAATGTCAGTGAGTTCTTTGGTGAGCTGATGTTCAATATTAGGCTAGAGTTTGAATTGCCTGGGGGTGGGGTGGTTTTAACTAGGCATTCAGCTTCTTTAGAAATAAGAGATTGTAGTTTTCAAATATAAAATAGCACAATTTGGATTTTAAATGTCATGTCTTTTTTGTCTATCTCCTTCTTTTGTACTTTGCTTTAACCTGATACCAATGATAACCAAATACTTCAAATGTCAATTAGTCTGTGAGAATAAATGTTTTCACTAAAACTTCTGCAAGTTGAGATACAAGAACAATCTGAACAAATTGTATCAAAATTCTACCATAAAAAAGCCATTTATAGATCATTTAGTTAAGAGTCATCACATGGAGTGAGAATAAAAACAAAAGTTAATTCTCCAGTAGTCACCTGAATCTATTAGAATAATATCCAAAAATGAGACATCTATTCAAAACTCAATTTAGGACTTAATTTTAAGTAGATCAGTGCAATGGAGTAAGCAGTTCATGAAGAGAGAAACATCACACAAAAGAAAGTAGGAAACGGGAGAAGCGAGAAAAGGGAAAAACGCTAAGTATTTTATTTGGTGGAACTGAAATTAGGCAGAGCAAAAGATGCAGAGCAGAATGGGGCAAGAATCCCCTTTCTGCCCTCTATGAAGGAAAGAATTAGGAGGAGGAGGAGTGGCTAGATTATATGATGTCACGAATACCTTCTAATTCACAGTATGCCAGAGCTTAGAAGGGAACTAATTTTATAGATCTGGAAATTTAAACCCAGAGAGATAAAATGACTCCCAAATGACACTAACACAAATGAACACTAGAACTTAGGTCTTCAGTTATCTAACCAAGTACTTTTTTTCCGTGTTCCACCACATTCCTTCTATGTACTAAGTAAATAACTGAAATACTAACATAATGCACAGGGAGAAATGACAATATATATTTTGAGATGGTAGTTGGAGGAGCTCTGGGTATGGAATAATGAAACATGATGCGCTTCTCCAAAGGTATCATAAGCCAAATTAAAAAAAAAATATGAGGTTGAGAATGACGAGACTCAATGCTTTAAAATTTTATGATTTTACCATTGGCTATTACAAAACAGGACTAAAGGGATTCTTTATTCCACAGTAAGAACTACAATAAAAAACAAAGTGGTTCTGTTTAGCAAAGGTTTTTACTCATAATTAAAATGCTAACCAAATGCATTTAAAAGATATCAGGCCACACAAATTTGAGTCTAGGGCACATGCCAAAAAGAAGGCATTGAAGGGAGTTATTTTTCTGATTATCTATTGCTTCACTAATCACTGTAGAAAAGAAATACTTGAATTAGAAGGTAATTTCTTACTATATAAATGTTCTATAGCATATTGAATTTGAAATTTGGGCAGCTTGATAGTGTTCTTATAATGACTATGTTCTCCCAAGATGTAAATCAGAGAGACTGTCTATTATCAAAAAAGGAATTTTGCCATTTTTCAAACTGTCTGTTTATCTGGACTAAAGATATGAAATGACTTTGAACAGTATTTAAAAATGGTAGTTCATAATGACCAGAAAATAATGGTTTCCTTCATAATAATAACAAATTGGAAATTATGCTTATTTTTAAAAGAGAATGCTTATTCCGATTACCTCTTTTATTCTTAAAAAATAAAATATTCCAGAGGAATATTTATTAACATAAAGCAATAGTTAAATGAGAGAATGTCAATTATTAAAAAGGTTACAAAAAGAATAAAATAATTCTACTAAATATGAATATTTGGAAAAATGTCTATGAATCTATAACATTATTCTTTACTTTCCTGTAATGCTACTTCTTTAGGACAGCAGCATTTGGATATAACTGCAGGAATGCAGGATAAAGGTTGGCTACTTTAACCTGCTCCCTTGAGTCTTATTAAAATAAAGCTCCAAGGTACTCTGCATGATTTTAATCTTATCTTTCAGGTGTCATAATGGGAGTTGAAAAGAATTTGCTTATTCCAATCCAAATATTAGCCAGAGATGAGGAAAAGAAGAGCAAAAGGTTCAAAATACAAAATGATCTAAGGGATGTTCATTGTTTTGAGCTGGCTATAGGCCTGACTCATGAAAGAACTTAAGTATTCTGATACTAGATGAGATAATTTCACCAAAGAGCTGAAATGGTATTGAGACTATGAGATATGTTCGGAGAAGAACTAGGAACACTCCTCTATGGATAAATAACATTCAGCAAAATACTAGGATGAATGTGACTCAGCCATTAGTATTGATTACTCTGGAGGGAAATTACAAGTGACATTTTCAAAGATAAAAATAATGCTCCAGCTGGGATGCAAGCCCTAGGACATTTTCAGACCACTTGTATTCCCAATATGTTTTCTCCATCTCCTGTTTGTCTTTCTCACTCACCCACTGATGGAACAATAGTTTGTGGGAGAGTATACTCCTGTGTAATGGGGAACTTTCCTTGTAATTCACATTTATATTTTCTTTAAGTAAGTGCTTTGTCTTTAAGTTAGTGTGTCCTCTGGTTTGATCTAGTTTTTAAAAATTCAGTGGGATTGTGGTTTTGAATAACTTCTGACTTAAAGCATCCTTGTATTTGGATATAGCTTTCATGATCCCACAATAAGGCTGTTCCTGAGCCAGATCCTTCTTCTCCCATCCATAATCTACAAGTAGACCTCTAAGAGGATAACTATAAGCATGAAATCTAAGCTTTCACAATTGGGAAATATGCTTTTATTCAATAGCATTTTGATCATAGCATGATTTTTGTTTTGCTTTAATGACTCCAGAAAACCATTTACTGAATTTTACAGCAGTTGAATCTGTACTGGTGGAAAGAGTATCTACATGGATCAAATTTCATACCATTTTAGTATGGAAGTATGCTTCCCTATGAAATTTTTCATTACTAAGAGGTTTCATAATTATGTCATTATCTACGTTCAATGATAAAAGGTTATCATTTCCTCATTCCCTTATTTATTGCATGGAACAAGGTTAGGTCAATCTAAAGTACAAGCCTTTTCATGATATCTTTTGAAACAAAGTTCTCTCTGTCATTTCTGAGCCTATAGACAAAATTCCATTTAGAAAAAGAATGTTGGGTCACAGGAGCATAGTAAGTCATGATTACTGGAGATTGTAAACATGCTATTTCTGAGAAAATTGCTTGTGAAAAGACCAGACTAGCTGTAATATCTATTCAAATAACTACTGAAGGCAGGTGGGTGGCTTAAAAGAGGCAGTTGCTTAAACTAAGAAATCAGAGAGCTTGGAATTTTTGATCCAAAATGAGATAAAATGAGCAACCCACACTCCCCCCAAAATTAAAATGAAGACACTGCTGTCTAGAGGGATCAAAGTTGCAAAGATGGTTACAGGTGGAGCTAAAACTTCTAGGTAGGCTAACTTCTAGACCATTGTACTCTGAAGTATACCATAATATAATAATCAATCAATAAATTAGGCAAAGTTCTGTCTAGAAAATTTTTGTGAAACTGTATTGTACCTGGTGAATAGTCCATGTGGCTCATGAAATCAATTCAATCCTACTAGGATTCTGTGAGCTTAATAATCTTACCAGGGTTATCACTAACTACATTAGAGATATTCTGGGGCATATTCTTTGTAGTCAGAGTTAAGTGGAAAGTGGATCTCTGAGTTAAAAAGAAGTCTGAACCTGCAATTCTGTCTCTGACACACTGGCTATGTGATTCTAGACAAGTTCTTAAGACTATAAAGTTCAGAGCAGATACTGGAGTGTATTGAAATTTATTTAAAATGAATTAAAATTATCATTTTGAAGTCTTATCGATATAGATCAATAGAACTGAAGGTGGGGAACAAATCCCTTCCCCAAGAATTTAGTAATATGAATATTTTATAATACATTTGCCCCCAGGAAACTCTGTAAATTTGAAATTATACACTCCTTCATAGAGCCTAATTCATCCTATCAAAAGAATAGAGAGGAAATATTTTTGTCTAGTTCAAGGACTATGTGATCATGAATGCTTAGTTGGTGTGAATTATTGAATACAGCTTTTTTTTAATTGAAAGCTTTTTATTTACAAAACATATGATTTTTCTACATTGAACTTTGCAAAAAACCTTTTTTTTCCAAGCTTTTCCCCTCCTTCCCCCCACCCCCCCATCCCTAGATGACAGGTAATCTAATACATGCTAAATATGATAAATTATATGACAAATCCAACATATGTATACATATCTATACAGTTATCTTACTGCACAAGAAACATCAGATCTAGAAAGAGAGAAGAAAAAAAAAACCTAAGAAGGAAAAAGAATGCATGGAAATATTCACAGAAAGCGTTAAAATGCTGTGTTGTGGTCCACACTCAGTTCCCACAGGCTTCTCTCTGGATGTATATGACTATCTTCATCGCTGAACAATAGGAACTGGTTTGAATCACATCATTGTTGAAGAAAACCATGTCCATCAGAATTGATCATCGTATAGTCTTGTTGCTGTGTATAATGTTCTCCTGGTTCTGCTGATTTCACTCAGCATCAGCTCATGCAAGTCTCTCCAGGCCTCTCTAAAATCATCCTGCTGGTCGTTTCTCACAGAGCAATAATATTCCATAGCATTCATATACCATAATTTATTCAGCCATTCTCCAATTGATGGGCATCCTTTCAATTTCCAGTTTCTAGCCACTACAAAAAGGGCTGCCACAAACATTTTTGCACATGTGGGTCCCTTTCCCTCCTTTAAAATCTCTTTGGGATATAGGCCCAGTGGAAACACTGCTGGGTCAAATGGTATGCACAGTATGATAACTTTTTGAGCATAGTTCCAAATTGCTCTCCAGAATGGTTGGATCCATTCACAGTTCCACCAACAATGAAATACAGCTTTTAAAATAAGAGTTTATTCAAGACTTAGAAGAACAGTGAGAATCCATAAACTAATTCTCTTATTCTTTCTGCTGCTGACTTAGGTAGTTTTGAATCTTTGTTAACTGATGTACACATATGCTACAGATGAATAAGTGAATACTCTATTGACAAATTGAAGAAGGCTTGGGAAGAGAAAGGGGGACATGGGGAAATGAGCCCAATGCCAACTTTTGAGTTGGGTGGGCCTAACCACTTGGGACAATTCTCTACAAGGATAATTTATTCTTCCAGTTAAGAAAGCAGCATTTAGATATTAGGCAGGCTAGTAAGCAGAACACAAGAGAAAGGAAATAATTTTAATTCCTCTATGCTCATACTATGCCATATATGAACATGCTTTATTACACATTCCATGAAGAAAAGACCATGTTGCTGAATTTGTGGTGATAAAAGAAGAAAACCAAAATAGAGAGAAGACTGGGGAAATAATAACAAATATTTAAGCATAATAACTAAAAATGAGCTTTACTGTATTTTCCCCTAAATACTATCATTTTCTCAATATATACCCTTCACTTAATTCCCTGAATGCCCCAAATATAATTGTTTAAACTGTGGGGCTCCTAGACTATAAAGAACGCATATTTGGAAGAGGGTTCAAAAGTCTCTTAAAGAAATATTCTAAGTAGCAATTAGAGGTAGCTAATAGTTTCAGTAACTTGCCCAGGTGAACAGCTAATACATGTCTGAGGAGAGACCTTAATCCAGGTCTTGAGCTCTGAGGCCAGCTTTCTATACATTGTGCCAAAGCCACCTCTCCATACCCCAGATGACAGTACTGCTTGGTGCATACTAAATGCTTAATGAATGGTTGCTGATTTTATTATATTTAATTTCTTAAATACAGTGAAATTAATTATTAATATAGCAAGATAATTAGGCAAAGGACATTGGATTGGGAAACTGGACACAAGTTTTTATCTCTAATCCATCATTACTTAGCTCACATGACTTAATTTTTCTCTGGGGTTTAAATGTACCCATCTGTAAAATGGGTGAATTGAAATCAGTAACATTTAAGGTCCTTCAAACTCTAAAATTCAGATCCTTCTTTGAAAAAAGCCCCTCACTAGGATTTAACCAAGGCCCATATCCAAGAGTGTGGAATAGTGTCTGCTTTCACGGTTGCTTTCAAATACTTCTGGTTGCCCAGACATCTTCTTGATTGTCTCTTTAGAGTCAACTGTGGGCATGAGTTAAGATAAGGAACTTCGCTTCTTATTCATTTTTTCTTCTCTCTTCCTTATAGAGCAATGAGAGAAGTGATTATTTTTCTCATATTAATAACCAATTATTAAACTAGGATTAAGGTCTTTCCTTTTTTATTTCCTCTTTCAGGGACCAGCCCCTGTAGGTTATTCAGCTTGTCTCTGAAGGACAGATGAGATTGCCCAGATCCTCTGAGTATGTACTTCTAAATCTTGGGAGGAACCGCATTCAACTAGAACACCTTATAAACAGAATCCAGCCTAGGTAAGTTCTTGCCTGGGAAATAAGTCTTTGTCCTTGGAACCATTCACTAGAATTTAGGGTGACCCAGTTTATGAAGGAGAAAAACCAACCAGAGTGTTCTGGATAAAGATGGATTCCTTTGTCCAAATTGCTGGAGTTGTTCTCAGCAGGAGGAAGTGAAGACTTTTAGCCTTGAAAATTCACCCCTCAATTGTTCACTAATCAGGGCTGATTTTTACCTTTTAGGAGTGCCTCCTTTTCCAAAAGTACTTAAGCATTTAGGGATCTCCGTGATTTTTTCTTTGATTGCCAAGAGAGACCACTGGCCACCAATTTGATTATTTGCTAGCCTAATTAATGAATTGATTATTAATTACGCAGAAACTATGTCTCTTCGGCTTTTCATTCAGCTAAGCAAGAAATAAGGAGCTACATCAATGACTAACTTTGCAAGTTAGTTTGCACATTTAGTCATGCAACTTTGTGAACAGCAAAACATTATGAGGAGTACTGGAGCAAGACTGAAAATGTATTATCTACTAAGTAGGCTTATTTTGAAAGGAGCCTTCTGAACATGAATTCTAATTAGTTTTGTGCAGTCATCTCCCAAGAGGCAGATGCTCTTCCACAAAAACAGAAATGATAGCACAGAATTCTTATCCTAGTGAAATTTATGATACTTTTAGATAGATAGGGATCGTAATTATGATTTCATCAGGGTGGGAAACTCCAGATAAGGAACACTATGGATCAATGCAGCCCAGTACTTTTCTGCAACTTATAACTTTAGGAAGCTTCTTAGAATCTGATCAGGATCACAGACCCTCAGGGCCCAGGGTCATGGGAGCCAAAAGGTGTCAGAGGATGGACCTGATCCTTGGTGGCCCTGGGGCTCTGAAGTCAGCTCTTTGTGCCTCTATGCCAAATGACCCTAGAATATAATAATGCTTGGTACATACAAAATGCTTAATGAATGTTCACTAGCTGATTGTTTGCAAAAATGTGATCTTCTGGGCTTATAGTCAAAGAAAATCCAATAATTTAGTTATTGTGCATTGCATTTGGGAGCTAAGTATTTTTTTTAAAAATCCCCCTCTATATATAACACAACACTAGGTACTACAGACTAATTAAAGAAATGAGACAATACTTATTAATCAACATGTATTAATCATATATGGTAGGCACTATGCTAGATACTAGTGATACAAAGACAAAAATTAAATCATCCCTGACCTCAAAAAACTTACATTTTATCGGAAAGATTATGTGAACACATATAGGCATGTATAACATAAACTAAATATAAAGTAATTTGGGGGGGGGCATTAGCAGCTGGGAGAATCAGAAGCCTCAGGAAAAAGTTGGCATTTGAGTTAAATTTTGAAGAAAATCAGAGATTCTAAGATGTAGAGGTAAGAGGCAAGTGCATACAGCCCAGGAGATGGTTTATTCTAAGGCAATGGTTCTCAAAATATGGTCAGAGAATCTTGAGGGTCTCTAAAATTCTTTCTACAAATCTACAAATTCAAAATTAGCTTTTATTTCTAATATAATAAATACCTATAAATATAACTCATACAAACAAAAATTCTTTGGACAGATTCTCATTTTTTTTTCTGACTAATCCAGGGTCACACAGCTAGGCAGCATTAAGTGTCTGAAGTCATATTTGAACTCAGGTCCTCCTGACTCCAGTGCCAGGGCCAGTGCTCTAGCCACCACACTATCTAGCTGCCTCAATAATTTTTAATAGTATACTGAGAATTAAAGTTGAGAAACTCTGTTTTAAGGCACAGAGATAAGAGACAGATTTCCACATGTGAGGAACAGCAAGAGCCAGTTTAGCTAGACTGGATAGTAAATGAATAAAGGGTAACACTGGAAAGTTAGCTTGGAGTCAAGTTGTGAAAGGCTTTAAATGCCCAAGAAAAGAGTTTGTATTTGATGCTAGAAATAATACAAACTCACTAGAACTCAGTGAATAGGGGACTGATGATCAGAATTGCAGTACTTCAGAAAGATCACTTTGGCAACTCTGGGAAGGCTACATTAAAAAAAGGAGAGAGATTTAAAGCATGTGACCCCCTAAACTCCAAAGTCTCTTAGGACTTTGGGAAGGAAGATCATAGGATCACAGACTGTGAGTTGTAAGAGGTGACAAAGGCCATTTAATCTAACTCCCACATTAAAGAGGATGCAACTGAGTTCCAGAGATTGACTAGCCCAAAGGCAATACACAGGAATTAAATGACAGAGATGGGATTTGTACCCATATGGTGACTCCAATCCCTACTCTACTACAATGTGGGGAGAGTTCCCTGAATGGCTAGCATCTAGTGGGACTACTCTTGCTAATGAGCAGGGAGATGACACAGTTGAGAGAATGCTGGATCTGGAGTCAGGAAAACCTAAGGTTAAATACTACTTCAGACATTTACTACATATATATATATATATATACATATATATATATACACATATATATATACACATACATACACACACATATATACACATATATATACATATATATATATACATATATATATGTATATATATATAAATAAATAAACATATAACACCCTGGGCAAGTTACTTGAAATCTCCAAGTCTCAGTTTTTTCATATGTACAATGAGGATAATAATAGCACCTACCTCACAGCATGGTTGTAGATATAAATGAGTTAACATACGTAAAGCACCTAGCAAATCCTAAGGCACTTAAGGCATGGTTTTTATTATTATTATTACAATAAATGGCTCATCATTGGCTCTCAAGTTAGATAATATGAGCACTCTAGTGTGGGGTTTTTGTTTTTGTTTTTTTGGAGAGGTTTGTTTTTGTTTTGATGTCATCATTTTAATTGTCATTGTCATTCTTTCTTCAAGTAAGGGCATCTTGGAAGAAATACTGGTTTGTGCTGCTGTAAAAATCTTGTTAACTTGGAACTCTTTAGGGAAGAAGTCTCTAACTCCCAACGTTCCAATTAAGTGCTTCTCTGAAATGAGAGGAATCATTGAAAATTCTAGAAGTACTTAGAAGTTACCCTACAAAGTTAACATGACACAGTATAGTCTTTAGAGGGTATACACTTGATAACTGTTCACTGAAAAGTCCTCATTTTAAACTTTACATTTAAACTTCGGTCAAGTACCTATCAGCCACATTGATTTGGCCAAATACATCCATGCTGAATGAGCTTTATGGTGATAGTATCCTGAATACACTGTTCATTGCTATTTACCATCATTAGGTTAAATAGCTTTTCAAGGAGGCATACTGGGAAAGCAGATATCCTGGTTAACAAGAGAACATAAAAACACGGAGTTGGTAGTTTTGCATCTGAAGGAGAATTAATGAAGCTCTTCTGTCACAATTCTCTCCTTTTCGTAAATAAGAGCCGTTCCTGCACTTAGATTGCTTCTATGGTTCTCAGTAGCTCTTGCTGGAATAAAGGGCTTCTCTCAGAATACTATCTAGCATCAGAGGCAGGTAGAGGAAGGGGTCATACTACTTACTGAGCCAGTACACAGAAAGCAGGGACTAAGAGAAAAAAAATGGCACCATGGAACCATAAGTGAAAATGCCAAATTCAACAAATTACAGAATAAAGTCTACTAATGGATTTTCCTCAAGCACAGAGCTGACCGTGTCACTCTTTTTGATGAAAAAGACAGTCTTTCTAAAATTTCCAAATTAAAACTGCTCTGTTTGCCATTTCAAGACCTTCACAATTTTTTGATGCTTCTTCCCACTTTCCACTCTTCAGACCAACTATTCTGTTTGTGGTTCCATCATTGCAATATGTCTGTCATCTCCTATGTTTGTGCCTGCCCTGGAGGTCCTCCATACCTGGAGTCTGCTCCTTCCTTCTCTCTACTTCTTGGAATCCCTAACTCCTTTCAAAACTCACTTTAAATACCACTCCTAACTTCCTTTATTTCCTCAGCTACTAGTGTCCTTTGAAATTACACTGATGAATGTGTGAGTATTTTGTATTTGGCTCATAATCATACCTATTTCTCTTGATAGAATGGAAGTTCCTTGAGGTCAGGAATGATTTCCTTTTTATCTTTGTGTACTCAGTGAATAGTATAGTATCTAGCATATAATAAGATCTTAATGTTTGTTAATTAATTCACACTTCTTCAAACCACAGAAATGTAAACTAAATCTTGACAGGCAAGACTTTTTTCAAATGAGCAAGAACTAGTGTCTATGGGCATGTATAGTACCAATGAAAATACCAGTTTTCTAAGTAAAATGCAGAGACATCAGAAAATAAAAGTCATAATAATGATGAGGATAATGATAATAATTCCTGGTATAATTATTATGCATTTTATTTAAATAACATTTCTCCAAGAAGGTGCAAACATTTGTCTAATCAAGCCATTAAGGGAAGAAACTATGATTTTCTTTCACTGACATTCACTCACAGGAGACATTCTCTGAATATGAACTGATGAGGAAGAAGGGATATGAATTCTCTCTGTGTTCAGAGATGGGGAAACTGGCAGAATCACTCAAACGCTTCTTCTGAGTTATCCAATCTCCCCAAAATATCACATACTTTATGATGCACAAATGACTTAAGATATTACCAGGTTATCCCATAATGCTGATACTTGTACCCCTTAAAAAGGATGTCAAGTAAATTAGACTCTTCATTCTCAACTCTATTTTCAGGCCCTGTGATATGAACAGTACATGATTTGGATTAAAGCTCAATGAGAAAACCTGGTCATCATCTTATAGTTACTCCTTTAAAAATCTGGGCACTGATCCAATGTAATTCACCATTTAATATTTGATTCATTTCTGAACATGACCTACTCTGTAATTTTAAAAAGAAATCTTCTAAGTTTTTCATTCTACTCTATGAAAGTCATTCTGATACAAACTAACTCTCACAACATTATCAGACATGTCTTAAGGATAATTACATTTTATGGTTATAGAAGTTAGCACTGTTTCAACACAAAATGGTTTTTATACATAAAGTACAGAAGGAAGGTAACAGCAAAGACATTTTTCTATAAGTCAAAATATTCTGTCATGGAAATTTCTTAAAACACAGTATATATACATCAGTAGAAGGAAATACACATTTATGACAACTGATTATTTCTCAATAAGCAGATTTAAGTTTTACTATAGTATTTTAAGATGTCGAGTTTCATCATCCACACAGCAAATTGAAGAATTAAAGTTCAATCCTCACATGAGCTTTTATATATCACAGAATTTGGGAGTGGTAAGGGAACTCTGAAGCCAAATACCAAAGAATCACCAATGTAACAAACCAAATGAGGGGTCATCCAGCCTCTACTTGAAAACTTCCACAGGAGGAGAACTCACTACCTCTGGAGATAGCCTATTCCACTTCTGTATGGCTCTAATTATTTCCTTCTCAACTTTGTCACCTACAAATTTGATTAGTGTTTCATCTATACCTTTATCCAAATCACTGATAAAAAAATGTTAAACAGAGTCAAGCAACAAACCGATGAGGAATTCCATTAAAAACCCTGTGCAACTCCTATCATCACTTCCCAACTTTATATTCTTTAATGTTCATGCTATTAAAATTTTTCATTTGATCTGGTTGCTTATGTCCACTGCCTAGTTCACAATCTTTCTCTCTGCCTCAACCACTGCTCTCATAATAAGCCACAGATTGCCCATTCCTAAATCCTAAATCCCATTTCCCCTGACCTATTCCTCCATTCCACCTCAGCTACATACAGAAATATCCTAAATCTTATCATTACCCAAAAGTTTTCCATTTCTACATTCATGAATTTGAAATCCCTTTACCTGATTACAACTTTCAGCCATTCCCTCTTTACCTTTGCCTTATAAGTCCTAACCCTCACCATAAGGGTCCTTACCATGATGTCCATTCCTTCCATCCCCCCACCTCCAGATTTTTTTTTCTCATTTTTTTCTCCAGGCTATTACCCTGGCATTTCCCTAGTTTGACTCCTTAGTGAATCATTTCAACTTTACACTGTCACATACACTCTGATTGCTTTCTTTCTAATCTTTAATCTCTCCAAATACAAAAAATCTATTCCCACCAGCAGGTCTCTGCCATTTCCCATATGGATGTTTCTATTAAGTGATCTGGTATTGCAAAACCCCATTATGCTTGCCTACTCAGCATTTACCATCCTGCTTAGCACATAATATCACTTAATATAGTTATCTCTACCACACTGCAACTTTCTCTATCTTAAGAAATTAAATGGGAATTTGGGGGGAGTTTTACACAGATGACACACCAGGGCCAGCAGAGAACATAGATGACCTTTTTTTAAATGACATTTGATAGAATTGTATGATGAATTGACTATCCATTTTCAATATAACATTAATCAATTGCCTCTAGCTAATTGCCTTTATAAATGACAAGATAGTAAAGCAGATAGTGAGTTGACCTGAGAGTTAGGAAAACTTGGGTTCATGTGTTACTGACACATAATAGTTACATCATTAAATCCTAATCAAGTCACTTAATCTCTAAAAGCCCCATAAGAGGTAAAGCAAGTGCTGACCTCTATTGATAAAGGGAGTTCTTTATAGGAGTTCCCAATGTTGATGAAATCATGTCTAGTTTAAAACAAACAAAAAAACCCACTTAGCTTCTATTATGGAAATCTATACCAGAAACTTCATTTTTAAAGCATTTCTAAGCAACAGATTTACCTTTTCAATTACTTCTTGTTTAGGATTAATTTTAATTGCTTACGTCACAAACTATTGACACAAAGAGGTGACTAATTCTGAGCAGGAAAGAGAGGCCAAGAAAAATATCAAATTTGCTGAAGATAATGTAGACTTTGTTTTTTTAATCATTTTATTTATTTATTTTTGTTTAAATTGGTTTTTTTAAATTTTTCTAAATATATATAAAAATACTTTTTCAACATTCGTCTTTGCAAAACTTTATGTTTCAAGTTTTTCTCCCCTCCTTTTCTTCTTCCTCCCCTGGACACTAAGAAATCCAACATAGGTTAAACATGTGCAAATTTATGTGCTAGGACACAAAAACCTCAAAATCAAATGCAGGAAGGCAGAAATAATAAATGCATTTTTTTCAGATCATGACGGAATAAAAATCACATGCAATATAAGCCAGGAGAAAATAGACCAAAAACCAATTGGAAACTAAATAATTTTATCCTAAAGAATGAATGGGTGAAACAGCAAATTACAGACACAATTACTAATTTCATTCAAGAGAATGACAATAATGAGACCACATACCAAAATTTGTGGGATACAGCCAAAGCGGTAATAAGGGGAAATTTTATATCTCTAGATGCTTATTTGCATAAAATCGAAAAAGAGAAAATCAATGAATTGGGCTTGCAACTAAAAAAGCTAGAGAAAGAACAAATTAAAAACCCCCAATCAAATACCAAACTTGAAATCCTAAAAATAAAAGAAGAGATTAGTAAAATTGAAAGTAAAAAAACTATTGAATTAATAAATAAAACTAAAAGTTGGTTTTATGAAAAAACCAACAAAATAGATAAACCTCTAGTTAATTTAATTAGAAAAAGGAAAGAGGAGAATCAAATTGTTAGTCTCAAAAATGAAAAGGGAGAACTTTCCACCAATGAAGAGGAAATTAGAGCAATAATCAGGAGTTACTTTGCCCAACTGTATGCCAATAAATTTGATAACCTAAGTGAAATGGAGGAATATCTACAAAAATATAGATTGCCCAGATTAACAGAAGAGGAAATAAATTACTTAAATAGTCCCATTTCAGAAAAAGAAATAGAACAAGTCATTAATCAACTCCCTAAGAAAAAATCCCCAGGACCAGATGGATTTACATGTGAATTCTACCAAACATTTAAAGAACAGTTAACTCCAATATTATATAAACTATTCGAAAAAATAGGAAATGAAGGACTCCTACCAAACTCTTTTTATGATACAGACATGGTACTGATACCTAAACCAGGTAAAACAAAAACAGAGAAAGAAAATTATAGACCAATCTCCTTAATGAATATTGATGCAAAAATTTTAAATAAAATGTTAGCAAAGAGATTACAGAAAATCATTCCTAGAATAATACACCATGACCAAGTAGGATTTATACCAGGAATGCAGGGATGGTTCAATATTAGGAAAACTATTAACATAATTGACTATATTAATAACCAAACTAACAAAAACCATATGATAATCTCAATAGATGCAGAAAAAGCATTTGATAAAATTCAACATCCATTCCTATTAAAAACATTAGAGAGTATAGGAATTAATGGACTTTTCCTTAAAATAGTAGGTAGCATCTATTTAAAACCATCAGCTCGCATCATATGTAATGGTGATAAACTGGAACCATTCCCAATAAGATCAGGGGTGAAACAAGGTTGTCCACTATCACCATTACTGTTCAATATTGTATTAGAAATGCTAGCCTTGGCAATAAGACAAGAAAAAGAGATTAAAGGAATTAGAGTAGGTCATGAGGAAACCAAATTATCACTCTTTGCAGATGATATGATGGTCTACGTAGAGAACCCTAGAGAATCAACTAAAAAACTATTAGAATTAATCCACAACTTTAGCAAAGTTGCAGGATACAAAATAAATCCACATAAATCATCAGCATTTTTATACATCACCAACAAAATGCAACAGCAAGAGATAGAAAGAGAAATTCCATTCAAAATAACTATCGATAGTATAAAATATTTGGGAATATATCTGCCAAGGGAAAGTCAGGATCTATATGAGCA
>JAJPUD010000094.1:58800-93755 GCA_023553655.1 Myrmecobius fasciatus | reverse complement strand
TGATGGACATGGTTCTCTTCAACAATGATGTGATTCAAACCAGTTGTGCTGCGATGAAGATAGTCATATACATCCAGAGAGAGGCCTGTGGGAACTGAGAGTGAACCACAACACAGCATTTTAACGCTTTCTGTGAATATTTCCATGCATTCTGTTTTCCTTCTTAGGTTGTTTTTTTTTCTTCTTCTCTTTCTAGATCTGATGTTTCTTGTGCAGTAAGATAACTGTATAGATATGTATACATGTATTGTATTTTTCATATAATTTATCCTATTTAGCATGTATTAGATTACCTGTCATCTAGGGGTGGGGGGCGGGGGGAGGGAAAGGAAAAGCTTGGGAAAAAAAAGTTTTTTTGCAAAGGTCAATGTTGAAAGGTCACTCATATGTTTTGCAAATAAAAAGCTTTATTAAAAAAATAAAAAAATAAAAAAAAACATGTGCAAATTTGTCATACTACACCAGAAAAATCAGTTCAAAAGGGGAAAAAATGTGGAAAAAACAAGCAAACAACTCCCCAAAAGATGAAAATACTATGCTTTGAACCACATTCATTCTCCATAATTCTGCATGCAGATGGTTCTTTCCATCACAATTCCATGGGAAATGCCTTGAATCACCTTACTGTTGAAAAGAGCCAAGATCATCAGAATTGATTATCCTGTAAACTTGTTGCTGTGAACAATGTTCTCTTGGTTCTGTTCACTTCCCTCAGCATCAGTTCATATAAGACTTTCCAGGTTTTCCTGAAATCAACTTGTTCATCATTTCTTATAGAACAATAATATTTCATTATATCCATATACCACAACTTATTCTCCAACTGATGGGCATCCACTCAGTTTCAAGTTCTTTGCCTTAATGAAAAGTGCCTTCAAAGATACTCAAGAAAAGAGCTCATTTACTAACTGTAAAGAGTGGAACAAAAGCATGGAATTTTTTGGAACACAAATATACTCTTACCACTGTTATAATGACGATGATCATGATGATGATCATGATGACCATAATACGGGCATTTCATATCCGTGATTTCATGACTATAGGAAACTTTCAGGAGCTATATGACAACTTACAGCCTTGAGGCAGCTAAGTGGTGTAGTAGATAGAGCCTCAGGCCTGGAATCAGGAAGATACTTCAGATACTGTATGTATCACTTAACACTATTTGTCTCAGTTTCCTCATCTGTAAAATGGACTGGAGAAAGAAATGGCAAACTATTTTAATATCTTTGCCAAGAAACCCCCAAAATTGGATCATGGAGAGTCAGACATGACTGAAATGACTAAACAACTGGGACACTTAGAACTTGTGACATCCCAGGGTACACAGCAATATGCATTAAAAGTGGGACATGATACCAATTCTTCTTAACTCTGAGACAGACTCTCTATTCACTCCTTCATCCTATTTCTCAACATCAATATTTACCTTTATAGTTTGTAGTATTTTAGATCTCCACTAAATACCTCCACAGACTTTGCTTCAAAGAAATACCACCCTGACTGTCAAAGATACTTGAAGTAGAGGTTTTTAGAGCTTCAGAGCATTTGACTGGAGACTCAATAATCCAGAACATGATGGGAAGGAGTGATTTTTCCAAATGGGCTGATCATTGTACAATCTGATGATTTCTGGAGCATGGCAAATTAATCAAAGGTATATATGATATATAACCTACTAAATGAACCTAGTACTCTGCTGGTCTAATTTTAAAAATTCACTCCCTGCAATGCAGTTCCAGTACACAGGAAAAGCTTATGGGTTTCTAGGTAACCCTGGTGACATACCATGCTCAAGCTTTCCTGCAATGGGTATACTTGCCTAGCATAGAATTTATAGAGGAATTGGAAATTGGCTCAAAAGCAGATGAAGAATAAAATATTATAGTTCCACAAATTCACTCAGGAACTTGCCTTTTGGATGGGAAAAAAACTTCTTGATGGCTGATGCTCCATTAAGAGGGGTCTCAGTATCCTGACTGACCTTTCTGGCAATGCGGTAATATTTTTATATCATTACATCCAAATACTGCTAATTTCCCTTTCCTTCTCTACACAAAACTCTGATCAAAAGATTGACTCTGTGTAACAAATAGTCCATGCAAATTAAACTTACACTGAAAAAGTCTTTTGAATCTTGCTCAACTCAATACTGCTGGCTCAAGATTAAAAATAAATAAATAAATAAAAATCCAAGAGGAACATCAAGAATATGGTAGGTCCAATGTACTTGAATAGAACCAGACTTCACAAAATATATAGCATATCTGCTATCCCTACTATCAGGACAGTCAAACTAACAATAATAATTAAAAAAAAAACATTGAGCATGATATATAAGATAATTATAATGCATCCTAATGTTATTGGACATTTACATCTACATGAACTAGAAGCATTCTCCTTAAGTCTCAAGCAGGTTTTTACTTTCCTAAAATTCAACATTCTGCTCCTGTGATTGCCACTCCAAAAAAGATGAGCGTATGTTTGTATGTGTTGGGTTGGGGGTGGTGAGTGTGGTAAAGCACTGATTATCAGTTAATTAGATCTGATTGCATATTTTTGTCACTAAAAATATGAGTGGATCTAATTAATTTAGAATTTAAAAAGGGTTGAGCCCCTATGGCATCCACTCATATCACATGTCAAAATCAAACATACATTTCAGATAGAGCTTCATTAATTTTAAGCTCAACACCTCACACGAGACGCAACACCTGAAAAGGGTTGAAAATAGGTGTAGCAAGAAACAACCTTATTCCTAGGAATTTTTTAAATAAAAATTATTTTTTTACCTTGTTTTACCACAATAAGTGGCTTTGACTCTGATATTATTATTGTTGCTGAAGCAAAATAGGTCCACTTCCAGGTCCCGTCTGTTTCTTTGGTGGCAATTGGTCAGCAATTGTTGAAAAGAGAAAGTGAATTAAAGACTAATCAGGGATATGCTATACAGGGTATCCCATTATTCACTCCTTATTACTTTCTAATAATTAAACTTTTATTTACTTGTAAGAAGATGTTCCCTCACATTAAAAAAAGAAATTAGGTATTTAGAGAGTTAAAACATTAAGAAGTTACTCAATCATGATATTCCAGAGGATCAGTGATAAAGACTAGTACCTACCTCCTGACAGGAAGATGATGGACTAATATGTAAAATGTGTCACACATTTTTTGGATCTGGCCAATGTGATAATTTGTTTTGCTTCACTATGCTTATTTATTACAAAGGTTTTATATTTGGAAGGAGATAGGGAGTAGAAGGTAAGAAAAAAATAAATGATTGATAATTGAAAAAGCAAACCTTAACTTTAAAAAGTCAGCAATGATAATTATCAGTTAAATTCTTTTACAACCACTATGGCCCAATATTTATGTCTCTGATTTGTTACATACATAATTCACAGTGGCTTCAAAAGAAGGTTTAGAAGGATGAAAAATTAACCTCAAACTAATCATGTGATCCATTTAATGTCTGTTGAATCATTGCACTGAATATGTTTGGGTTTAGAAGCCAAGGCAATAAATACCTAAATGCAACATCAGCTGTAGTACTCTATTGTAACAACAATTCTAGTGCAATTCTAACTATCGTAACCATTCCAATATGTTGTGTTACTGCAAAATTCAGGGGGAAACTAAAGGATGAGTGGGATTCAGAATGCCATTTGACCTAATTCCAAACACATTTACTTTTTTCTAAATAAATATTTTTATTTAAAGTAGATTTGAAATGTTTGTGACCTGAAAAAGTATAAGCAATTTGCAAATTTTTTGTTTTCTAGTACTAGACTGCTTTTATGTAAAGAAAATTATATTGTTTCAGTTTCACACCCAAGTATGTTAATCCTAAGTTATATAGAGGATATGTGTGTGTGTGTTCAGCATATATTGGTATATGTTATATATTGTATTTATATATATGATCTATACTTTATGAATATCAGCATATGATAATGCACATATATAAAAATACCTATGCATATTTTAAAATATTTATATATCAGTATTTTTACTGAAGTGTTAAACCATGAGAGCAAATGTTAAACATGAACCTTTTTATCAATCAATTATTAAGCATTTTCTATGTGTCAAGTTCTATGGTAGGTGCTGGGGATAGAGTGACAAAAAAAGCAAACAGTTTCTTCTGTCTAAGAGCTTACATTATAACAGAAGATATATATATATATAAACATACACAAAAAAGCATATAAAAATGAATGTGAGGTAATTAAATACAAGGTAGTGAGAAGAGATACTAACACTGCTGGGGGTGAGATAGGCTGAGCAAGAGTTTTCCTGTAGAATATTTTGCTTCAGCTGAGTTCTGAAGAAAAAGAAATTCAATCAGAGATGAGGAAGAAATGCATCACAAGCATATGAGATGGACAGTGAAAAGGCATGGAGATTAATAGAATGCCAATGTAAGGAACAAAGAGAAGATCAATTTCCTTAGATCATAGAGTGGAGGAAAGGGAGTAATACACAGCGAAGCTAGAAAGATATGGCAAATCTGAACTGTGGAGGGCATTATAAGAAAAATGGAGGAATTGATATTTCATCGAATAAGCAACAGGGAGCCACTGGAGTTTACTAAATGGGACTGGCATGATTCAATCTGTACTTACAGAAAATTACTTTGGCAGTAAAAGACGAATTGGAGTAGGAAGAGATTCAACTTTATCCATAAAAATCATCTGAAAATTCTGATAACCCAAGCCAAAAAAAAACCAAACCAAAACCAACAAACGAAAACAAACAAAAAAAAAATAAACTAGCTGTTTATTTTACTGTCAAGAATACTGTCATGAATAAAAGCTGTTCATTAAAAAATTACAAACAGAAAGCAACTGAACTTCTGGGCATGACAACATGACCAATCTTTCAGAAAAGACCAAGTTTTTCACTAACACACAGAAATCTTCCATTTTCTACAGAGAAGGTATACTGAAATCACTGCTAAATGAAGAATTCTACTTGTTAAAAAAAATTCCTTTGCAAACCATTCCCATGTTCTTCGTTGTTGCAATCATCTAAATAAATTACTCAGTAACCCTATTTTAAGTTGAGAGGGAAAATCATTTATTAAGACAAGATGTTTACTGTAATTCCAAAATACATGTCTAAAGATAGGAAGGGAAGGGAAAAGAAAATGTGAGTATGGAAAAGCAATGGAAGGAAAGGAAAGGAATGAAAAAAAGAAAAAATAAACAGAAAGATGAATAGAGAAGGAGGAATTTTCATCCAGCTGCTTTATGAAACTTAAATTTTCAAATGAACTTCTTTGCTGTTCTTTAGCTTGACTCTTTTACAGATGGGAAAAATCAAATCAATTGACTTGGTCAATGGCATGTATTGAAACATCAATACAGAGCCCAGCGTTGGAGGTGATTCTGACTCCTTGAAAGCTACATTAGCTACTTTAGCAGAAAAATTTCTGGTGGGCTTTCCACTAAGTTGAAAGTGCTTCAAGAATGGGTTTGTTGAAAGATTATATTCATATATGAAGACTAGTCTAGTTTAGTGTGGAGATACTCCCCCCCACCAGACTGCACACAAAAGAATTCTTTGACTACAGTAACTCTTTGATCATCCTTTGATCAAGTAGGAGCGGGTTTGCAATCAACATCAATGAGGGAATATCTATACAGACAGAATCAAGTGTCCTTTAAGTGCTAGAAAATAATTTGATTTGAAAAGAGATTCCTACTATCAGTCATCATTAGAGTCAGGTATTTCATTTTATTGTATAAATTTTCTTTTTCTATTTACTGACTGCTGGGCAATTCCAGTAAAATTTCATATAGTCTTGAGGTCTTCAATTCAACTAATCTCAATTTCTTTTCTATGTACTTTCATCTGTTGTTTCCTGTCTTGCTACTACTATCCTCTTCCCATCCATTCTCATAGGATCTGCTATGAAACAGCTGCAGAAATTTCCTGGGAGCATCTAGACAAAGATCACATCAATTCTAGACCACTGTCTGTTTCCACTCCCCCTTCAAGTCTCCTGTTACTTCATTGATATCTGACTCCACTCTTATAAATACCAGTGCTACTAGGGGCTATGGCAATATCATAATTAATTCAATTGTTATTCCTTATAATAACTAAGAAGAAAGGGAGAGAAAAGATTTGTTTAAAGTAAATACACACTAATAAAATTTCCTTATTTCCTTATGGGGGAAAGAGAATTATTCCTTTCCATGAATAATTGCTGATATTTATATCACATTCTAAGTTTATACAGCACTTTGCATATATTTGATATGAGCTTTACAATAGCTCTATGAGATAGTATAGGTATAATTCCTATTTTGCTGCTGAGGAAACCGATCCCCTCACAGATGGTCAAAATTCTTTGGGCGTGGCCCATGAGAGAGATCACTGAGGGATTCACAGCAAAGAGATTGCTATGAAATCCTCATGTTCTCATACAAGGGAGCTGAAGAAAGGTTGTCAACTAGACTGCCACTGAGGTCCCTTTTAGTTCTGGAATTCTGTAATTATAAATCACACAAAATCTCAAAATCACATAAAGTAGTAGTGATATTAAAATATGAAAGACAAAGTAAAATAATATGGCAGTTTAATTAATGGATGGTTCCCAGTGGTAAAATGTTTTTTTTTAATAAAGAGATATTTAAAGTTAACAAAACCATAGTAGAAAACAGTTGAAATTTTTGCTTTGTATATTTCTCCTTTATTACATTTGTCCTGTATTCTTTTACATTTCGTGTTCTCAAAGAGCCCCAAAGATCTTCTTCTGGGTCTGTTGTTCTCTTTCTGTTTCTTCTTTTATTTTTATTCCTCATTTATATTTCAATTATTTTTCATCTTGTTATAATTATTTTCATATTTCTCATTAAAAGCAAAGTTCTTTAATGTTTGTGCATATCTCTGACATATAAATTATTATTAATAATTAAAAAGAGGAGCAAGAATGGAAGAGATCTGTGATTCTCATGGGTGGTCTTTGGTTTTCTCGTTAGCAAAGCCATTTTTAACAATATTTTCATCTTTGAATAGGATTGGGAATGGAGTGATGGCTAATCTGAGATGCAACCTGGGTGGGGAGGCAAGTTTTCTCAAGGCACCACAAATTTTCCATGCTAATGAAAAACTAAATTAGCTATTGAGGTGCCATCATTGGATATGGGAAATACATTGATACTTCTAAGAGGCAGGAATAGAGGCAGAAGGGCACACCATATAGACACAGTTAGTGGTAGTCACAATTACTGTGGGTACAGCAGGCAAAAGAAGAAAAAATAAATGCTCTTATAGATTAGGTCCATCATGGATGAGACAAGGAGGGGGAGAAGTATCGAAGGGGAACCTTTGTTTTTCAGTTCCTAGACTTGGTTTCCCAAAATTTCTCTAAATTATTAGTTTCTGAATCTAGGATTCAAGAATCTGATTGTGTTCTCTTCCAAAACTTTTCTCATCTAAGATTGCTCTTAGATTACTGGAAAAAGAATCTGGGGCACAGCTGCATGCAGTTGTAGGTAAAAAGTCTGAGTGGGCAACCAGTGCAGCTGTGGATTCCCAGGACATAAGAGCAAGCCCTAAATGCTACAATCAACATGAAATGACTGTATATTTAGCTAATGAAAATGAAATTCATTTTCATTTCATGTAATTATTATGTTGATAATTGTATCATTTAAAATCATTTTGCAAATGATATTTTAAAATTTCTTTTTTTAAATGTGATTTTGCCCTTCCTTTCAATACAACAATTAAACACCATTGATTAAGCTCATGAATGGGACGGGGGAAGGTTCTCAGGAGAGAAAAAGAAGTAGCATCATGAATCTTACAACTTTTTCTTCTGATGATCTATAAAAATTAAAATGGAATTACTGGCCTGAGGGATAAAAGAAAAGAAACAATATGTAGAAATGTAAGGTTCTGAATATGATTTAAAGACTAGGTAGAGAAGTTTACGGATACAATCAATTTCCAAAGGGATGGTAATTTCCCAAATGCCAAGAGGAAAGGGAAATATTTTGACTAATGTAAAAAAAAGAGATTATTTTTTCCATATATCAAGAATTTATCTAAAAGATTACCAAAGCTTCACAGCCCCCTCCAGAGTCACTTAGTGATTCCTTAAGGCTTACAAAGCTTCAAGATATCTTTCATGGCCAAGATGCTAGATGTATGATGGAAACTGAAAAGTGGTACATGTTTGTCCTGTGCCCAAGGCAGATTTAAGTCAAGGTTGAGACGCAGTGTGATATAGTAGACAGAGTACTTCGAAAGCTGGTTAGGGAATCAGGAAAACTTGGCTTCGAGTCACATTTTTATAACTCCAGGAAAGAACAACGTCTCAGTGCCCTAGGCAACTAAGATTATAAATTGTGGGAAAGAAGCCAAACTGCACTAGAAGAGGGGGTTTTCCAACACCAAAAAAAAAATCAAAGTTAAACATATATATATATATAATGTAAATTAGGGAACATGAAGGGTAAGAGAGAGGTCCAGACAAAATACTTTAGGACAATTTAAAGAGAGGATGCTTCCTGGGACTCAATTTCTCTAACTGTATTCAAAATGGGTATGGATTAATGTTTCTTAAAATTCCTTTTAACTTTAGGTTCTTTGGTTCTTAATTTAAAATTTTGGAAAATTTAAAGTCTTCCAGAAAGTATGTGCAAATGTAAGCATAAAGACTTCAGGACAAGAATTTAAGGTTAAAATCACAGGGAACCAGTAAAGTGGCCTCCAACTTTGCTCTATCCTCTATGTCTTCCATGTTGTCTCCAGAGCCAACACTTTTGAACATGGAAAACATTGATGTCTCTTAGAGATCTACATAATCTATCTCTTTTCAATATAGTGCTATCCTTATGTTGACTGCATTTGAAGTGGAACTGGTGGCACAAAAATGAATCTGGATTAAGAGCAGCTGTTCTTTATATCTAAGTTTAAAATCAAAATTCTCCTTATTTTTCAACCATTCCTTATTTTTAATATCTAGTCCTATTTTATGAATCAATTCATAAAATCAACTTGTATTTTGAATAAATGGCTTCATGATCACAAAAGGATTAATTTGATTGTGTCCTATCTTCCTTCTGTCTTTAAAACTGATCATTTCTCCATGTCATACTGAAACAGAGTCATAGGTCTAGAGTTGGAAGAAATCTCACAGGGCTTCTAGTCTAATCTTATTTGACAGATGAAGAAACTCTTTGGAATTTCTGAAGGAGACAAGGAAGATTAAATGCTCTGTCCAGCTTTGAATCCAGATCCTTTGAATCCAAAGTCAGTATTCTTTGCACTGTGTCACAACAGCTCCTTGAAAGTTAAAGTGCCATGTGTAAAAATGTTTGTGGCAGCCCTTTTTGTAGTGGCCAGAAACTGGAAACTGAGTGGATGCCCATCAATTGGAGAATGGCTGAATAAATTATGGTGTATGAATGTCATGGAATATTATTGTTCTATAAGAAATGACCAGCAGGGGGCAGCTAGGTGGTACAGTGGATAGAGCACCAATCCTGAAGTCAGGAGGACCTGAGTTCAAATCTGACCCTCAGACACTTAATATTCTCTAGCTGTGTGACCCTGGGCAAATCACTTAACCTCAATTGCCTCAGCAAAAAAAGATTTAAAAAAAAGAAAAAGAAAGAAAGAAATGACCAGCAGGATGATTTCAGAGAGGCCTGGAGAGACTTACATGAACTGATGAGTGAAATGAGCAGAACCAGGAGATCATTATACACAACAGCAAGATTATACGATGATCAATTCTGGTGGACGTGGCTCTCTTCAACAATGAAATATTTCAAACCAGTTCCAACAATCTTATAATGAAGAGAGCCATCTACACCCAGAGAGAGGGCTGTGGGGACTGAGTGTGGACCACAACATAGCATTTTCATTCTTTTTGTTGTTATTCGCTTGCATTTTGTTTTCTCACTCATTTTTTTTCCCTTTTTGATCTGATTTTTCTTGTGCAGCAAGGTAACTATAAATATAGATACATATATTGGATTTATCATGAATTTTAACATGTATAACACATATTGGATTATCTGCCATCTGGAGGAGGGGTTAGGGGGAAGGAGGGGAAAATTTGGAACACAGGGTTTTGAAAGGGTCAATGTTGAAAAATTATCCATGCATATGTTTTGAAAACAAAATATTTTTTAAAAGAAAGCTAAAGAACCTTCACTTTTTGTCAGATTATCTAGACTCACAGCAGTGATTGGAAAGCATTTTAGACAGCAGGATAAACCATTTTATCCCAAATAAGTACATATTTATTCCTGTTTCTGAGGCTCTTCAACTTCACATGGTGTACCTAATACAGATAAATTCAATCAAGCATCTGATTAGTAGCTGTTTCAGACTTTCATTTGTTGAAGGTGCCTACAACTCCAAGTTCATGGCAGGCACAAAATGTAAGACCTAGAAAAACAAAACATATCAAGAGAAGGGTGACAAGTATGATGATAGAACTGGAAAGCATTTCATATGAGAATCATCATAATCCAGAATTAGGGTTATTACGCCTGGGGAAGAGAAGAATTTGGGCACATGATAACTGTCTTCAAGAATCTGAAGAGCTATCATGTTAAGGTGTAATTAAACTTGCTCCTCTTAGCCCCAGAGAGCAGAACTAAAAGCAACAGAGGTACAGATTTCAGCTCTATGTAAAGAATAACCTAAAAATTAAAAGTTTAAGTTAATTTAAATCTATTTACAATGTGGAAGAGGTAGTACATAGAAAGGTGATTTGGGAAATAGTGAGTTCACCATGCACATGGTAGGTTCTTAATAAATACTTGCCGACTAACTGACCATCACTGGAGGTCTCTAAGAAGATGTTATATGATGAATTGTTGTTGATGCTGTAGAGGAGATTTTTGCTCAGATACAGATTGTAATATATGACCTCTAAAGTCCTTTCCATATCTAAGATTCTGTGATTCTATAAAACAGCACAAAATTCTCAAATTACTTTCATAATAAATTATCATCTGTAAAAGCTCATGTTCCAAGGAAGATTAATGGCCTTCTACCCTTTGCAAGAGAGCTATGGTATAATCAGCAGAGGATTTCCAGTTAACAACTAATCCAAAACTACCGCAGTGTTCAGTATGGTGTTAGAATATTAACATCTCATTTTAGCAAATTCTAAATAAGGATCAAGAAGGTAATTATTAATATTATCCCATTTCTTTAGTAATGTTTGACATCTATTTTAAGACAAGATATGGAAAATTTGCCAACTCTAAAATTTCCATTCAGCTATAAAAACAAACTGCATGTGAAAAGTTTGTACCCCACTATGTAAGACAGCCTATAATCAAATTTAGTATTTTTGATGGAGAGGTAGTATCTCAATGAACTACAGATCTAATTATCTATTAAGTAATATACAACAAATATACTTTGGTATATATGATAATATGAGACCAGAGAACCTGGAGTCAATTTAAAGGATAGTAAAGTAGTAAAGATAGTAAACTTGATGTTTGAATCATAGATGGCTCATATTTTCTATTCAGGTAATCCCAATTAGCTTTAAAATAGGATGGATCTGAATTTCCCCCTTTCTCTTAGAACATGGTCATATTTGACAAAAAAGAAACTAGACCAAGACTTTTATGACACCAAGGTTTGGGTTGGATGAACCATGATCTTGCTTCTAACTCTATAAACATGAACCTAAATCAACATTTAAGTTTTTAAAAGCATATACTTGACACATATCCATTAGGAAGTTGTTGTATATAAAACTGATTTAGTTGAGTAAAACATACACTATGTAAGAAAAATACACCAAGTGTGGTAATCCGTAAAATATGAAAAATGTTATTTACAAAATGCCTTTTCCTTCTCCAAGGAAATGAAAGTGATTATAAACTTCATCTGCAATTTTTAAAATTGGATCTTCTAACTTTGTCAAGGTGTTTGAAAGCAGTGAAGTTTTCACAACTAATTCCTCAGTATTCAATTAACAGTTGATTAAAATACAAATTTTTTTCCTGTGCAACTCAAACCAATGTAATCAACATACCTCTGGAGTTAACAACTAATCCAATTTGCTCACTGACTTATGCAGGCTATAATAAGGATTGCTATAACCTGTGTACAGAAGGTAAACAAAACATAAATGCCTTGGGAAAACAAAACAAAAGACAAAATTAGGATAGTTGTTTGTTTAGTAAATTCTTCCTCCTACACAATAAAGCACTTCAAACTTGCTAATTAATGACACAAAGATTACAGTGATTGATCCAAATGTTCAATATGTTTCTATTTTTAAGAAAAAAACACTGGCAGAATAAATATAGTTGTGCTAAAGAAATTATTGTCATAATATTTTGATTGAAGTTTCATCTTTGTTAGTAAATTATTTTCTAGTGGTTACATGAAAGACTCACAGATAACAATAAAATGCTTATATTTATTGCTTTTGTGTAATATGTACTCTAACATTGTGTGTCATATGGAACCTGTATTATTTTGACCAAAATGATTATCAACATATCCCCACTTCTTTTTCATTATTTAAATATTATATTATGGTTTCTTCTATCAGCAACTTTTGTAATGATACCTGCAGATTTCCCCCTATACTATCATTCTTAAAATCTTAAATTTTTTTCCCCTTGTTAACATCTGCCCATTATTCTTTAATCATGTTTCTTTTTTGATGTCACAGGTTTTTTTATTTAATCTCTCCCCGTTGCATTGAAAACATTTTTTACATTTTTTTAATTTGAGTTTCAGATTCTCTTCCTTATCCCCACTTCAGTTCCTATTAAGAAACCACATGTGAAGATATGCAAGACATTTCCATATAAGTCATGCTGTGAAAGAAAACAAATCCATTGTTAAAAAAAACCCTCAAGAAAAATTTTTTAAAAAGGGGGGGGGAGAGAGAGAGAGAAATAATCAGTTCCTTCTCTGGTTGTGGATAGGATTTTTCATCATAAGTCCTTCAGAATAGTCATTAATCATTGTTCTTCTGAGAATAGCAAAGTTATTTACAACTAATTATCCCAGAATATTGTCATTATTTTGTATGCAGTACAAACACATTTTGTTTTCCTTGAGTTCATGGAGGGCTTTGAGAGCATCCTGCTCATCATTTCCCATAGAACAACAATATTCCTCCATAATCATATACCACAATTTATTTGTCCATTCCCCAATTGATTCCCTCAATTTACATTTTTTTTTGCCTTGAGAAGAGAGTTGCTATAAATATGTTTTTGTACATATACATACTTTTATTTTTAAAAATCTCTTTTGGCATTCATGCCTAATGATATGAATGTTAGTAATGGTATTGTTAGATCCAAGGATATGAAGGAATTTACAATCCTTTGGGTATAGTTCATATCTTTTGATCATTTATCAATTGGGGTATAGCTGTTATTTTTTTCCTTTATAAATTTGACTCAGCTACTCTGAGAAACTTATCAGAGAAACTTGTTTAATTTTTTTTACAAATAGTTAAATGTACTTCCCCTCATTTATTCTTCCCCCCCAAGACAATTGGGGTTAAGTGACTTGCCCAGGGTCACACAGCTAGGGAATGTTAAGTGTCTGAGACCAAATTTGAACTCAGGTCCTCCTGACTTCAGGGCTGGTGCTCCATCCACTGCACCACCTAGCTGCCCCTCCCTCATTTATTCTATTCTCTCTTTTCTTGTATCTCCTCAAAAGTGTTTTGCTACTGACCACTCCTTTCCCTTAATATGCTCTCTCTTTTATCACCCTCTCCTCTTCCCATTTTCCATTCTCCTCCTACTTTCCTGCAGGATAAAACAGATTTCTTTACCCATATTGAATGTATACATTATTTCCTCTTTGAGCCAATTCTGATGAGATTAGGGTTCATTCACTCATCCTTTCCTTCCACTCTCCTACTCAGTATTTTTGTTTCTTTTATGGCAGATAATTTACACCATTCCACTTATCTCTTTCTCCCAGTACATTCCTCTCTCACCCCTTAATTTTATTTTTTTAGATATTATTCCTTCATATTCAACTCACACCTGTGCCCTGTCTATATATACTGCTTCTAACTTCCATAATAATGAGAAAGTTCTAATGAATTACAAATATCATCCTATGTAGGAATGTAAGCAGACAAACCTAATTAAGTCTCTTTTGATATCCCTTTCCTGATTACCTCCTTATGCTTCTACTGAGTCCTGTATTTAAAAATCAAATTTTCTATTCAGCTCTAGTCTTTTCATCGTGAATGATTAAAAATCCTCTATTTCATTTAATTTCCATCTTTTCCCCTTAAGAATTATACTCAATTTTGCTGGATAATTGAATTTTAGTTGTAATCCTAGCTCCATTCCAAGTTCTCCAGTTCTTTTAATGCAGAAGCAGCAAAATCTTATGTTATCCTGACTGTAGCTCTACTATACTTGAACTGTTTCTTTCTGGATGCTTGCAGTATTTTCTCCTTGACCTGGGAGCTCAAGAATTTGGCAATAACATTCATTTTGGGATCTCTCTAAGGTGATCAGTGGATTCTTTCAATTTCTATTTTATCCTGTGGTTCTAAAATATCAGGGCAGTTTTCCTTGATAATTTCTTGAAAGATGATGTCCAGGCTCTTTTTTTGATTATGACTGTCAGGTAGACCAACACTTTTAAAATTCTCTCTTCTGGATCTATTTTCCAGGTCAGATCTTTTTTTCAATAAGATAGTTCACATTTTTTTTCTATGTTTTTCAATTTTTTGTTTTGCTTTATTGTGTCTTGATTCCCCATAAAGTCATTAGTGTCTATTTGCTCAATTCTCATTTTAAAGGAATTATTTTCCTCAATAAACTTTTGTACTTTTTCCCCCATCTGGCCAATTTTACTTTTTAAGACATTCTTTTCCTCATTAGCTATTTGTATTTTCTTTTGCACCACTTTCAATTCTTTTGCTAATTTTTCCTCTATGTCTCTTACTTAATTAATTTAAATCCCTTTTGAATTCTTCCATAGCCTGAGAACCAATTCTTATTCTTCTTGGAGGCTTTGGATGTAAGAGCTTTCACTTTGTTATCTTCTTCTGAGTGTGTATTTTGGTCTTCCTTGTCATGAGAATAACTTTCTATGGTCAGAAACTTTTTCTGTTGTCTGCTCATTTTCCTAGCCTATTACTGGGCTTTTACCTCTTTGTCAAAATAGGGTTCTATTTCCAGCATGCATGTCCCAAGCTTCAGAGTTTTCTGCCCTGGAACTATTAAGAGTATCCCCTCTCCACTGTAATTCTAAGATCTAGTATGTTAAATCAAGAGTCCTTCCTTGCTACTAAGGAAGGGATTTCTTGTGAACCAAGGCCTCAGAAAACTGCCACTGCCTATGCCCACCTCCATGCTGATTTCCCAGGGCCCTCTCACCTACTGAGAAACTTTTCTGCAGACCTTCCAAGTCATCTTTGGTGTCTCATGGTTGAGAGGTCTGAAACTACTAGTCCTTCTGGCCCTTGGACTTGTTCCTGCTTTGCTGGTATGAGTCCAGAACTGGGGCCAGGGCTACCCTGGACTAACCTGCACAGGGACTGCATGCTGGATTCCCTATCCTTACATATCACAGACCTTTTCTGCTGACCTTCTAAGTTGTCTTTGGCTGGAAAATGTTCCACTCCATCGTTTTGGGTGTTCTGATGCTCTAAAATTTGTTTAGAGTCATTAGTTAAAGGAATTTGGAGTAGTTTGGGGAAGAGGTCGGGTGAGTTCCCCATTTTGGCTCTACCTCCTCTTTACCCATATTTTCAGAGCAATGTTTTGTTGATAACCTGACAAAAGATATTAGAAAGATGTCTTTCTGGCAGTGTCACCTTTGAAGGCTCTTCATCATTCTTTCCATATAATATGAAGGTATCCCTTAGGTTTATTCTAGACCTGTTATTTTTTCCCTTAACTTCTTTCTATTCCCTAAGTGATTTCATCTATAGTAGCCTTGATTGCCTTATATATAATCTTATATATATATATCTTATATATATATATATAAAATCTTATATATAATACTTGACCTTTTCGTAACTCTTAATAGTTTTTCAATCTCCCATAACTCAACTTCATTGATAATAACAATAGTCTTGGATAAAGACCACATTTCTTATATTTTAATTGAACCTTACTATTGTCTACCTTTAGATTTACTGGAGAAAACACAACCAGGATGTTTATTGTATCTGCCCTATAAGTTTGGTTGTGCTCTATGTCACCTTAGAATATGAGCTTATGGAAGACCAAGAACTATGTTGCATGCATTTTTCATGCAGCACCTAGAAGAATGCAGCCACTTATTGGAAGGACAAGCAACAACATGAATTATTATGGAGTATTAAGCATTGTAACATTAGAATTCATGGCAAGACTTGAACATTGATTAATCATCAATCTGTTGCATTTTGCATGGCCAGGATCTCACTTTGAGAAAAGCACAAGATGCCCTAACAAAATGTATCTCAGACTTAATTTAACCTAATATTCTCAGTCTTTCACATTGAGTTTATGATATCGGAATTTATACATATAGCAGGAGAAATAGTAGAGTATAGTGAAGAGACTGTACAACTTGGAAACAATGAAAACCTGGGTTCCCTGGGTTCAAAATCCTGCTTCTAACCACCTGGCTGGTCCTGGGCAAATCACAACCATTCAATGCCAAAGGAAACTGTTTATAACTTATTTATTAATTCTAGAGAATCTATAGATCTATGTTCATAGAAAAAGTTTCTACACCAAGAATTCTTATTCTGAGGAAATCATATATACTTTATGTATCTGGGCATATGTACAGTGTGCCAAAAATGCAGTTTAAATTTATTAAAACTATTACAATAGCACAAAGACATTGGGATATCCTTGAATACAAAATGATATACCAGTTAGACAGATACGTTAACTTCTCTATTACATGAAACATATGTGTTTTCCTCCTAGGACCCAGCTTTTTAAACTGTGGTTCATGATCTCCTATATAGGGTCTTATAACTGAATGTGAACTGAATGTTAAATTAATGATTTATTATCAGTAAGTGTTTGATTTTTATATCTCTTTTATATACCTATTTTCCTGGGGTCAGATAAAATTTTCTTGGATCAAAAGAGGCCATGAGTGGGAAAAATTTAAGAAGGTCTGACCTAGGAAATGTCTTAATTGGACTAGAGATTCCCTTGAGTCAGAGCTTTTAAAATTTTCTCAGGTTCTTTAGAAAAAGTACATAGTTTGATAAGAGATTTTTCCATCTCCCTTCCATGGCATATGTATATTCTTTATCTCACATGTGGATTGGATAGTTCAATGACAGTTTTTACAAAAAATCCTTTTCACAATGCCATTAACATGTATTAACATATTCAGAGATGATGATAGAGTTTCAAAGTAAGCAAAATGTAGTACCGACTTTTTTTTTTTTTGCTCAGAATAAATCTCCCCCAAAAGGTATAATTTCCATAACAACTTAAGGCTTCAGACTCAATGATGACAATTCCTGGACATCTTTTATTAACCATCGGATCTATGTAAGTGCCACATTCTTGTTCTTTGGGGGAGGAATGGAGGGCAAAATAACTGATGGGTTCTTTTCTAACAAAGAAGAGTTTGGTTAAACAATCGGGGGTTTTAGGGGCAAAGAAAGAAGTGTTGAAGGACCAAGAATCTCAAAAGCCATAGAAGAAAGAAAATCTGAGAGAGACTAGTACATGGGGTATTGTTGTTTCATTTTCCCCATACTAAACAGATGCAGATGTTTTTCTGCATTGTCCTTTTGCATTTGTCCATGATGTTTTGATGAACTTCTTGTCAGTCACATTCTCTGTAGTTAACTGTCCTTTTCCTAGTCTATAATTCATCACTCATTTTACAGCATGCTTTGTGAAAGCCTTCTCACTTGTCCATCTTGTTTTCCTAGGCTACAAATTATCTGTTGGCCAAGTACAGTTACAAATAACCTTCACAAGGCTGGCACTGGCAAGTGAGGAAAAAATCTCTCTCTCTCTCTCTCTCTCTCTCTCTCTCTCTCTCTCTCTCTCTCTGTGTGTGTGTGTGTGTGTGTGTGTGTGTGTGTGTGTCTTTCTCTCTCTCCCTCCCTCCTTCCCTCCCTTTTTCTTCAAAATGCTATAATTTATATATGGCTAAATTCCCCCAGCCTGTTTCTCTACATATGGAGTACTTCCAACCAGTACATAGAGGACAGCTGAACATTCAAAGTCAATTGCAGTTTATCTGTATTTAACAGCAGTGGGAAAGACTTCAAGGCAGTTTGCAAAGGTGAATAGATACCCAAAGAGTAGCCAGGTCTCACCAGAGACATCCTGAGCAACCCAATGCAAGGGAACTGATGAAGCAGGGACACACTTTCTTGTTGGGGTGGGGATGGATAGGACAGAAAAGACTATGTTTTCAGGTAATTGGCTCTTCCTGAGCTCTTAGGTGTGGTATTATTCTTTTGGGTCCTTTTGCTTCAATTTTTTATTTTAAATTTAATTTCTCATTTAGAAATATACATAGATCCCAATTCTGCCCCCTGTTATCTATATGACTTCTGGCAAGTCTCTTAACCTGCTTATCCATCAACTTCCTTATCTTTAAGATGTGGGGACTGAAGTAGCTGAACTACAGATCCCTTCTAGCTCTCAATCTATGATTCCCCAACTCCCAGACTCTCCCCTGACAACCTTAGGCTGGTTTAACTAAGTCTGTCAAGAGGGAATATTGCCCTTTTGGTCTTTGAGAAGTGGAGATTGTAGGTAGTTTCAGGAGGCAGCAGCTTTAGATCTAAGGGTCAGCAACTTTGGCAGGGAGTGGTTTGAGGCAGTGGCCACACAGAAGAGTCATGATGGGAAATTCTTAGAAATCTCACCCTTTAGAAAGCATGTCAATGTCAACCTTTCATACAGCACCATTTAGGAGCCCTAACTGTAGCACATAGGCTGACCATAATTCAGAGACCTTTCTGAGTCTAAAAGGAGTGATATTGTAATCACATAATCTAAACCTACCCTTAGAAAATCCTTCCTACTGAGAACTCTGCAGGTGAACATTTGGGAAATTATCATATAGTCCTTTCCCTGTCTTTCTACTAAACTTTCTGGTTTAATTATCAGAAAAGAATTCTTTTCCACCTTTGATTTTCAGATTTGTAGTTTAATTTACTACTGGAAATTCAAGATATCTCTTTCTAATGAACAAATGACATCTCATTTCTATGGCACATTGAGGCTGACAAAGCACCTTCCAATAACCTTTTAAGGTATATCCTACAAGTACTATTATCCCCATTTTTCAGCTAAAAAAACTAAGAATCAGAGAGGTTATGCAACTTGTTCTGGATAATGCACAGCAAGTAAACATCAGAGACTGACTTTGACCCCATATTCCAACTATAAGCTTAACATTGTTTCTCATAAAGATATAGAAAGTATCATATAAGTCATGATATCAAAGAGTATGGTCAAAGGAATTTTTCACAAGGAAATTTGCTCAATTAAAGAATATTGATTAATAGATTATTTGACTGATGAATACACTGCCATTAATACTTTGCTTATAGCCCTTAAAGCTCACTGAAGCTCTTCAAAATCCCTTTTCTTATCTTTTTTCAGCAATGTGCTCTCTCTGGGGGATACAAAAAGCTTCCCTCCTTCTGAGGTGGGCAGCCTACAGTAAAAATTGGATTTATTTCTTCTAAATTAAAAAAAAGGCAGCTTCAGACCAAAAGAAAGAAAGAAAAGAAAAAAAATAAGGACAAATATACCATATACAAAACTATATCAGCCCAATGTTAATTGTTCCAGACAACCCATCCAAATACTGCTGAAATACATGAGGATTTTCTCAGTCGACTAGATTTTTATCGTGTCCCTATTCTCCTTTGAGAATCTCTCCTAGCATGACAGAATGCAGATTTTACTGGCGACATTTTATCTATTTTAGGTGCCAGGTTTTTATCAAAGTATTGCATTCTTACATAGTCGCTTCATACAGGGAGTTCAACAGACTGGAGAAATTTATTATAATAGACTGATTATTAAATGGATTAAAAGAATCCACAGTTCAATCCTGAATCCTCCAATTCAATTCACTATGATAGAAAGGCAAAAAAGAAAATATAGTCTGCCTCAAGAAGATGACAATCTCTTAGGGACTGTCACATGTAAATAGGCAGATAGATGCTTGCTAAGTTGGGGAGAATACTAACAGGATTAATGAGGAAAGTACACTTGAGCTGAGCCTTTAAGAAAGTTAGTTTTTTGAGAGGCAAAAGTAAGTCAGGCATGTGCAAGGGGACAGACTGTGCAAAGGTAGAGTTGGGTGATATATGAATAATGAATGCAATAGACTAGTTTAGTGGGTGCATAGAGTGCATAAAGGGGAATGATGTCGGAAAGAAAGAAAGCTTGACAAGGATCCCTTCACTTGCTTAATCAGAGCCTAAACCTTATTTACATGAGTGAGTGCCCTTATGTCTTTACCTTGCTGCCCCTCCTTGGGCACCAATATGGAATCCATGTTAGCAACATCAAAAACACAGATTCCCCTCTCATTCTATACATTTTGCTTGCAAAACTATCCCAAATATATCAAAATTAAAAATCTATATATTTGGGTTACTTTTACTCTTATTGAGGCAGGATAACATAAAGGACAGAAAACTATCCTGGAAACCAAGAAGATCAAGGTCAGGTTCCCCTCTGACCCACAATGGCCCTGTGACTTCAGACAAGTGATTTAATCTCATTGAGCTCTTGGCAATGCTTTAATATCAGAGAGTGCAGATCTTATCAGTGGAGGGAATTTCCTCAAGTGGGAGTTCTCTTTTATCAATAAAATCATAAGTCAGGTCCCTGACTGTCTTTTTCAGGTGTATTACACATTCAAATTTTATTAGAGAGCTTACATTCATTACCTACAACTGTTACATAAGGATGAAATGCATATTTCTAGAGGTTCCTACATCTTAAATGGCTCACTGAAGTAATACTGGGCCTTCTCCAAACCTTTGCAAGGCTCCTTTGAGTATCCTGTTTCTCTTGTATAGTTTTTTATTAATTTCAGGGTTTCCATTTGTCCATGACATAATATGGGTTGGATGTTAGATCATCGTTCATCATTCTTCCTCCTATTTAATGCTAACATTATAAAAGAGTTCTTCTAGATTTGATGTATTTCTTCCTGTTATCATGACATCCCCTAATATTTAGAACCTTTAGTAAATGTGGGAACATTTTCTTAAAAACAATAACAAGGCACTATTAATCAATACTAGTAGGAGTCTTTTTAATGGAAATTTTTTCTTGTATCTAAATTAACTTCTGACTTAAAGGCCAAAAGTTTTGGTTGGTAGTTGATACTACTGGTCTTGTGATAGTTTCACAAATTTAAGGAAAGATGACTTGTAAAGGAAACATTAAAATCAAGTTAATAGTAAAAATGGTTCTGAGTGCTATTATCAACCAGGTTGTGGGAGCCATTTAGCAGAGAAGTTAATCTTTTTTTAAAAAATTCTTTATATGTCACATGAGATCTGCTAGGCAGTTTTTTAGTTCTGAAGTTAGCTCAATTCTCCTTTTTCCCTTGCAGGTCACCTTTACCACAAATGAGGCACTGTGATAATCTCCCTGAAACTCTTTCCAGGTAATCTGATTTTTGTTCTCCTCATCAGCATGGTTTCCAAGATGCCAGTTTAACTTTTACTCTCAACAACCTAACAATTTCATTTTTAACCCTTCTGCTGCAGGACCCCTTATACTTAATGGGACTTTGGCAGCACTGCAATCACTGACATTTCTGGGCTATCTGGTTTCATCAGAGAGGTCAAATTTAGCCAATGACACAACCCTGATCATCTAATGAGTTCCATGAACTGAAATGCATTAGGAAAGTCTCTAGTTTAAAGACCCTTATGTCACATAATCCTACATTTATTATACTGCAAAATAAAGGATCCTATAGGATGTTTCTCCAATTTTTCCAAACAAAAATATACAGATATATAAAATCTTACCACAACCTATGCACTATCCAAAATTATAGTTTAATATATCATTATTGACTCTTTGAATCTCTAACATATTTTTAAATGATGATTCTCAGCAGCCATCAGATATTTCAGAGCCCACTGATCTGTTTAGCTCAGTTTTCTCTTTTGTCAATGCTGCCCATTTGGTACTCCTATTGCATCTCATCTTGTCTTTTGCTATCTTCTTACTCTCTTCTCTAGCTTTCCAATTTGAGGACCATCTTTAGTTATCTTGATCTATATCTTTCCACTGGACCAAGATGGCTCTAAAGGAGAAAGTGAGGTAGATGGCTTTGCACAGCCCTCCCTCCCTTAAATCCAATTCACTTGCATAGCAGGGAATCACCTCCCTGATGTCATGGTGCTCTCCGAGAATGAGGGACAAACAAGAACATCCTTATTCATTATCTTTCCTTCAGTTTTCCTTCCCAGGTATTATCCTCCAAGTCTTTCTCCTGGTTCCAGTCTTGGCAGTCAATTATCATGCAGTCAAAGTCATGCAGTAATGACTATTTATTATCACATTAATAAAAGCAGAGATTACTGAAGTCTTATGCAAAAGTCTCATTATGGTATAGAGGTGACTCAACATTGGTTAGGGCTATACTAGGAAAGAAGCACAAGCTCTGACAGATCCTACATAGCTTGATGGTCTTTGAGCATAGATTCAATGTAAGTTAATGTCTGGATTTTAAAAACTAGCCCAAAAAAGCTGAGAAAGGCTCATCAATAGAAGGTTGACATTGGCTGATTAATGTGTTCACCTGTAGCAAAACAAAGATCACCAAACAATCACTGAGCATACACTTATTAAGAGCCAACTGCACTCCAGGTACCATTTGCTAAAATATGGAGGGAGTACATATGGATTAACTCATGAATCATAGATTTAAAGGCACTAATAACCATAAAGACTATCTTATCTAAATTTCTTACTTTATAGATGAGAAAACTGAAAATCAAAGAGCCTACGGGTCTTGTCTAAGGTTAAGTGTCAGAGATGGAATTGAAACCTGAGGCTTCCTGACTCCAAAGTCTATCCACTATATCATTATGCCTCTCTCATGGATACTTTCTGGGGAAAAAAACTGAAGCATGTATGATGTAATTATAAAATAAAGGCACTTTTAAAATGCTTAATTTTGTTTCATATTTTACTGATGCTTAAAAATAACATATTATATTTTCAACTTTAGAATCTCTCCACTTCATTCTATAAAGCAATTTTAAATTCATCAAAAAACCATAGAGAAGTTTTTAAAGGAAGTACCTTATTTATTGATTTTCAAAATAATAAAAAAAAATTTTAGTGCCAATTTGAGGACTAGTGGTACAATTTTCTTCCATCTTTTTAAAAGTAAAATGCTAAATTATTGTGCTTAACTTTAATAATAAACAATTTTGATTCCCATCAAGTAAACTGAAAGCTTCATAGGAACTACAAAAAACAAAAAACAAAACCCCAGATAAAAACAAACAACAACTAAATGCCATCAAAGGGAAAGAAAGGGAATCAAGAAAAAGGAAGCAACATAACTATTCTTCTACACATACATACACACACACATACACTATATATATATATATATATACATACAGACATACACATATATAAACATATATAAACTCTGTATGCATACATTATATATAACATCACACACCAACACATATTTATCTATATACATATAAATGCACAATGCATATATACACACCACACACATATGTGTGTATACATATATATGTATACACATATACATACAAAACCACACACACATACACATACAAAGCATTTTCAGTCTTTTATGGTTGGAGGCAGGGAAGGAGTATAAACAATAGGTACAATATAGTTTCCACATAAAAGCAATTGATGAATGCTAATAAACATTATTTTTCTTTTTCTGGTATTGTAACTTGAGGAGAAAAATAAAGAATTTTTAAGCAACAGGATCGGATGGTAGAGAGTTACTTTGTTCCCATTAGCACACAGCTGCTTATGATTTTGCTTACATGTCTGAATACTATTCTTGGAAAAGGCAATAGCCTTCAATATGTACCAGATGTAAGCAAGTGTTTATTCCAGTAAAATTCTTGCTTCGGTGAGTCAAAAGTTCATTGAATAAACAGTCCCAGTGTATAAGAAGAACTACTTTTATTGTTGGAAATAAGAGAATTCATTGGAATAAATGATGGCCATTAATTATCCCATTAGCTATAGTATTTTACTGTAGGGAGGAGTGGCACCCACTTGATTGCTATAATTTTATATTTAATTATGCCTTTTTCCAAGAAATCTGAAACATTACTGCAATCATGAACTCCAACTTAATGTAATATCTACAAATTTCACATTAATCAACTTTTTTTCTGATGATATAATGAGTTAATAACTTACCGTGTATGCAACATTTTAAAGGACTACAAACTTCTTTTTACAACTTTTTGGGAAAGATAGTGTAAATGTTCTATTTCATTACTTAAATGGATCCCTCCTATCCTCAGTTCTTCTAGTGTCATAGATAGATGTCAACCCATCCAAGCTCCCTTGTGCAATTCTAATCCATGCCTTCTCCTAGCTTTTCGGTGGAGGACCTGTCCAAAGTACTGGAGTCTTTTAACATTCATTGGGTAGCAATTAATCACTCAGCCCATCCATTAGTGTAGGCAATATTCTACGATTTTATAGATGAGGAAATCAAAGCTCTGAAAAATCAAATTGTTCTAAAAGAGCCAGAGCGAGGGCCTATGCCCTATTTTTGTTTTTTTGTAGTTCCTATGAAGCTTTCAGTTCACTTGATGGGAAGTCCAAGTCCAAGTCTAGGGTTTATCTTAAATTCTGGAAAGAAAATCAAATATAATATAAGTTGAAATTTAATGGTCTTGATACAATCCCTAAGTGACTGATAAAATAAATCACACTGAACTATTGTCAGTCTCCAAATTTTTATTATATTTATTATTTATTATTCTCCAATTCCAATTAATTCTACCCATTATCAGATTCACTGTCCTAAAACACAATCACCACCTCTCTTGGCTAAATGCTTTTCTTAGCCTTTCACTAATATCAGATAAAAGTTTGACTTCAAACTAATAGACCTAGCATTCAAGGCTATTCTTATGCCCCAACCATCATATTAATTTTATCTCCATTTGTGTATTCTCCCTTCAGTCAACCTGGTTGACGCATTGCTTTTCACCTCATACTTCTATATTCTCCTCTCTGAGCCTTTTCTCATAACATTCCTTACATCCATAATGCCTTCCTCATTCCTCTCACAAACACATCAAATTCAATCAAACTCATCTTCTTTGAGATGCTTTCTTCAATCCATGGTATCCTGCTCCCTTATTAGGATTCCTATAGAATACATTGCCTATACTGTTCATTTAGCACTCTTAACATTACTATATCTGATTTATTATTTTGACTCATTTTTTATTTTTTAAAAACTAATAATTTTTTTTTATTTTTCAAGATCCATGCAAAGATAGTTTCAACATTCACCTCTGTAAAACCTTACGTTCCAAGTTTTTCTACCTTCTTGCCTTCATTCCTTCTTCCCAAGACAACAAGTAATCCAATATAGGTTAAACATGTGCAATTCTTCTAAACATTATTTCCACATTTCTCATGATGCGCAAGAAAAATCAGATCAAAAGGGAAAAAATGAGAAAGAAAAAAAAAACAAGCAAGAAAAAAGAACAAAAACAAAAGTGAAAATACTATGTTGTGATCCATATTTAATCCCCATAGTCCTCTCTCTGAATGCAGATGACTCTCTCTATTGGAATTGCCCTGAATCACCTCATTGCTAAAAAGATCAAGTCCACCATAGATCCAAAAGATCATCACATAATCTTGTTGCTGTGTACAATTTTTCTCTTGGTTTACTCACTTGACTTAACATTAGTTCACATAAGTTAGTCTAGGCCTCTCTGAAATCATCTGGCTGATCATTTCTTGTAGAACAATAATATTATATAGCATTAATATGCCATAACTTATTTGGCCATTCTCCAACTGAGGGGGCATCCACTCAGTTTCCAGTTCCTTGCCACTACAAAAATGGCTGCTACAAACATTATTGCATATGTGGGTCCTTTTTATGATCTTTGGAATACAGGCCCAATAGAGACACTGCTGGATCAAAGAATATGCACAGTTTGGTAGGTCTTTAAATTAAAGACCTACCAAAGAACAGTTGGATCACTTCCCAATTCCACCAGCAATGTATTAGTGTCCCAATTTCCCCACATTCCCTCCAACATTTATCATTATCTTTTCCTGTCATCTTAGTCAGCCTGAGAAGTGTGAAGATGTACCTTAGAGTTGTCATAAATTACATTTCTATAATCAACAGGGATTTAGAGCATTTTATATATAACTAGAAATGGCTTTAATTTCTTCACCTAAAAATTAACTGTTCATATCCTTTGACCAATTATCAATTGGAGAATGGCTTGTATTCTTATAAATTTGTTGACTCTTTTTTTTCTAACAACTAGGTTGCAAGAGTTGAGGATATCCAGTGAGGATAATCTACCTTCAGAGGCAGCCTAATTTGGATTAGATCAAATTGAAAGGAAATTTTTCCTAATAGTTTCCTAACAAACAAATTTTTCTCTTTGCAACTTTTATCCATTTCTCATTATTGTGCTTTCTGGAAAAGTCAATTGATTCTCTGGGCCTTCCTGAGTACTATCTGCCTTACAGGACTGTTATGGAGAAAGCATTTGGTAAACCTTAAAGCATCCTGTAAATAGTAGCTCACTGGGCTCGTGATATCAAAGAGAACTGGAAGGTTCCTTCATGATCTTCAAATCATTAATGAGAGGAAAAGGCATGATATTTTTTGCATCTCTGATAATATCACAGGGCTTTGCATGGAGTAAAATTTCAATAAATATTTGTAAACCATTGAATACTTTATTCATCAAAGGCAGGACAAACTCTGAAAAAATATGTGTGGAAAGTGAGGTTCTTCATATCAAGAAGCCTGATTAGAAATAAATTATACAATATCTTTATAAAATACAGTAATTTTCATTCAACTATTTATCAGACATGTTTTTAAAAATCAGATAAATAGGGGCAGCTAGATGGCGCAGTGGATAGAGAACCAGCCCTGAAGTCAAGGAGGACCTGAGTTCAAATCTGGTGTCAGATACTTAACATTCCCTAGCTGTGTGACCCTGGGCAAGTCACTTAACCCCAATTGCCTCAGCAAAAAGAAAAAAAAATCAGATAAATTAATATATACTAGCCTTTCCCAAATATTATAATATTTCAGTTATTTTAAGGATATCATTCATTATTCTCAACTACCTTATTTTTTAAAATAAAGCAGTAATTATTCTTTATATAGCTAAAATGAATGATGTCAATCCTATATCTTGAAGTTCACGTACTTAGTCATAGAGTTCATCATACCATCATTCAGAACTTGTTTACTCATTTTGAGATATAATTGTAATAAATTTGGTCATCAGAAGGTTAAAAATCAGGGGAGAACTGCTAGTGGCAGATGCATAACAGTGAAAAGAGAGCTAATATCCTGATAATAAAATAATAACTATCAAGGATATGATATTTACTATGTTCCAGGCCCTATGCTAAGTGCTTTATAATTAGTATCTCATTTGGTCTTCCCAATAACCATGGGAAGTAGGTGCTAAAATATACTTACTTTATAAATGAGGAAACAGACAAATAAGAGACGTGACTTGTGTAGGGTCACACAGCTAGTATGTGCCTGAGACCAGATTTGAACTCAGGACTTTCTGACTTCGGTCCCAGTACTTTATCCATTGGACTACCCAAGTGACTTGAAGCAGTAAGAAAAAATACTACAGAAAGTACTAAAGAAAGATATGAGACTTGAAAAAGCACAGTAATCTTGGGTCATTTGGTGTAGAAGAAAATGGGCTGAACATAGACTCTACAGAAGGCTGAGTTCAATCCTTCTTAAAGACTTACGTGACCATGTGCATTACTTCATCCCTCTAAGCCTCAGTTACCTTAGCATTAAATTGGGGGAAATAATACATGAGACTGTTGTAAGGATCAAATGAAATAATATATGTGAAGTGTTTGATAAATATTAAAGCTTTATTCATATCATTTACTAGAAGCAAGTAGGACTATGTCTCAGAAAATAACTATATTACATTGTAGTATGATATAATGATTCATGTAATGATCATAGTATGATCAATGATTCAACAAACATTTCTTAAGCACATACTATATATACAAGACATTGAGGTTGGTACTGAGGATACCAAGGGCAACACAAAAACAGTCCCTGCCCTTAAAGTGTATCCAATCTGATTGGGCAAGGCATTATTTTGAACTGTTTTTCTTTACTTCTTCTGTTAGTTAAGTTCAGTGTACTATATTAAGGAAGCAGATAAATTTTTAGTACATTTGAAAGATTTTCCATCCAAAATAGCAAAAAATAAATTGAATATTAGTTCTTAAAGCAATAAGATTTTGCTATCTAGAAGATTAATTTCCATAGAATACCTTATTCTCTAATGATAAATAAAATCTGGTGTATTTTCCTGAAATATTCTTGAAGATCTAATCAGTAGATTAAGATTTTAATATACAGAAATGCTTAAAGCAGACATTAAATACACCAAAATGTTCACAGGTGTATCAATGACTATGTCTCCCAAGTTTCTTTAAGATATATTTTATCTTACTCCAATTAGTATCAGGAAATACACTATTAAACATAGATTTTTAAAAAATCTAACTATAATATTGAATGAACCCTGAGGGTAGAGATGAAGTAGAAGGCAAAGAAAATAGTCAATAATATTTACTAATTATAAGGTAACATTAAGATATACTCCCAAATCATACATGACAGGAACAATCATTCATTGAAATAAAAAGGAAATGTCCCAAGATTTTTGGTCACAGTTATCGGAAAGAAAATAAACATTGAGAAAAAAAATTGGACGTAGAAGAAAATGAGCTGAACTTAGACTCAAAAGAAAATTGGGTTCAAATCCAAATAGAGTCAGTGGAGATAACCAAAGACATGGAGAGTCCCAGAAGGTACACAGATAGCAAAAGGAGTGTGGGAAGTTGAGGAGAAGAAATCAGATAAGGCAATTAAGACTATGCTTTCCCTGGGTACCAACATCTGGAAAGACTTTCTCCCACTGGCCCAGTGTCTTTATGTTTTACTGTCTTCTACTGGCTTCACTTCACATAATGAGCTTGTTTCCACTTTTGACCAAAGCTTTATCACCCGAAAACTGGTACCAGTAATGAAAACTGGCATGAACTGGCAAGATGCTTTAAGGTGGTGACCACTGATAGGATCTAGCCCTCCTGTTGGATAAATGGACTTTTGTTTGAAGGTCATATGGAGGAACCTCTGTTTCTAGTATTAAAGGATGAAAGCTCAGATCCTTTCCACCACACTTCAAAGAACAGATGTGTGCAGAGAAAAGAGATGAAAGGGGAGTGAGAAGTCATTTTGGAGATTGAGGAAGAGCATAATTATTAAAATTACTTCAGAGTAGTAATTTTTTCCTTCATTTAGGCTTTTGGTCTTTATCTTGTATTCTGGTAATATGACTCTATATCATTTAACTGAGTTGCTCTAGAAAGCAAAAGATAAGTTAAAGTTAACATATCTTATTACTAAAGTATTTAGATGTCTCAGGGAAAATGTATTAATTTATTCAAGTTGAAGCTAAGTATATATAAAACCTAATGAATATTCTGTAATTCTTTTTATTTAATTAGGTTCAGGGGCTTTGTATAAGATGTATCATTCTAGTACTTTGGTTATTTATAATAATCATATTGTAGGCATATCACACACTGGCAATAAAGGCAACAGCAGGAATTCATCACTCAAAAATCAGGAGCAAAAGAATTTATTCATAATGGGAGCACTCATTTGGCAGAATATAAAGACTTTGCCTACTGCTTTATCTACATACTGTGCAATGTATGGGGTCTATAATAGCCAAGTCATGTTGACAGCTTTAAGTTATCAGAATAAAATAATTCCCCAGGTAGTAATGACCTAATCTGCTACTGCTTGCTTAATTGGTGCATTTCTTGGGGAGGGATGGAAGATGATATGGAGAAAAAGACAAATGTTCTAATGACCTCCCGGAATTCTCACCAAATTTCTTGAATTATACAAATCTTTGGGTGCTCATCTGACACTTTGAGGGCACTCTCCCAGAGAATGTGACTAATTTCCTGGGTATTTTATGAGGCTCACATATATCACATTTTTAAAATAATTTTTAAGTAGATTTAAAAAAATTATGCCTACTAGCTCTAGTTGGAAAGTGGGTAGGTGGAAACCTATTATTAACACCACAGGTTTTTGATAAATTAAAAAGGCCCAAGTGAAAGTCATACCATTTTGTTTTTCATATCACATTCAATTCCTCCTAGCAAATCTTTCATCCCTCAGGGATGAAGGAATATTTCTACAAGCAGACTCTCTGAATCACAGTAGAATTTTAGGCTTAGGGGTCTTCCATTAAATGACACTCTTATTAGATGGTATCTTTGTCCTCAGGAGCTTATATGAAGTTGATTCACATCAGTATAGGACCCTTACATTAAACATATGAGAGAAGTAAGACATTCCTCTATTTCATTATTCTGATCAGGATGTTAGAAGTAGACACAGAGAATTAAATTGATGGGATCAAATAAGCAGCAAGATAGGGAAGATGAATCAGGTTTCTTAACTCCCCATGGTCCTCCATGTTCATTTTTCATTACTTCCTAATTACAGCTCTCCATTTCAATCATACCAATCTATTTCACTGTCCACTTTCCACACAAAATTGGTTAATTCCCACTTTGCTCATGCCATCTGCCCTCCTTTCTGCGAGTCTCACTTAGAATGTCATTGAAAACCTGGATCCAAACTAGTTTCTTATTGAAAGTTCTCCCTTATTCAACCTCCAATATTGTAATCAATACTTTATACTTTTTCCCTAGTACAACTCAATGGTACAGTCAACTTGTTTCTGAGTCTCTTTATAGTTTTAATGGATGGATATTTTCATCTCCTTGAAAAGACTCTAAATTCCTTAAGTTTAGGAACTATTTCTTACTTCTATGGTATTGAACCACTCCCATACCCCATCCCCTAATACAACACTCTGACCATAGATAGCACACGTGCTCTGTTCATAATGAATGCTCAATATATACTTAACTACTCCATTTCCTAAAGCCTCTTAATACCCCTTTTATCATAATCCTACCAAATCAATCAATTGCTCAGTGAGCATTTATTAAGCCCCTACTATGTGCCAGCAACATGCTTAAACAACGCAAAGGATATGAACAGACAATTTTCAGAGGATGAAATTAAAACTATTTGTAGTCACATGAAAAGGTTCTCCAAATCACTATTGATCAGAGAAATGCAAATTAAAACAACTCTGAGGTACCACTACACACCTGTCAGATTAGCTAAAATGATAGGAAATGATAATGACGAATGTCGGAGGGGATGTGGGAAGGCTGGGACACTGATGCATTGTTGATGGAACTGTGAACAGATCCCAGCCATTCTGGAGAGCAATTTGGAGCTATGCTCAAAAAGTTATCAAACTGTGCATACCCTTTGACCCAGCAGTGTTTCTATTGGGCCTATATCCCAAAGAGATCTTAAAGGAAGGAAAGGGACCCACATGTGCAAGAATGTTTGTGGCAGCCCTTTTTGTAGTAGCTAGAGACTGGAAACTGAATGGATGCCCATCAATTGGAGAGTGACTGAATAAATTATGGTATATGAATGTTATGGAATATTATTGTTCTACAAAACACGACCAGCAGGATTATTTCAGAGAGGCCTGGAGAGACTTGCATGGACTGATGCTGAGTGAAATAAGCAGAACCAGGAGATCATTATACACGGCAACAACAAGACTATATGATGATCAATTCTGATGGTCATGGCTCTCTTCAACAATGAAATGTTTCAAACCAGTTCCAATTGTTCAGTGAAGAAAGCCATATACACTCAGAGAAAGGGATGTGAAATGTGGACCACAACACATCATTTTCATGCTCTCGATGGATGTTTGCTTGCATTGTGTTTCCTTTCTCGATTTTCTTTCTTGTAGATACGATTTTTCTTGCACAACAATGATAAGTGTGGAAATATGTATACATATATTTGGTTTGTCAAGTACTTTAACATAATTAACATGTAGCGGATATCCTGCTATCTAGGGGAGAGGAGGGGACTGGGAGGAAAATTTGTAACAAAAAGCTTTGTAAGGGTTAATGTTGAAGAATTACCCATACATATGTTTTGCAAATAAAAAAAAACATGCTTAGACAACGAAAACATGAATATAAAAATGAGACTCTCTCTCCCCTCAAGGAGTTTATATTTTCCTACTCAATGATATCTATTAATATCAAAGAGTAACATGCTGTATGACTTCAAGCCAGACTTTCTTCTTTCTTTTTCTGTTAAAAAAAAATCGGGGCAGCTGGTGGTGCAGTGGATAGAGCACCAGCCCTGAAGTCAGGAGGAGTTGGGTTCAAATTTGGTCTCAGACATTTAACACTTCCTAGCTGTGTGACCTTGGGCAAGTCACTTAACCCCAATTGCCTCAGGGGAAAAAAAGATTGTAAATAATACCTAGATTAACTCTAACAGGATTGCTGGGAGTCAGGCACTTGGCAAAATTTGAAGTACTATAAGTACAGGCTATTATAGAGTTCTTTTCTTAAATTTCCCTTTATACTTATGACTTCCTTCTTATTTATTAAAAGTTTATTTCACATCCGACACTGTCATTCTCATTCCCCAAGTAGATAAGATTTATTTGCTCCTACCGAATGCTGTTCTTATTAAGAGTGCTTTAAACTTTAGATGAACACTACATCAAGAAAAAAAGGACATTTCTATGTGGAATATAGAGAAACCAAACACTAAACAATTACTGAATCATAGGACATTTCCCCTGGGCACAGGATTTATTCATAAACAAATGGCTCTTCAGAGCATTTCTGTTATGAAGCACTTAAGGCATTTTCTAAAGAGAAAAAGAAATGAAAATGTTACTATAAATAAGTGTCACATGCTTACATATTACACATGTTAATGCTAAAGCTTCAAAAGATAGACATTAGAGGTGGGGAGTCTTATATGTTGCAGCATTACAAAGGCAGGCACTATATTATTTCCATCAAAGATGGAACAAAGAGAATGAGCTAAAAATGTATGGGAAGGGATTTAGGGCAAGGAACAGAACGGAAGATAAAACTAGAACTGGTAGGAACCTTAGAGCTCATCCAGTCCAGCCCCTTTAATTTAGAGAGAAGGAAATTGAGACCCAGAGAGAGATGAAATGACTGTTCAACATCACAGAGGTAATACATGGCAAAGCTGCAATTCAAACTCAGGTTGTTTGACTTCAGATTTGAAAAGCATTATGAAAGAACCAGTTGGACATGGTTTGATTATAGGAGGATTAAGAAAATGGGAGGTGATGTCTATGAAATAACTGAAAACGAACTCTTGACAGAACTGTGAAGAAAATGAAGAAATTCATTTGGGGGAAGGGACAAGATGGGGTAAAGTAAAGGAGAAGCTTGGTTTTATATATTTTGAGCTTCAGGTGATGGCGATGTACTCACGAGACGGTGTAGACTCCAGCTGCCAGCTAGGGAAGTAGACAGGAAGGTTCAGTAGGAAATGTTGTTGGAGGTTCACATCTGGGAGTTATTCACATTATTGCTGGTTGAAGCTATAAAAGGGAACGTTATCTCCTAAAGAATTTAGAAAGACCATCTGGCCAAGAATTACACTCCAGGAAACAGTGACATTTTAGGGGTAAGAAAGAGAGTTACTGAAAGACCAAGTGTGCTTAGAGAGGGGAAGGTAGTGAATGAAGACACAAGTTGGTATTCCAGACACAAGTTGCATTTTTCCTATTTAACCTGTGGCTTCTTAACACTGCTAATTTTTATATTAAAAGATTATTATACATTAAAGGCCATAATATACACAGTGATCCAGCAGCTCTTTTGGTTAACAGTGATTAAAAATATAGCTCCCTTTTCATATACCAGTGTGGACCACTGGTATACTATCATGAAAGTCAAGGGAATTTCAAGGAGACAGTGGTGAACAATGTACACAGACATAGAATTATCAAGGAAAATTAAAAAAAGAAAAAAATCAATGAAAATGATATTTAAGAGGTCGTAGGTGAGTAAAGGAATAGGGATAAAAGTCAGAACAGAACTATGTTAGGTAATGTTGCTGGCACAAAAGAAGCATGACATGATTCCATTTCTTTTTCCCTCCCTCTATCTCTTCTTCCCTTCTCTCCTCTTCTTCTTTCCTTCCTTCCATTATTCCCTCATTCTTTCCTTTTCTTCCTTCCTTTCTTCTTTCTACAAGCACTTATTAATTGCTTTGCTATTTGCCAAGTACTATGCAAAGCAACGGAGACACAAGCATACAAAAAACAAAACAACCCTTGCACTCATAGAGTTTATAGTCTAAGAGGAGGGACAACATGTAAATTAGGAAGTCCTTACTAGGCTAAATCCATTCTGGTAGATACAATGCTCATGAAACAACTCTAAAACAGTATAAAATGTTGAAGCAAAAATAATGCACAATAATTTGAGGTATACCTAATGAATCAATTAATGACTAATCTTGATCAATTCAACAAGCATTTATAAAGCACCTACCATGTGTCAGGAATTATGTTAGGTACACTGAGTCCCATAATAGATATGCTCAAACACAGCTTTCCAGGATACTATTGCTGGATCTTCTACTCACTATAGAGATCCCCTAGGTTCTGCCCTATGCCTCTCTTCTTTTTTCTCTCTGATTCTCACCTCTCATATACTCTAATTTTTCTCCTTTACTTCAATCTCACAACTTCAACTATCTAT
>JAJPUD010000094.1:42736-58790 GCA_023553655.1 Myrmecobius fasciatus | reverse complement strand
CCCCCATATCCAATCTGTTGCCAAATTCTATAATTTGGCATAATTCTTTAATTCTTTCTTTTCTTTGCTACTAATACCACACTAATGCAGACCCTTATCATCTCACATGTAAACCACTGAAATAGCTTGGTTGGGTTTTCTGCCTCAAGTTCTCCTCTATTCTAATCCATACTCCACTCAGCTATCAACTTGATCTTCCTAAAAGCTCAGGTCGGATCATGTCATCCCAATATTCAAAAAAACTCCAGTGGTTCCTTGTTACCTGGAGTGGCCAGGATCAAATATAAAATCCTGTTTGTTTTAGAACCCTTCATAACATGGTTCCTTCATATCTTTCCAGTCTTCTGCATTATTCCCCTCTATATACTCTGCAATCCAGTTATACCAGACTCCTTGCTGTTTCAAGACTTTTCACCTCTGAACTGTGTATTTTCATTGTTTGGTCCTCATTCCTAGAATTCTCTTCCTCCTAATCTTTACCTTCTCACCTTCCTGTCTTCCTCAAGTCCTAGCTAAAACTTTACCTCCTGCAAGAAATTTTTCATGATCCCATTTAATGTTAATTAAATCCCTTCCTTCCTTCCTTCCTTTCTTCCTCCCTCCCTCCTTTTCACCTTTCTCTCATAGTTATTTACATATTGGCTTTCTCCATTAAACTGTGAGCTCCTTGACAGCAAGTAGAATTTTTGTCTTCTTTGTATTCTCAGTGCTTAGTACCTGGCACTTAGTAGGTCCTTAGTAAATGCTTTTAGACCTGACTTGAATTCCAGTTGAATAATTATTTTGTTAATGTATACAAACATATAGAGTCTTATGAAGTTATATTTGGACAGAAATCCAGTTGATTGAGTCCTACTTTCCCATTAGCCACTGTTACAAAAATCAACATGTTGCAGTCAAAAATAGGGATTGTAACTGGGTCGTCTATTTCTGCTCTAGAAATTTCAACACATATTTAACCTGGAAAGTCTTTGGGAATACCCCAAGTTTCAGGCTTACATGAATCAGGTTGAATCTTGGAGCAGCTCTCCCCAAATCTATCCATTTGGTTTGATTTGGCTGCAATTTGAGTGGTCTCTCAGACATTTTACAATATAGCTTAAATATAACTCATGACTAGGTCTCCAAAATCTGGGTCAAGACTTACCCTAGTTCCCATACAATTACTCAAGGTAACAATGAGTCTTTACTCCATCCCTCAGAAAATATAGAAAACAAATAAAGAACTTAGCCCAGAAATAATAGTTTTACTTCTCCCTCCCCAGAAAAATCTAATTTTTCCCCTGGGTTCTACATATTTATGGACATAGAAAATGCCATCCTATGCTTTGAAATCTCCTCAGAAGGGAAATTAATTTGAGATTTATCTAGGAACTCTCTTGACATTCTGATAAGTCTTTCATCACTCCAGAAACTCATTTTGTTCTTCAGTCTTTTGGTATGGCCCTTTGTTCCAGAAAGAAACAGAACTTGGCATTGTGAGAAAGGAAATCCCTAATCATCATACCTACACCATCTGAAAAAAAAAAGTTATAGCAGTAGATGAAGGTAAAGCCTTTAGTTTTCTGTATATCCTCTTAGATCTATAAGTTTCAGAACCTTGTCCCCAGTTCCTTTCTCTCAACCAGACCTACATTTCCCAGGAATTACCTGGTAAGAGGCTGGATTCCAAGATTCTGTTCTCTGCAACAACAGTCATGATGGTGGTGGTGAAAATTTGCAATTATATAGTTTTTTTTTAAAGATTTTCATACATATGTTGGCTCAGTTTATGAAAGCTCCAAGAGACTAGCACTAAAAACGGCCCTTTTCTCTGTTAGGGCAGATAGATCCCATAACCCTTGAATTTAGGGCTGCTAGAGAGATAACCAAAAGCTAATACTTCTGAGGATCTCCTCCCTATCTTACTAGAAACCTGGATTTTGGAACTCTCCAGGGACTCTATATTACTCAACAAAACTTTCTTTCCTTATGCAAGAGTCTAGAGTTTAGGAACTCAGGGACCAAGGTTTCTCTTCTAGATCTACATAAATAAGAACACACATACCTGCAAAAGCCTCTTATGCAAGGCATCCATTCACAATTTCTTTAGGAATTAAAGAAGGAGAAGAAGCTTTGTGATTGCATGTATTCTGCCCCCCACTCTCGCCAAGATCCAGGTCTGCTTTTAGCTCTCTTACTTTCTTATTACAATCCTAGAAAAGAGGAAAAGCTTGTTTCTACACTGTAATGTTTTTTCCATACCCCAATAGGCTGAGGCAACAAATTCATCCCCAATCCATTCCCATTGAATGAGTCAAATATGCATGTCCATACCCTCACACAGAGAGACACACACACTCAGTCTTAAATTAAAGCTGGCAACATGTAAAGTCCAAGAACATCCTTGTGTTGTGTTACACATTGGATTATTACTAAAAAAAAAAAACACACATAAAACAAATATGCAAAAAATACAAAGATTAACACCCAAAACCAAAGACCTATGTTGGTATACTGGTTTTGTTCAGCTGACTATAAGCATTTATTCTACCAGCAAAAACTGTCTAAATATCTGGAATTGAGCATTGGATCATTTTGCCAACACATCTTATTTTATATCTATAAGCCTTAATGATATATCCTTATCTAATGGAAGCACGAACATAAATCTTTAGCACATAAGCATTACTTAGAGTGCTCATATAAAGGCTTATTTTAGGTAGAAATAGAAAATAAGTGCTTTCTAGAATAAGACACTCTGTCTGGAACATTTGTTCCATATTCTCCTTCATTCTTATTATATCACAGTTAAGAACTAGCAAAAATACAGCCATTAACTTGTGGTTGGAGCAAAGTATTTTCCTTTGAATCCAAGTAATTCCTTTTAAAGATAGTGCTTTATAAGAGGGCATTTTTGTGAATTGGATAATGGTATTTATCTGTTGTTCAAACACTGATAAAAGTTCAAGTGTGCTTATGTAATCATCACTTTCCTTAGAGATGCAACTTTAATTTTTAAGATTCTCCTTAGTTTGTTTTAGAATCATTCCAATTTAATTTAGAAAATCTCAAAATCTTGGAGGAAAGAAAACAAATATAATCTATTTTGATGTTGAAATCCTCAAATTTGCACATGTACTAACAGCTATCAGTTTAGCACTCCTTTAAAATCTCTCTGGGATATACTTGAAATTTTAAATTGTGAGCCATAAAAACAAATAGGAAAAACTTATGGATACATAAATGAGATTTTTAAATGGTTATAGACTTTGCCATTGGTTTATATAGCATGCAGTAGTAGGCAGGAAAAGAAAATAAAGACTTCCAGTCTGCCATGAATAAAATGATCCAGGTCATCATTTATCTATACTCTAGTTACTATATCAAAATAGAGAGGCACAGATCCTGAAAATATGAGGGTATTAAATGCATTTTTACCAATAAATAGAATGCTCTTGGGGAATTGATTGCCTCTCAGAAAGCCATCAACTCTGGAGTGATAGCATGTGCTACATTGTGGTCAAGAATAGTCTCAACCAGAGACATTGCAAAGAATCAGGAGTTCCCATGTATAAAAATAAGTTGAAATACATCATCCACATATCAACAAAGGCCAATTGGCCCAAATCCAAAAACAGATCAGGTAGCCTCTAAAAAGGAGCTTTAATATATATGGAAAATGACCAATTGAATTACTGATGCTCACAAGTCTCAACTGCATCATTTCTGACACTGACAAGCTTGTGAAACATATGCACAAAATTTGCATGGTGATGTAATTTTTACAGACATTAAGATCACTTGGACTTATTTGGTGAAGACAAAAAAATTTATTCTTTTTGTGATGAAAGATCAGTAGAGTGGTTAGTGGCTATAAACCAAAACCAAAAATTCACAATACAAGACCTTTGAATCTTAGAAGTAAAATAACAGTTCACAGGAACAGTCACGGAAATGGGCCAAGAAAGAACAAAGTCTTCTAACTCCAGAAACTATTCTGTTCTACTGGGATGTAGTTCAAATAAGGTACTGAGTAATAGTGATATTTCCAGAAACATTCAAGTGAAAATGATAGTCAAGAGCTATGACATGTAGAGTTAATCCAATACATGACTAAATGTCAAAAAGCATTGACGTTTAAGGTTATAATATTAATCAATAAGGTATCTATACATGTGAGGTACAAGGTCATATGGTTACTAAGAAAATAACCCAGTAGTATTACCAAGCTAGAGCTCAAAAAAATAAATTATTATACTGTACAGTCAACTCCTCATTAAATACCCAAAGATGAATTACCCATAATAAGTGGACACTGAAATAAACACTGGATCTAGAGTTAGATCCAATGTGGACACTTCATGGCTAAACTGGCCTTGGCCAAATTGCTGAACATTTCAAAGCCTCAGTTTCCACATGTATAAAATAGAGCTAGTAATACTTTCATAACTTAATTCACAGGGCAGATTTATTTTTTTATTTTAAAGCTTTTTATTTTCAAAACATATGCACAATGAACTGATGCTGAGTGAAACGAGCAGAATCAGGAGATCATCATACACAGCAACAACAGTATTACATGATGATCAATTCTGATGGACATGGCTCTCTGCAACAAAGAATTGTCTCAAACCAGTTCCAATTGTTCACTGAAGAAAACCATATACACCCAGAGAGAGGGAAATGAAATATGGACCACAACGTAACATTTTCATGATCTCTATTGACATTTGCTTGCATTGTGTTGCCTTTCTGTGATTCTTTTTTTTTTCTTCTTGTAGATAGGATTTTTCTTGCATAACTTCTCAAGCATTTCAACATTATTAACATGTAGTGGACTTCCTGCCATCTAGGGGAGGGGAGGGGACTGGGGGTAAAATTTGTAATGGAAAACTTTGTAAAGATCAATATTGGGGAACTACCCATACATATGTTATACAAATAAAAAGCTTTAATAAAAAAAAAAACAAAACATATGCACAGTTTTTAACAATCATCCTTGCAAAATCTTGTGTTCCAAATTTTTTCTCCCTCCCTTCCCCTAACCCCTCCCCTAAATGGCAAGTAATCCAAAATATTTTAAACATGGGCAATTCTTCTATACATATTTCCACAATTATCATGCTGCACAAGAAAAATCAGATGAAAAAGGGAAAAAATGAGAAAGAAAACAAAATGCAAGCAAACAACGATAAAAAAAGTGAAAATACTATGTTGTGATCCACACTTAGTTTCCACAGTCCTCTCTCTAGGTGCAGATGGCTCTCTCTACCATAAGACCATTGGAATTGCCCAGAATCACTTCATTGTTGAAGAAAGTCACATCCATCACAATTGATCATCTTATAATCTTGTTGTTGCCATGTACAATGATCTCCTGGTTCTGCTCATTTCACTTAGCATCAATTCAAGTAACTCTCTCCAGACCTCTCTGAAATCATCCTGCTGATAGTTTCTTATAGAACAATAATATCTATAATATTCATATGCCGTAACTTATTCAGTCATTCTCCAACTGAAGGACAAGCATTCAGTCTCCAGCTTCTTGCCACTACAAAAAAGGCTGCCACAAACATATTTGCACATATGGGTCATTTTCCTTTTTTTATGATCTCTTTGGGATATAGACCCAGTAGGGACATAAAGGGTATGTACAGTTTGATTACCCTTTGGGCATAGTTCCATATTGCTCTCTAGAATGGTTGGATCCGTTTACAGTTCCACCAGCAATGTATTAGTGCCCCAGTTTTCCCACATCCCCTCCAACATTCTTCATTATCTTTTCCTGTCATCTTCGCCAATCTGAGAGGTGTATAGTGGTACCTTAAGGCAGATTTGAAGAAAGTACTTTGTAAATCTTAAAGACCCCTCCCAAAATGAGCTATTTACTGATGCATGAATCTTGCTTTTCCTCCTCCTCTCTTCCCTGTTCATTAGTATCTCCACCAAAAGATAAGTTGGGCAGAAGAGGCAAGAAAAGTTTATACTCAAACTTGTCAAAGACAGACATTTAATTACACCATTGTCCTGAACCTAGGCCCCTCTTCTCAAGCATTTACAGCAAAAAAAAGAGCATCTTCTATAGATGAAAACATCATAATTCTACTTTATAGTGACTATAGTTCTCGGAAATATATTTTATAGCCTTCAAAATAATACACCAATGACATATAAATTCAACTGATTAAGTATAAGTTTAATGGAAGGAAGATATGCTTCATTTTAATTATTTTTTCAAATTACCTCTAATAAACAACTTAGTGCAATGGAAAGAGGATTGCAGAAGATTATGCCCATAAATCCAACATTTGCTATGTCAGTCTTTCAATAAATATTTATTAAGTGCCTACTATGTGTCAGGAACTGTGCTAAGCTCTGGGGATACAAAAAAGAGGCAAAAGACAGTCCCTGACTTCAAGGAGTCTGCAATCTAATGGGGGAGACAACTGACAAATACATGTATAAACAAGCTATATACTGGATAAACAGGAAATAATTAAAAGAGAGCAGACACTAGAATTTAGAGGAATTAGGAAAGTCTTCCTGTAGAAAATGAAAATCGTGTGATTTGGAACAAATTACATAATCCCTGAGTCAGTTTCTTGCTATTGAAAGGGAGACAATAACATCTGCACAATTTAATTCACAGAGCTGTTACAAAACTCAATCAATAAACATTTACTAAGTCCCTATTATATGCCAGATATTGTGCTAGGATTTAATAATCTACCCACTACATTTCTCATTATATACTGTCCTAGTCTTTCACTATAGAAGCTGTTAGGTGGTGCCATAGTGCATAGTATTGGACCCGGAGTCAGGATAACATCTTCCTGAGTTCAAATCCAGCTTCAGACACTTACTAGCTATGTGACCATGGGCAAGTCACTTAACTCTGCTAGCCTCAGTTTTCTCATCTATAAAATGGTTTAGAGAAGGAAATAGCAAACCACTTCACTATTTTTGTCAAAGAAACCCCAAATAGGGTTGCAAAGGGTCATTCATGACCAATCAACAAGAGTCTCTTACTATAACAAGTAATTCAGCTTTTTTTTCCATTCTTCTGTTACTCATTTGCTCTACTCTTTTCTCTTGCCCTGAATTCTGTCACTTTTCCCCTATGGGATTTCCCAGACTTGAACATAAGAGTGGAAGAGGCAGACTGTAAAAAAAACAACAATCACCCTAACCTTTCTATCCAGAATGAAAATATAATAATTGGAAAGTCTGAGAACAGTTAAAAAGAGAGGGTCACAACACTGAAAACACCCTAAATAGAAACAAAAATCAAAATCATTCTAATAGAAGTCAACTGTGTTCTCACTAGAATGGGCAATAATATTAAGAGTTCTCTCTATTTCATTAGCAGCACAAGAGCCTGACATACTTGCTGTAATTTTTCTGTATTTCCTACCCCACTCACCTGTCTGGATTTTTGCTTTAGTCGGGGAGGAAACTGGCCAAGTCTGTCATAGTTACTTCTACAGATGACTGCAGGCCATGTAGTTAGTTGATGGGAGTGTTCTTTAAATTTCATTTTGTATTACAGATTTTACTACGGCTAGAATGTGGCTTAAGTCCTATTTATAGGTTGTCCACTTTATATATATTTTATATAATAAATATATTCACTTTATATAATATTCTGGGGAAAATATGGTCTAATTTCTTTTTTTTTTAAATTTTTATTTAATTTGAATAACATATGTGTGGGTAATTCTTCAACAATAACCCTTACATAGCTTTCCGTTACAAATTTTTCCCCCCAACTCCCCACCCCTCCCCTAGATGGCAGGATATCCACTACATGTTAATTATGTTAAAATATTGGCAAATCGAATATATGTATACATATTTCCAAACTTATCATTGTTGTGCAAGAAAAATCTTATCTATACAAACGATATATCAGATAAAGGAAACACAATGTAAGCAAACATCAATCAAGGAGTATGAGAATGTTATGTTGTGGTCCACATTTCGCATCCCTCTCTCTGGGTGTATATGGCTTTCTTCAGTGAACAATTGGAGGTGGTTTGAAACATTTCATTGTTGAAGAGAGTCATGTCCATCAGAATTGATCGTCATATAGTACTGTTGTTGCCGTGTATAATGATCTCCTGGTTCTGCTCATTTCACTCAGCATCAGTTCATGTAAGTCTCTCCAGGCCTCTCTGAAATCATCTTGCTGGTCATTTCTTACAGAACAATAATATTCCATAACATTCATATACCATAATTTATTCAGCCATTCTCCAATTGAAGGGCATCTATTCAATTTCCAGTTTCTAGCCACTACAAAAAGGGCTGCCACAAACATTCTTGCACATGTGGGGCCTTTTCCTTCCTTTATGATTTCTTTGGGATATAAGCCCAATAGAAATGCTGCTGGGTCAAAGGGTATGCACAGTTTGATAACTTTTTGAGCATAGCTCCAAATTGTTCTCCAGAATGGCTGTATCCGTTCACAGCTCCACCAACAATGCATCAGTGTCCCAGCCTTCCCACAACCCCTCCAACATTCATCATTAACTTTTCCTGTCATTTTAGCCAATCTGACAGGTGTGAAGTGGTATCTCAGGGTTGTCTTGATTTGCATTTCTCTGATCAATAGTGATTTGGAGCACCTTTTCATATGACTATAAATAGTTTTAATTTCATCCTCTGAAAATTGTCTGTTCATATCCTTTGACCATTTATTGATTGGAGAATGGCTTGAATTTTTATAAATATGAGACAATTCTCTATAAAATATGGTCTAATTTCTTGCCATGTTTTCTTCCCTTATCATATATCACATGCTATGGTGTAATAATGAATTAATACTTACAAAATGACCAGGGAGTTTTTAAAATATCTCTGAATCAAGAAAAAAGATTTGGGGCTATTGCGTCTGAATTCTAGTTTTTACTCATGTTCTTCCACAAAACGATTGTGGAAGGAAAACAGCAACTCCAACCAAAAAAGGGGCCACATCATTAGTGTGCTGCAGAAGCTATGGCATTGGACTTAGCCTGAGAAAGATACGACATCAAATCTCACCTCAGCTACCTACTAGCTATGAGACACTGGGACAAGCAGCTTAGCTTCTCTCTGTTTTGATTTCTTCTTCTGTTGTTGTCCCTTTTTTTCTGAAGAAGATGACCAATTACATCATGATTATGCCTTGACTTAGGAACTGGATTTAAGGGAGGCAGTTACTTACACAAAGGCATCAGCCTCTTTGTTCCAGGAGCATCAAAGTCTAGTGGTGAGGCAAAGGTCTGGATGACTGGTGATGGCCAAAGATGCAGTAGAGACACTAGCATCTCTGATCTCTGACCAATCCCTAAGCACTCCACAGCACCTGTTTTAGGCCATCTCCATGGCCAATGGAATTTAATGGTTCTCATCTTCCCATTCTGCCTGGGGAAGTCTTCACGTGCTTTGGGTAGACATCGCCAACCAATGGGTTGTACCCTCAACCTGGTTTAGCCCATCTGCTGAGGCAGTTTACTAAATTGCAGCTTTCTGCTATAGCTCTTTGTTTCTTTTTCCTTTTTTGGTGAAGCAATTGGAGTTAAGTGACTTGCTCAGGGTCACACAGCTAGGAAGTGTTAAGTGTTTGAGTTCAGATCTCAAGTCCTTTGGACTCTAAGGCTGTTGCTCTATCTCTTGTGCCATCTAAATGCCCCAATGCTATAGCTTTTTGGACCCACAGGTGAGAGCTGGGTGAAGGTGGTATATGAGTAGTCCTAAAAAAAGGCCTCAGCTGACTCACATCAGAAGTACTAGTCTTCCTTAAACATCCCCCAAACCCCTCCTAAACCAAAGGGCCTGTGACTGCAGAGAAGGAATGAATGTGTGTATGTATGGGGGAGTGCTCCCCAAATACAGGTGTGGGGTAGCTCAAGGACCTGCTGCTGTGGCTGAGGGTGCCCATGTGGGATTACTTCAAGGGATTTTTGGATCCCATAGCCTCTAAGGGCCCTTTCATCTTGAAACCTATGATCCAATGACTATCTTCTGGGTTAGGGACATTAGGAGATCTGAAGAGTTGATAACATTTTCCCACCATTAGATCTATAAGCCATATCCCTTAAAGGATCAATTCTCAAATATAAGTAGCCACTGACTTAGATCTAAGTCAGGTTCATCCATAATACATGGAAAATGTCACAGGAATTTCCCTTCTTTTCCATTCTACTTTCAGTCTCCATTACCTTTCAATTTTCCTCCTACACAGACCTTGCTATTTCCTAGAAGTCTCATGAGGTAATTCACTTTTTTGTCCCCTGATGGGTCTGCCAGGGCAATGTGGGCAGCTGCAAGGGGATGGGGATAAAGAGGGGAGGTTAAGTTCCAGAGCCAATTCTTCATTTTCCCTCCCTGCTGCTAGTTCCTCTATCTGCACTTGTTATCATCTCTTTTAACCTTGCCTCCTAATCCCCACTATTACCACAGTAAGGAATCTATGTAATGGGGACAGCAAAGTTGCTGCTTCAGAAAATAACCCAAATACACCAGTCTTTCTTCTATGTGCAGATGAAATCTGAAAGTAAAATTATTATGGTTGGTTGAATAACCCATCACCATTGTAGAACTGTTGGTCTTGAGATGAAGAGGAAATATCAGTGTATGCTGTGGTGATCTTTTGTTTCTAATTTTTCTCTGTTTCTCTGGTTTCCCAATATTTCATGTGACTCTAGGAAAGTTTTTGTACTGAGAGATGCCATGAACTGCCTGAGGTTTAGGGCACAAAGAACATTAGTGGGTATAAAGTATGTCATGGGGCACTTGACAAACCCCAATTTAACAATGCCTTTTCAGCCACTTCCAATTTTACTAAATGTGCTTGTCAGGAGTCATAGGATTCAAACTCCCCCCACAATCCTCTCCTGCACTTTGTGTAAGAGTATTATATGTCTTGTGATAACATATCTAGGATGATTACATTGAATTTTGTTTTTTCTCTGATACAAACTTTTCTCAAAATCTTGCATTATCCAATTCTGTACCTATTGGTCTACGACTATTACTTTAAGTGCCTTGATCTAAGTGGGAAAAAAAACAAAGGGAAAGATATCAGAAGAGTCCTTTTTTACTTGGGGTATACTTCAAAAATATTTCAGAGGAACTATAGGATACATCAGAGATAAGAGAATAGGGGAGAAGTTGTTTTCTATTCTGCAGGGCTCAAGGGAAGGAGGAGGTGAAACAAGCATTGATTTATAAGTGCCTATTATGAGCCAGATACTGTGCTAAAATACTTTACAAATATCTGATCATCATAACAAACTTGGAAGGTAGGTACTATTATTATTTCTATTTTACAGATGAGTAAAATGAGGCAGATTGAGGTAATGTTTATTTTTTAAAGTGACTTGGCCAATATCATATAGATAGTAAGTGTCTCAGTTCACATTTGAACTCAGATCTTAACTTCAGGGTCAGTGTTCTATCTACTGCATCTCTTGGCTGAAAGCTTGAGTCTGAGACAGCAAGTAATGACAATATTAAAGAAACAGATAGATTTACCCCTATAACAGATGTTCTTAAATTGGAATCCATGAATTTGGTTTTTTAAAAATAGATACATAGATGCATACATATGCTATAGGAGACATGTATATATGTATCTATGTTAACATATATGTGTACATGTATGTATGTATACATGCACACACATGTGTGTGTAACTCAAGAGAAGGAGGTACCAATAGCTTGAGGGTTTTCCCATCCTAGTTACTTTATCTGTTTCCTGACTAATGCAGGAATAGATGAATTTCCTTTTGACATACTTTAAAGTTGCTGGCCCTGTTTTTGTTTCTGTTGTAACTTTTCCTGGCTCCAGAAAAGTCACCCTGAAGTAAGGTAAGCTGGAGGTCATATAATATTCGAGGGACAGAACTAGAAACCTGGGATCCTTATTCCAAGGCTAATTTTCTCCATGAGCTGCCAATTTTTAGAGCAATCACTGTATGCCATATTTTAACCCCCTTTTGTAGGGCTAGAACATCAAGCATATTTCTGGATTAAAAATAATTCCCCATGAGTCAGTTTCTAAAATTTGGCAGGTCTACGCCAGTCAGTAAAATATGGCTATAAACCAGAAACCTAATCTAGCAGAATACACCACAGTCAATCCCCACTTCTCCCTGTCCCCCAACAGCTTCAGATCTGAAGAAGGTTCTCTCCTTGAAAGAGGGAAGTGGCTTTTTTGTGTGAGCAGCTGCTCCTTTCCCCAAGTTATTATTACTTGGGAAAAGAAGTGTGGACATCCTATCCCTACTGATCAAAAAACCGTGAAACCAAAGGGAATCCTGCAAGGTTATTTCACAGGAAATCAGCTTTTAAAAAATACCAGGAGAGATCTGGTCTAGCACAATGCTGGGCACAAGAGGCAACTGGCACACCAGGAATAACCAATCTCCCCTAAACACTCACACAAAAGCAGCCAGGGGGACAGATAAGGTTCTGAGAAGACAGAGAACAGCCTGAAGGTGGATGGGGGGACGCCTGGAGGGTCAAAACCAGAGACTGGCAGGATTCCTTGCAAATAGGGAGTAAACACTAAGACTAGCATCATTTGGGTCTCTGCCTAGGACCATCACTGCTTGATGGGTTGGGAATAAGTAGAATGCTGACTAAGCAACTTCAGTCAGCTCCCACTGCAGGGAACAGCGATAGCAGCAGAAGTAGGGGAGCTGACCACTGCAGGTGGACTGAGGAAAGGAGGGTTGGCAGGAAGGAACTTTGACTCTCATCTCGCAGAGGGTGGCTTTAGCTGGAAGGTAAGAATGGGAATATATTAGGAAAGGAGGACAGCCAGGGCAAATCCATTTGGCTGCTACTGTGGCTTAAGGTATATAAATATTTTTTCTCATCTCTAAAATTTTTTAAAAAGGAATTTTTGCATATAATGGGGCATAATATGGTAGAAACTAAGGGGAAATTACACTTGTCTGGAAGTCTGGACCAGAGGTGTTGCTCGCTTCCTCTCGCGCGCTCTCTCTCTCTCTCTCTCTCTCTCACACACACACACACACACACACACACACACACACCACTCTCCCTAGTATAGGCCCAGCAAAATTAAAATGTGATGGGAAAATATTTAACAACAAAAATAAAAATATAACAAAATATAGCTAATAAAACATTTTAAATCTAAGTAAATATGCAATCCTTAAGGATCCTTATGTGTGGATTGGTAACTCCCATTTACATATGAGTTTGTTCCATTTGTCTAAGCCTTGGTTTGAAGTCCTGGCTCTCTCTCTTCTACTAACTAGCTGTAATCTCTCCTCTCCTCTTCCTTTCATTCTCTTTCCTTCTTCCTCTCTCTTCTCCTTTCCCTTCTTTTCTTCTCCTCTTCCCACTCATTGTCCTTCTCCTTCTCCCCCTCACTCTCTCTCTCTCTCTCTCTCTCTCTCTCTCTCATCAGTTATAATATCTATACAGTTATCTTCTAGATCCATCCCAAGTATCTCTCCTGATCTCCAGTCCTGCATCATCACCAAACACATATTAGACTTCTCCAATTAGATGTTGCATAGCCATCTTAAACTCAATTTATGTAAAAACAAAATTGTTTCTTTTCCCCCAAAATTCCCTTCCCTTTCTAACTTTTATATTTCTATTGTAGAGAGCACCATCATTCCAGGGATCCAAGGTTCCCACTCTCAGCATTAACTTCACTTCTCTTTCTTTTTCATTCTATATATATTTAATCAGTTGCCAAGTCTTGTTGATTCTGCCTCTATAATATCCTCAGAACTGCCTCTACTCACAAAGCCATTTCCCTTACCTCAATCCTTTAGCACTTCTCATTTGGACTATGGCAATAGCCTTCAATTTTGTCTCCATGCCTCCAACTCCCAAAACACTATCCCCCAAAACACAGATGTGACCTACTCTGTTCACAAGACAGAAATGGATCCCCATTACTTCATGGGTAAAATACAAACTTCCATTGAACATGTCAAGACTTTCACATTCTGACTGCAGTTTACCTTTTGGGACTCTAGTTGAGAGAACTAGAAAACAGAATTTTATCTTCTGGTTTAATGCTTTTGCCTCTTTGTCTCTCTGTGTCTCTCTATGTGTATCTTTCTGTGTCTCTGTCTCTGTACCCTCCTCTCTCTTGTTCCCCCCTTCCTCCCTCTCTTTTTCTATGTCTCTGTCTCTCTGAGTTTCTCTTTGTGTCTGTGTATATCTGTCTGTCTTTATCTTTGTCTCTGTCTCTGTATTTCTCTCTTGCTATAAATATGTATATACCATATATACACACATATATGTAATATATTGCATAGATTATATATACACAATACATGTAATATATTAGATAGATTATGTATTGCATATATAACATATAGATCAAATGTGTCTTTTCTTACATAATATGCAAGCTAATTGTTACAGAGATAGAGATAGAAACAAAGAATAAAAGATGATACAGATATAACTTAAAGTCTAGCATATAGTAGTGACAAATACTTGCTACTTCATCAAACAAGTTCCTTCACCTCTTTGGATCTCAGTTTCCCTATCTGTAAAATAAAGGAGCTGGGTGTTATGGGTATAGAAAGGGAAGACGATTCCAAAGAACCTTTCCAATTTTGAGATTCCATGGTCTATCTTTTGGAGATTCCATGGTACTATAAACATCCATATAGTCTACTTAGAATTTCAAATCTTTTGATCCTTAAAAAATACAATTCTCACCTGTTATAAGAGTTACCCCCATCTCAATGTACAATTATGTTATTTATTTATTTTTTTAGGAAGGAAAAAAATAAACATTTATTAAGTGCCTGCTACATGTTAGGTCCTGTGCCAAACGTTTTACAAATATTATCTCATTTGAGACAAATAACACTCTACCCATTGTGTCATCTAATTGCCCAAAATAACAAAAATAATAGTAGCTAGGATTTATATAATGCTTACAAGGTGCCAAATGCTAAGCACTTTTCAAATATTGTCTCATTTTATCCTCAACAACCCTGCAAGGGAGGTGCTAATAATACTCCCATTTTACAGTTGAAGACACTGAGGCAAAGAGGTTGAATGACTTTTCCAAGATCATACAGCTAGTATTGGACAAAATATTTAAACTTAGGACCACCTGGCAATCTTTAAATAGCCTAGGGCAATGGGGTAGGGGTAAAGGGAAATAAGCTCATTCTTTAGTTTAAAAACCCTAAATTTTGGCCTAACTTTAGTAATATTTTAATTATGTTGACTTATGAACATAATTACTAAATGAACATAAAAGGAAATAGCTACTTTACTGTTGGCAAAGCACTTTACATACATAAACTTTATTTGAGTCTCATAACATCCTTGTACAGATTATGAAGTTAAGGCTCAGATAGGTTGAATGACTTGCTCATGACCAAACAACTATGTTCATGTTCAGTCAGTTTTCAGTCATGTCTGACTCTTCAAGACTCCATTTTGGGGTTTTCTTCTTCTGTAGCTCATTTGACAAATAAAGAAACTGAGGTGAGGCAAACAAGGTTAAGTGACTTCCCCCAGGGTTATACAACTTATAAGTATCTGAGGCCATATTTATTTGATAGATGAGGAAACTGAGGGGAAAGGGATTAAGTGATTTCTCCAATGTTAGACAATTAGTAAGAATATACTAGTGAGCGTCTGAGGCAGGATTTGAACTCAGGAAGATGAATCTTTCTGTACCACCCCAGTGCCCTTCCACATCTCTTAAGTATCAATATAGCTAGTTTCCTTTGTAGCCTCATATATTTCCTAAACTTTAAAATATTCTTCTGAGAAGGACTTCATAGATTTCATCAGTCTGCCAAAAGGGTCTGTCATATGAAAAAAGTTTAAGAACCTTTGGGGAGAAGAGAAAGAGCAGAGACACCAACACAAAGACAGAGAGGAGACAGAAACAGAGACACAGAAAAATACAGAGAAAGACAACGGGGGGGGGGAGGGGGAGGGAGAGAAGGAAGTAAAGAAAGAGGAGAGGGGGGAAAAGAAAGGGAGAGAAGATAAAAGGGAGGGTAGAATGGAAGGAGAGAGAGAGAGAGAGAGAGAGAGAGAGAGAGAGAGAGAGAGAGAG
>JAJPUD010000094.1:2130-41466 GCA_023553655.1 Myrmecobius fasciatus | reverse complement strand
TGTGATCTGGCAGGAGAGATCGCTTGCTTCTATTAAAGAAGGTGCCTTAGTAGTGTTTCTCTAAGAGGAACGGACTTCTGCCCAGGAGCTTTTGGGTGCTCCGGTGCACGCAGAGATGTCAGCATGGGGAAGCAAAACAGGAAGGTGGAGGCCATCGGAGGCCGGACAGCTCTCGAGCCTATGAAAGCCGCCTTAAACTTTTTCCCATCAGAAGTTTGGTTGAGCCAACCTACCCGCTGTCACGGGAGCGCCAACAGAAAGACAAAAATTGGCACTGAATAGCAAAGCTGCACTAGGCAGAGGTAGGTCTCGCTTGAGCAGACACAGTCACCATACAGCAGATCGCCTGGAAGCTGACTTACCCTCAACCCCCACCATTCGGGCGCGCGCGCGCGCACAAAAAGACAAGCGCGCGCGTGCACATACACACACTCACAAGCACACTTACAAGGAGGATCCTGTTGACGTTCTGCCGTAGCACTCGTGGAGCGCTTAACTGAGCTGCACATCCCAGGAAACCTCGCAGATGCCCAGCTCCCCAAGTGCACTCATCTGCGCCTGCAGCTACCCGGCTTCCTCCTCTCCCTGCGGCCGGCCGAACTTCCCCCCTTCTGGGGAGCGCCCAGGCTGACCACTTCAGCCCCACCCCACCTCTTGGGTCCGAACTCCTGCCTTCCCACCCCCTAGACCTCTGGGCTCCTCGGGCGGAGCCACCTCCTTCCAAGTCCCCTTCTTGCTCCTTTACAAGCGGGAAGGAGCTTTCTTGTATGTCAGCGTCCACACAAAACGCAGCTTGCCACCTCAGAGAGCCTCCAGCTTTTCATTCTGAGGGAGGGGGCACCCCAAGGTCACCAGGTGAAATGTGATTCCCTCAAACTCCCAATCTCACCTTTCCCAGCTCAGCTTTCAGCTCCCCTTTCAGCACAGCCTCCCCTCCCCCGCACACTCTTGGGAATCTCCCGCTCCCCACTTCTCTTCTTTAATCATTCCCCCAACGTCCCTCATCTCCTTCCCGTCACTCCCCCAAAGTTCTCTCTTTCTACACTACCTAGGTTCCTGGGGGAGGAGGGGGCGACGAGAGGAGGAGACTTTCCTCTTACTTTCCACTGAGTCCAGGGGAGGGGGTTGGCAAATGAAGGCAAACTTCTGGTGCCACTTACCCCTAAGGTTCTGCTCCGGGCTGCCGCCCCTTAGGCACGCCGCGCCTCGCCTCTCCCTCCAGCGACTTCACTTTGGAGCAAAGAACCTGGCGGGCAAGCATCACCCAGGGCAGCGCGGCTGCGAAAGGGGGCACAGAGTGCCCCCTTCGAGAGGAGGTGACAGGGTTGCCTTCTCCTGCCGCGGAGGCAGCTGCTGCCTCTTCTGGGCTCGAGTGCCTCCGCGAGTCGGGTTGTGGCAGCAGAAGCCCCGGCAGGTGTAGCAAGAAGGGGCAGCTCCGCGCAGCACGGGGAGCTTGCGCAGGGCGCTGCGCGCCCGGCTTCGCAGCTTGCCTCTTTCTACCCGAGTTGCAGTTTCAGTTCATGCCAGGACTGCAGCACCAGCTCCGACCTCTTCCGGAAACGACTTTCAGTTCACCTGGTCCTCTAGCTGGAGCAGCGCAAAGCGGGGTTTACGGGCGGGCGGCATGGCACGGGGTGCAGGGGGACGGGCGGGAGGAGGAGCGGGAGGCGGTGGGGAGCCGTGACTGCGCCTCCAGCTTCTTCTCCAAGGAGCGCGCAGCCTTCTCCAGACGCTCTCCTCGGGACTGCAGTCCTGACGTCACCCCCGCCCCCCCGCGGAGGAGATAGGAGGCGGGTAGGGTGGAGTGTGTGTGTGAGTGTGTGCGTATGTATATGTATGTGTGAGTGAGTGTGTGTGTGTGTCTGTGTGTTGGGGGTGGAGGGGGGGTTGGAAAAAAAGGAGTTCGAAACTGCAGCTGGAGCTGGAAAAGAGCCACTGGTTCTAAAGAGGGAGAGAGCTACCAAATCAGCCGGGGGGCGGCGACTTCAAATTTGGGGTGCGGGCGCAGGGGACTCTTGAAAGTCGGATTGGGAGGGAGGAGATGGAGGAAGTAAGGGAGGTGAAGGAGCAGCCGGAGTTAGGGACGCACTTCATGACAAAGTTAGGGCATGAAACTACAGCGTGCTTTGCTTAGCTCCATTTACTAGCACAGGGGAGCTAGGTAGGGGTGGGAGAGGAGTTTGTTAGCAAGTCTCTTGTTGAGGGTGGGAGGGGGTGGGAGGTTGCAGGCTTAATAAAAAGTGATGAAACAGATGGAGGGGGTGGAGAGCCATTGCCAGCGCAGAGCATCACCAGGCTCTCAGTCTTTTCCCTTTGCCCCACAATGTCCCCTAGAGGATGCAAGCTTGTATGCGCAAAGGGCACCCCTAACCCCCTCAGAGCCTGTCTCCAGACTAGCTGTTGTACAGAAATGAAAGTGCTCCCTGCCCTGAGATCCTCCCCAGCTGCCGCCCACAAGCCCCCTCCTCCCCAGAGTGAGCCATTAGGGGTCATCTGTGGTTCCAAAGGAAAGCCTATTCAGGTGTGGGATCCGAGCTGAACACAGCTACCCAGGTCGGCGAGGAAGGAGCCCAAGGAAAAGCACAGAGAAAAGCGGGCAGCAAGAGGCACCACCTCAGGCCACAGATTCTTGGGGGTTTTCTCTTCCTTCCCCTTTTGCTCCCCCTCCCCCCAGTTCTTGTGCCATCGGGGCAGCGCTGGGGTTCGAAAATTCAAATAGCCCCTTCCTTCCCTGAGACCACCCAGTTTGGGGATTTCCGAAACCTCTTTAGGGAACCCCACCCCAAACAAGAGGCGCCGGTGGGCCTAGGCTAGGCTTGGGTGGCTAAAAGTTATCCTTTTCGCTGTAAGCCGCTGGCTGTGGGCGCGGGGCGCAAGCCGGGCTCTGTGTCCCGGCCTCCCTTCCCAGGAGCGCCGCTGTCCCGCTAGCTCGCCCGGGCGTGGGGCCATCGCTGCTTGCCAAAGCTGACTCCTCTCACGTAGTCTGGAATAGGTAATAAGCGCCAGAACCCGCTGTCAATTTCACTTGTCAGTTGCGCAGCTCCAGCCGCTCTGCAGTGACGGCCGCAGCCGCCGCCGGCAATCTTGCCCTCGTCAGGTGGCCGCGGTTTTTAACTGCGATTTTCGTTTCTACCTGATTCCAGAACTCTGTCTGGTTGGCGGGATGATTATTCATTATTTTTCTTTAATAAATCCCCTATGGGAGTGCTGGAGAGGGGTGGGAAGATGATGGAGAGAGAAAGGTTTAATCCAGAGAGAAAACGCTTTCACTTTTTAAAATAAAGTTTTAACTTTTAAAAGTTACTTGGAAGAATAGCTGAGAAACTTACAGAAGCAGTCGAAAGTTTCTCGGCCATCTTGTCTCAAAGCCTTGTCTCATTTGCAAACATTAAGAAGACACCCGCGGAGACGTCCGCTTGAAGGTGAATTTGCCACTTTTTCTTCTTCACCCCCTTTGGCTGAGAAAAGGATCCTCGGAAAAAAAGAGATGGAGATTCTGAAGCGTGCTACAAAACTGGGGATATTTTTGCCTGTAGGGTGAATTTTAAAAATCCAAAAATAAGTTGTCGTGCTTAATGTCCCAATTAGAATAATGCAATGGCAGATCAGGAAATAAGGTCCTCAACCTCTAGTTTCTCTCTTTTTCTCTTGCAGATATCTTTAAGGAATAAATAACAGAACCACAACCCGCTGTTATCCTTCATGAATTACATAACCAGAACCCTACTGAATATGCACTTTCAGAAACAGTAATGACTTTGCAGCAAGACTTCTGAACATGCTAATTCTGGTTAGCAGGGGGAATTAAAGTCAGTGACAGAGACAGTTTTTTAAGATAGTAAAATGGCATATAGGAAACAAATGAACCTCCTAAACTACCCCAAGTTTGACCTATCCAGTTTTACAGTCTAAATAACATCATATTAATTATATTGATAAATAGTTCATATTTTTGTGGGTACACACAGGTAATCACTTTCCCCATCCTTGTCAAACTATGATGAGCAGAATTAGTTTTACTTCTAAACAACCTACATGAAAGAAAGGTCACTCTAATCAAAGCACCAACTAAAAATTTTATTATCAGGTTAAATTAGCACAAATGATCCCATGTAACTCCACAAAAGCTTGAGATGTTAACCACTGCTGGTTTTAAGAGGGGCAATTTAAGATGAGTAATTTATAACCCATAAAATAGAGGTAGGGACTGGAACTTTGATATAGGAAATTCTCTCTATCAATGTTCTTTAGAACCTCCATCAGTCATTAAAGATTTATTAAGCACCTATTATGTGCCAGATACTGTGCTAAGTGCTAGGGATGTAAAAAGAAACAATGCATAGAGCCTGCCTTCAAGGAGTTTACAATTGTAGATAAAATTGTTGATTACTGTCATTTTAGTTGGCATTTGTGAGATTTTACAGCAGCAGCACTTCACTTATACTTGGACATATAAGTTGCTTAGGAGAAAAAAGTAATACTCCAAGGCTTCTTTTCTCTGTGTTTAGCCCTAGTCACTGTGAGAAGAAACCTAGGCTCAATTCCCTAATAGCTACAAAAAAAGGCTCCTGTGCATCTTTAAGATAATACTTAAAGACAGTCCCAAGAAAGGATATGACTTGTAAAATAGGGCCAAAGTTAAGGAAGAGTATGTGCTTCTTGAGAGTAGGAACTCTCCTTGTCTTTTTATTCCCAGTTCAAAACACAGTGCCTGACACATGGCAGCCATTCAATAAATGCTTGCTGAAATTTCTTGAAAAGTGTCAAGAATTGGCACTCTGAGAGGGATGATGAGCAGCTTAGCTTCAACTCCCTGATTAAAGAAAAAACAACAACAAATAAAACACCACCATCAACAACAAAAATACATTCTATCAAAGGATTGCTATTAGATGCCAGGTGATCATATTTACAAATAAAGACTACCTCATCTGGGGTTGGGGAGAGGAATTCTTTTAAGTTATAACACCAGTGACTTTTAATTAAGCTGTGCATAGTAAACAAGTTTTAATCTAAATTCTCCAGCATATACCTTTGACTAACATCTGTGGCATCCTGTAATTCATTTCCTACTCCCCCAACCCCACCTCACCCCCAAGTCCAGAGGCTTTATAAGAGCTGAGGAGTTTCCTTTCATCCTTCTGGGTGTTGCTTCTCATTTTCTATAATGGAGAATAAAGAAAGACCTTTCCTTAGAACTCATTCTTTCTGTGTGTACCTTACAATATTAATATTGTGTGTATGTATATGTCTTTGTGTAATTCAGAGTGATGATATATAAATTAAGATAAAAATATCTATTGAACTTTGCACTTTCATTTATAGCAGGGCTTCTTAAGCTTTATCCAGTGGAAACCCCTTTTCCCCTGAGAAATTTTCATACAACCCCAAGTATATAGATATATAAGATAGGTATTAAAATCAAACAGTTATTAATAATAAATAATAATTTTTCAACTTCCACATGACTCTATATGGGATTGTGACCCAACAATTTAAGAATTGTGGCCTTTCATAAGAAGGGCTTTAAAAAAAACATCAACAAATCTTTATGCTATTCATGATAAATAAAATCTTGCCAAGAGAAGTCACTTTTTAAAAAGGGTATAATGAGTTTTGTGGAAAACAGTGGAATTTTTCTGTTAACTTCTCCTGGTCTTTAGTTTTGCTCTTCATATTTCATGCTTCATGATATATTAATAACCTTTTACTTAAAATGCTTTTGAAGTGACCATAATTTTGGTAGAATTAACCCTGGAGGCAACAAAAACAAATGGTCACTCTTTTCAAGAAAGCAAAATTTTAAACCAATAAATTAAAAGTTAGAAAAGTAATATATCAAGAAATCTCTCAGATAAAATATTTATAGATAATGTCTTCACTGAAAATTGTCAGATTAAATTTCTTACCAAGAAAGATACATTAAAGGGTTTATTAAATTACCCTTTACAACTGATTAATGGCCACATATTATACATTACTTAAAAATTACAGGACTCTTTTTTGTGACAAAAGTCAATCTAACAGGAAAAAATTTAGTATTCCAAACATTGTTTTTTAAATGTTAATATATTGGACATGTGGTAATGTGCTGAATTTTAGAATGCAGCATATTTCTACATTTCTATGTTGTAAATATCCTGCTCTGATGTCTCCCTTGGAGGTAAGAGGACTTAGGTTCTTTAAGGTTAGGCTGGCATAGCAGAAGTACTGACAGTTTCCATGAAGCTGGAAAGATTTCAGGTATGTTATAGATGATTGGCTGTGCCTACTTTCCAAAAGGTCACCTGATTACAGACATAGACACATCAAAGTAAGTTGGCCAAAAGATAATAGGAACTTGGTAGCATACAAAATGATCCTCAGCACTATTGGATCCCTTTTTGATTCTGTAGTGATGGTGGAAGGATAGAAAGGGATAGAAAGTACTAAGAACAATTTTTCTACCTTCTATAAATATTAACTTTTGATGCTAAATATTAGATCTTGTCCAATGAGTAATGAGAGAGAGGTATTGTAATATAGTAGATAGAGTGCTGGATGCAGGTTCAGGGAGGGTTGAGTAGGAATTCTTCTGTGACACTGCATAAATTACTCAACTACTCTCAACCTCAGTTCCCTCAAATATTAAATAAAGGGGTTGAACTTAATGACCACTTTTAACTTTAATGATCTTATGAGTAAACAAAACATTGGGACCATATGCCATACTAGCATTCTCATGATAAATGGAAGCAAAAGAACCTTTATTGTAAAGTTAAATGGAAGAATGGCTTAAATTTTTTCTTTGGAGAGGCTCATAAAGGAGCAGGTAGAGTATTTTTTCAAATATCCAAAGGCAGCAAGAATTATCATCTTATGAAACCCTTGTCACCTGTTTAAGGCTTGTAATCAACTTTTGCAATGCTCCATGAAGACAAATAGCTTATGTGCCAAAGTCTGTTGAAGATAAGAAAGTAGAATATGAACAACAAGCTCCCTATAAATGAAATCAACATAATTGAATATTCCATTGCTTCAAAGAAAAGGTAAACACTGAGAAAGTAGCAAAAAATATTAGAAAATATGGCTCAGAGTTAAGACATGAAAGAGACCAAAACTTTGCTAATGCAAAATTTTATCTATAAATTTTGGATACTTTTTCAAGAGAGCCAGGAGTTTCTAGATAACATTAGCCATGCATAATGTCACAAAAATTAAATGGGTCATATCTTAACTGTTGATAAATAAAAGGTTGCCAATGTAGATGTCATGGAGTCATTCATTAAGTATTTATTAAGTACTTATTGTGGAGGGCAATGTGCTAAGTGCTGAGGATACAAAGAAAAGCCAAAACAGATCTTCTTTCAAGGAGCCTATATTATCATGGGCTGATTTCAGAATGAGCTGTCTATGTACATTGAGTTTTTATAGCAAAGATCAAAATCAATACCAAGTTGGGATATAAATTAGAAAATGTGGCATATAACCAGACTAGCTCTCACTTAATCTGTTTAAATAAGCTAGTGATGCAAAAAATGGAAATGGATAAAATAATAGATGCTGATATAGGGATTTTAATAATTTTCTCGTGAAATTGCCACAATGAATAAGTTTGAAACAAGTTTAATGAGGAAGTTTAAAACAAACCAGCTTATCTTTGTTCTCCTTGCCAAGTAGATTGATATGGAAGCCAGTATTTTAAAATGTAAATTCATGGGGGAAATCTAATAGAATAGGATGGGAAGAAAATATGAACAATAGGTTTATATTCTAAATATGTAACTCTTGGCTTCCATATGGCAAAATAGAGTATCTTACTGAGGGAAAAAAGAGCCCCTGAGCCACGAAGCATGGCAAAATGAACAACCTAGGAGTTAGAGTTCTGAGGGAATCAAAAGAGGCTTCTGCTAAAACCTGAGCCAAGGGCCCTATCTTACCTTTCTTTCCTAGAGAAAGAAAAATGTTGAAAAAGGTCCTATAACATAAAGATGGAAGACTGTAGCTGCTCATCAAAGAGCAAAGCCAGGGAATTTAAAGGATTAATCTATGCAGAGGAGATGTTATACCCTTTGAAGAGCCCAGTGATTGAACAGTCTTGTTAGTCTATGAAGGCAAAAATCACTTTATTGTCTGTTAGTTACTCTACTCAGATGACAATAAGACCTTAACATCATCATCTAGCATTCATGGTTCAGTTTTCTTACTAAATTTTGCTTTCACTGATCTTTTTTCTTCTTCCAATTTATTGTAATGAGGTCTCTAAGAGAATATATAGAATTTTATTTCTTAGTTGTTATCCACATATTTTTGTTTCATCACTGCCTTAATCTCTTATTAGATGGAGCTTCCTGTGTCAGTGTATAAACAATAATCTTACTATATTCTCCAAGATGAAGGTGGGAAAAAATACTATCAACAACTTTCAAGTAAAATTGATGATTGCAAAGAAAAGTTCTAGAAGACAAGAAGAAAAAGAGTAATTAAAAAATGATCATAAATACCGAGTAGATCATATGTATCAAAGGAAGGAACTGCTGAAAGAGAAAAAACACAACATTTTAGAAATATATTGTATAACTAAAATGATAATTTAGTTCTTTCCTCTGGGAGGTACTTTTCAGCTGACTATGTGAAAGAAGAAGAAACTAGAGCTGGTTGTTGTAGTAAATACTTCTAATCCCTGCTACTGGGGAAGCTAAATCTGGTGGATCACTTGAGTATGGAAGTTCTGAAATTTAGTAAGTGCTAATGTGGATTAGATGTCTGAATTAAGTCCAGTATCAATATGTCGAACCTCCAGGGTAAAGTGTAGAGAAGCCAGGAAGGGTAAACTGGCCCAGGTTTGAAATGGATCAGATCAAAGTAAACATGTTTATTGGTAATGGGATTGGATTTGTGAATGACTAAAGAACCAAAGGGGAAAGTAAGATAGGAAAAAAAAATAGAATTCCATCTCCCATACTCATCCATGCCATGGTTCTGGCTCTCCCCTGTTCTTGGAGAGTATTTCCTCCTCAAACCCATCTCATAAAATCCCATCCTTTCTTTTAAAACTTTGAATTCCAGATTCTCTCCCTTCCTCCCCATCCTCATCACCCATGAGAAGGCACATGTGAAGTTAGGCAAACATTTCCTTAAAAGTCATGTAGTGAAAGAAAGCATGAATTCCCCTCCTCCCCCAAAAGTAAAGAAAAATAGTATTTTCAATCTTTATTCAGACACAGTAAGTTCTTTCTCTGGGTATGGATAGTATCTTTCATCACATGTCCTTCAAAGTAGTTTTGAACATTGTACTGATGAGAGTAGTAGTCATTCACAGTTGATCATCCTACAATATTACTGTTACTTTGTACACAGTGGATTTCACTTTGCTTGAATTCATGGAGAACTTTTCAGATTTTTCTGAGAGCATACTGCTCATAATTTCCCATGAAATAATAATATTCCATCATAATCACATACCACAATTTATTCAGCCATTCCTCAATTGATGGGCATCCCCTCAGTTTCCAGTTTTTTGTCCTGAGAAAAGATTGCTGTAAATATTTATGTACATATAGGTCCTCTTCTTTTTAAAAAATCTTTTTTGGGATTCTTGCCTAGTAATGGCATTGTTAGGTCAAAGGATATTCATGATTTTATAGCCCTTTGGACTTAGTTCATATCATTTGAACATTTATCAACGGGAGAATAACTCTTTTTTCATAAATTTGTTTCAGTTTTCTACATATTTGAGAAATGAGGCTTTCATCAGAGAAACTTGCTTCAAAATTCTTTTCCCAATTGCTATCACTAACTGTATCCTCCCCACTTAGGCTATTCTCTCTCTCTTTCATCCAGAGCCTCATCAAAAAATTACTGACCACTCCTTCCCCCAATATGCCCTCTTCTCTATTACCTAAAGTCCTTTGCATATCCCTTTCCTTCCTATTTTCTACAGGATAAGATAAATTTTAAATCCATATTGAGTGTGTATCTTACTTTCTCTTTGAGTCAATCCTTATGAGAGTAAGGTTCTTTCGTTCCCCTCCTTTCCCCCTCTTCTCTTCCACTCAAAGTTTTTTCTTGCTTCTTTTATGGCTTGAAAGTCCTCTATGTTAATGAATTTCCCTCTTTTCCCCTAAAAGATTATATTCAGTTTTGCTGGGTAGGTGATTCTTGGGTGTAATCCTAGCTCCATTGCTCTCCAGAATATCATATTCTAAGCCCTTCAACCCTTTAATATAGAAACTGCAAAATCTTGTGTTATCCCAACTGTGGCTCTACAATTCTTCAACCCTTTAATATAGAAACTGCAAAATCTTGTGTTATCCCAACTGTGGCTCTACAATTCTTAAATTGTTTCTTTCTGGATTCTTACAATATTTTCTCCCAGACTTGGGAATTCTGGAATTTGGTTATTTCCTGGGAGTTTTCAGTTTGATATTTCTTTCAGGAAGTGATTGCTACATTATTTCAATTTCTATTCTACCCTCTGATTCTAGAATATCAGGACAGTTTTCCTTAATAATTTTTTGAAAATTGATGTCCAGGGTATTTTTTTGATCATGACTTTCAGGTAGACCAATAATTTTTATTTATTTATTTATTTATTTTTATTTTTTTTAAATTTTTTTTAATTTTATTTGCATAACATATGTGTGGGTAATTCTTCAACAATAACCCTTACATAGCTTTCCGTTACAAATTTTTCCCCCAACTCCCCACCCCTCCCCTAGATGGCAGGATATCCACTACATGTTAATTATGTTAAAATATTGGCAAATCGAATATATGTATACATATTTCCAAACTTGTCATTGTTGTGCAAGAAAAATCTTGTCTACACAAACGATATATCAGATAAAGGAAACACAATGTAAGCAAACATCAATCAAGGAGTATGAGAATGTTATGTTGTGGTCCACATTTCACATCCCTCTCTCTGGATGTATATGGCTTTCTTCAGTGTACAATTGGAGGTGGTTTGAAACATTTCATTGTTGAAGAGAGCCATTAGACCAATAATTTTTAAATTATTTCTTCTGGATTTATTTCCCAGGTCAGCTGTTTTTTTTTGTTGTTTCCAATGAGATATTTCAAACTGTTTTCTATTTTTCTTTTTTTTGTTTTGTTTTATTGTTTCTTGATTTCTCATAAAGTTATTAACTTCCATTTGCTCAATTCTAATTTTAAAGGAACTATTTTCCTCAGTAAGCTTTTGGACTTTTTTCCCCATTTTACCAATTTTGATTTTTAAGGCATTTTTCTCTACATTAACTTTTTGCATTTCCTTGTGCATCATTCTCAATTCTCTCCCCATTTTTCCTCTGTCTTTTTTACTTTATTTTCAAAATCCCTTTTGAGCTCTTCCATGGCCTGAAACCAATTCTTATTTTTCTTGGAAGTTTTGGATGAAGGAGCTTTGACTTTGCTATCTTTTTCTGTTCATGTTTTAATCTTCCTTTGAGCTTTCCTCCCTTCCCTACTTTATTAAAGTAAGGCTTCATTTCCAAGGTGGAGAGTACACTGTCCCAAACATCAGGAGTTTTATGCAGCTGTTATCAGAGATCCCTCTGGAAATCTGACTACAAGCACTTTTTTCTGCCCTTGGAACTATGAGAAGTGCCCAGCTCTAGTGTGGCTGTAAGTTCTAGTGTGCTAAAGCAACAGAGGGTTTCCTCAGTGCTAGTAAAGAGACCTCATGCAATTTGAAGCCTCTGAAAGCTGTAGGTGCTACTGCCACCCACACTCACTCTCACTTCTGGCTTGCTGGGTTCCCAAGAACCTCTTACCTTTTGATAAATCTTTCCTGTTGATCTTCTAAGTCATCTTTTGTGTCTCTGGGCTGAGAGGTGTAGAAACCATCATTAATGTTGCTGATTCAGAGACCCAAGGACCATTCCTGCTTTGCTAGAGCTTTGGCTATGGCTGTGTTGCCTTGTCACCCAGGTGCCACAGACCTTTCCTGCTAATCTTCTAAGTGATTTTAGCTGGAAAATGTTACATACTGTGTTTGTGTGTTCTGATGCCCTAAAATTTGTTTAAAGTCATTATTTAAAGGAATTTGGAGGGGTTTAGGGGGGAGCTTGGTAAGTCCAGTCTTTATGCTACCATCTTGATTCTGCCTCCTAATTCTCTCTTTATATTTATCCTTATTATGTTTATACATATAAATATGTTACTTCTATTAAAATGTATTTGTTAAATTTCATGTATTACTTTGTTTTATTTTTTGTCTTTATAATAATTTTGTATATACTTATAGGTATTCCATTCATTACTATACAGTAGAATAAGATTATTTCATTTATTTTTTTTTCAGTCTTAGTGTCTCCTATTTTTTTCTTCTTCTGTTTTTCCAAATCAAGAGGCACAAATTTTATTATAATGTCACTTATTGGTGGGCTAAGTTCCAAAAGGGAATTCATGATTAACAAGGGGAAAGACTTGGACTAAAGTCCCTAGGGGAATTCATCATCCACAAGGGAAAGGATGCTGTAACAATGGGGAAGACATCACTAAGGCAGGCTAAGTTCCTAATGAACTAGCCATTGTGACATTTAGTAAGTGGACTAGTTCCTAAAAGGAGTTAACAAGGATTTCACCATTGATTGGCAGACTAAGTTCCCAAAAAATACTTCCTATGTTCTTGATTCATAGCAGGCACTCTTGCTTGTTGATTGCAAAAAAAAAAATGTAGGAAGATAAGGAATTATTGCATTCAGTGATGCACCTTGGGAAATCTGTTCTCATTTTTAACTTATCTCTGTTTTTGGCCAATTGCTTTAGTATATCTCTTCAGTCTAGATGGGGGGGGGGAAGAGAAAGAGAGAGAGAGAGAGAATTGGCACAGACACAGAGACCTAGAGACAGAGACAGAGAGATATTTAGAGAGATAGAAACAGGAAGAGAGAAAGGGAAGGAGAGAAGGAGAGAGAGAAAGAGAGAGAGGAGAGGGAGAAGGAGAGAGAGAGGGAGAGGGCTGGCTTTTTACCACTAGGTGGGCAGAGTGATATGGTGGACAGAGTACTGGATTTTGAAACAGAAAGAACTTGATTTGGACCTTGCCTCAAATGCTTACTGGGTGATCCTAAGCAAGTTATTTAACTTTGTGGCAACAGGGGAAGGTCTCAGTTCACTTATCTGTGAAATGAGAGAATTAGATTCAGTGACCTTTGAGGTCTTCTCAACTAAGAATCTATGATCCTAAGTAAACTTAGCCTAAGGCTCTAAGTGGCTGTCTAAAATTAAAGTCACCAGAGATTTTTCTTTCTTATCATTCTCCTTCCTAGATTCAAAATCCACTCTTTTTTTCAGTTTCTAAATTCACATTCCTTCTTTCATCTCCTACCAAATCAGACCTTCTAGCCAGAGGGAACAGTGAAAGTTAGCTTTCAGATGATTTTCATTAGTAAGGGTCCAGTGAATCCTAACCCACGCACTAGGGCCCAGAAGCCTGTTCTATTCCTCCAGCCATGTTAACAAATTGATGAGTTATCTGGCAATTGATTCCTTGTCCCCTCTTCCTCAAGTGGTACTTTCCTAGAATCCCATCATAAAGTTTTATAATATTTTAATACTTTACACATTCAATAATGCATATATCATTTTTACCTAAAATAAGCAAAGGATCATTTAATCACAACTAGTAGTATAATTTTCAAATCAACAAACAGCATTTGTAAGATCATTCATTCATTAGAATGGAAGTTAACAATCTTAAAAAAGTCAATAGTGGAAATAAAAAATAGCCATTCATTTTAATTTGTCAATTTAAGATCCTTTCACTAGACACCTTCTTTAACATCTCACAGTGATGTAGAAGTGACTCCACATTCTTTAATACTATCTTTTAAGTTCTGACAAGTCTTTCTTCAGTTGTTTTTCAGTTACATCCAATTCTGTGACCCCCATTTAGGGTTTTCTTGGCAGAGATAGGGTTTGGACATTTCTTTCTCCAGCTCATTTTAAAGATGAGAAATTGAGGCCAGGGTTAAGTGACTTGCCCAGGATCACTCAGCTACTAAGTGTCTGAAACCAGATTTGAACTCAGGAAGAGTTGTTCATTACCAACAGTTAGTGACAATATGATTTCTTTAAACCAAGAAAGCTCATGAAAAAATCATCTCTTAAGAAAGAGTTGGAATTTTGAAAAAAAATTCCTCAGATTTAATTTCTTGGAGCACAGGGAAAAATTCACTTACCATTAGACCTGAAGGTTGGAGGTCAAATAAAGTGAATAATCAAATTAAAAGGAAAAGAAATGTATTAGTGTACTAAGGAAAACTGTTGATAGAGCTCAGGCTCCAAAGTTTTGGCTTTTCAGGCCTGATTGGGATTATATCCAGTTAACAGCATCCTGCAACATTTAACTGGACAAGGAAAGATAATTACTCAAATTGTTATAATGGGTTGGTGAAACAATTTGTAAAATTACCTGTTTATTCAGCCAGACTAATTTTCCTTTGCTTCTGTTTCTAGAGACTGTGTCTACCTATCTCCTACAGAATAGAAGTGCCATCTGATAGAAGGTAGTACTTGAGCTGTGTCATGAAGGAAGGAGAAGAATTTTATGAGTTAAAGTTAAGGAGGAAGTGCATTCCAGGCATGAGGATCAGCCATTGAAAGGGTATAGAAATTGGAAATGGGGTTCTTTTTTATTCATTTTCTATTCTACTATTCCTTTTGATTTCTTAACAATTTTTAACAAGACCATTTTTTTCAGTTAAATTAAGGAAAGAATAATTTGCTGACATGCTTTAGAGAATCAGAGAACAGGATGACATTCCATTTGAAAAAAAGAAAAAGGAAGAATAAGAAAAAGATACAGAAAAAAAGAAAAGGAAGAGGAGGAAGAAGGGGAAAAAAGAAAAAGAAGAGAAGAAAAAGAGGAAGAAGAAGGAGGAGAAGAAAAGGAAGGGGAAGAAAAAGAGGAAGAAGAAGATGAAGAAGAAGAAAGAAGAAGAGTTAGAGGAGGAAGAAGAAAAGGAAGAATAAGAAAAAAAAGAGGAGGAGGAAGAAAAGTTAGGAGAAATAAAAAAGAAAAAAGAGGAGGAAGAAAAAGAGGAAAAAGAGGAGGAAGAAGAAAAGAAAGAGAAGAATAAATAAAAGAAGAAAGAGAAGAAGGAGGAAGAGGAGAGAAAAAGAAGAGGAGGAAGAAGAGAAAGAAGAAAATGAAAAGGAAGAGGAAGAAAAGAAAGGGGGAAAGGGGAAGGAGGAGAAGAAGAAGGAAAGAAAGAGGAGGAAGAAGAGGAAAAAGAGGAGAAAGGAGAAGAAGAAAAAGAAGAGAAGGAAAGAATGAGGAGGAGGAAGCAGGAAAAAGAAGAGGAAGAGGAAAAGAGAAAAAGAAAACAAGGAAGAGGAAGAAGAAGCAAAAGTAGAGAAAGAAGAGAAGGAAAGAAGGAGGAGGAGGAAGAAAGAAAAGAAGATGAGGAAGAGGAAAAAGAAAAATAAAACAAGGAAGAGGAAAAAGAGAAGGAAGAAGGAGAGAAAGAAAAAGAGGAGAAAAAGGAAGAGGAGCAAGAAGACAATGATGAAGAAGAGAAGGAAGAAGAAAGAGTGGGAGAAGAAAATTTGTTATTATTCTATGAATTTCTAGTGTAGAAGTTCTTGACTTGGTCTGAAAAAAATTTTAATACACACATATACATACATATATTTAAAGGTTGTATTTCAATATAATTTGTTTCTTTTGTATTCTTATGCACTTTATTTTATACATTTAGAAACATTATTCTGAGAAGAGGTCCATAAACTGTTAAACTGGACCATAATACAGAAATGGTTAAGAATCCCAGGTCTTTTTTCCTCCTTTTGTTCTTTCTCTAGTATTTTAATAAAGGATATATGAGCATTCCAGAACTGGGGAGAAAATAAACAGTTTTAAAGAAACATTTAGAAAATAATTTCCAATTATCATGCACGTTCTATTCATACTTTCACAGTCAGACAGTCAGTCAAACATTTAATGAATAGTCACTATATTCCAGACCACTGTGCTAATTACTAGGAATGCAGAGAAAGGCAAAAACATAATCCAAGAGTTCACATTTTAATGGGGGACAATGCATACCAAAAAGCCATACATGCAAGATACATACAGAATAAATGGAAGATCGTCTCAGAAAGAAAGCACACTTCTTAAGGATTATTTCTATCTTATTTAGAATAGCTTCCACAATGCTATAAATAGCCTCTCTGGCTTATTTTCTTCAAAAACTTCCTAAAAGATTTAGTTGCTCTGGTCTAGGCTGCCAGTGTTGCTTTCCTCCTTCCCCTTTCCCTTTCTATTTTGACACTGAAGCATTTTTCACTTTATATTGTTTAATTCAAGCAATTAGATCATAGGCACCTCTGGGCAAATTCTTTGGCTTCCTACATGTTTATAAAGAATTAGGTACACTTATTATACTCTGTAAATAATAATAACAGTAATCATCCTCTATACAAAATTAGAGTGTTAGCATGTTCAGCCTGTCTGTTCCCCTGATTTGCTTTAGTATTTCATAATTATCTCATGAAACCCATGCTATAAAGAGGGCTAAATTATAAAGGCAAAAAGAAAACCCTACCCTTCCTCTATGTGATGGCTAAGAGATGCACCTGCAGCTTTCCTCCACCCACCACTAAGCTATACAAAACTGAGGGTGATACTTAAGCTGTATTGATGTAGGAAACTATTCAAAGAAATCCTGTTTTCAGCTTTTTTCCATCTGAAAAAGCTCACCAGCATCCAGCATAGTTGAGATCTATATCTCCCAAAGGAACTGTAGGAGACTAAAACAGGACATGTGTAATTTGCACCACAATAATGAAGAGCTGAAGAATTATGGGACGCCACTCAGACCATAAGGTCCAATAGTAACGTTATTCCGTAACTTGCTACCACATATTAAAACCGGATATTGGTTGGCCCCCAATTTTCAGAGAAGCCAGCAAATGAAAGTCTTGATTTTGTGCTAAAGTTGCTTGTCTCATTTGTGAACTGTCCTTCATTCTCAAACTCTGACAAAAAGCCAAAGAGACTGCTGATCATGCACACTCAATAAATATCTCTGTGGAGAGTGAGACTGCTGACTGATTCCATTGCTCTACTGGCGTCATGCAACAAACTTGCTGGGTTGCTGTAATTAAGTTTGTGGAGTAACCTAAATCATTAAGCAGATGGAGAACATGCCCAAAGTACCCTCTTGACATTTGGAAGTATATAGTGTTGAAAGAGCAGTATACAAAACTGAAAAATCTCACGTGGTTTTACTTACTTACTTACTCCCATTAGGAGAGATGGTGATATTCTCATGGAGCAATCTCTGCCATACTTGTTCTTTTTTTTTTTGCCCTGGAGTTCTCTACTGATACATTAATGTTATGTTAATGTGTGTGAACTGAAGCTGCGTCTTTTAGGCAGTCATTTCTGCAGTCAAAACATTCAGTGTTTCATGTTATATTCTAAGTTTTCTGAATAAATTGAATATAGCATTATAATAGAAAGATCACTTCTCCACTGCAGTAGAAATACCTTAAGGCATAGTTCCCAGAAAGCATCCATTACTAGCAACAGAGGGAAATACTAGTGAAGGAATAGAACTGCCGATCAGTGATTCTGATTCTCCAGGTTTTCTTTAATGGGACATAATCCATTGTTTCTGTTAGTGTTTGTTTGGTTTAGTTTTATTTTTTGTTTTTTTAAGAGCCCATATGGCATCCCTTGAAGGCTATTTTTCATTTTTAAAACTGTGCATTGCACAAAAATAACCATTCGGCATTTTTTTCTACTTTGTTTTACCCAAAATATTATACTGAATTACCCTATTTCCTTACAAAACATGAAAAATAGAATTCCAGAAGTCCACCAGGGTCTAATGTCTCATTAAAATAATGAAAAGAAAGAGGTGAGCTGAAAATATCAGTTCTTTAAATAGAAACAAGTTTTATAATCTTTTAAACAGAAAAACAGTAGAGTATATAGGAAGAGCACAGGAAGGTGCCATACTGTCCCAGAACTTCCCCTAATTAGTTGTGAGATTCAAGGCAAAATATTTTTACTCTCTGAGCTTCTGTTTCCTTATCTGTAAAAATGAGAAAACTTAACAAAATGATTTTTGAGGTCCTTACTTATTCTAAAATGCTGTGATTTATCTTTTTAATGGGAAATTATCAAATGACACACCTGCTATATCAATATGTAGACAATAGCAATATACTTAGAGCTTGTCCATACAATGGTATGAGACAATAGAACTAAAAATATTATTCCAAGTCCTTACAAAATGTATTAAGAATTTTAGAAGTAATTTGCATATTTTGCTCATATATCAGCTGATATTTATATAGCACTTGAGGTTTTACAGATACAAGCTTTCTCTGTGAATATGTATATCTACATATAAATATACAAACACACATATAAGTGTATATATACATATACACACACATATATATACACGTCAAGAGAAACAGAAGTAGAAAAAGAAGAAAGAAGAAAAAAGAAGCAGAAGAAAGAAGCATCAGCAGCAGAAGAAAAAGGAGGAAGAAGAGGAGGAGGAGGAAGAAGAAGAGGAAGAGGAGAAGAACAAGAGAAAGAGGAGGAAGAGAAGAAGGAAAAGGAGGAGGAGGAAAAGAAGGAGAAGGAGGAAAAGAAAGAGAAGGAGGAGGAAGAAGAGAAGAGAGGAGGAGAAAACGGAGGAGATGGAGAAAGAGGGAGAAGAGAAAAAGTAGGAGGAGAAAGAGGGAGAGGAGAAAAAGGAGGAGATGATAGAGGAGGAGAAGGAGGAGGAGGAGAAATCATCTTCTTATATAACTTAGAAATCATCTTCAACTCCTAGAGGTAGCCAAGGGCTGTGGATTTCATCTTTGTAACATCTCTCAAATACACTCCTTTCTTTCACCTGACACTGCCATCCTCCAAAAAAGCCTGGTGCAGGTTCTAATCACTTCACACCTGGACTATTGCATTAGTCTGATGGGGTGATGGAAGGGGTGGTCTCCCTACCTCCTCTGTCCCTACTCCAGTCTATCTTCCATTTCATTGCCAAAGTGATTTTCATAAAAGGCAGGTCCAGTCACTATAGCCCCTCTACTCAATAAACTCCAGTGGCTCCTTATTAGCTCCAGGATCAAATATAAAATCCTTTGCTTATTGTTCAAAACCCTTCAAAATCTGGCCTCATCCTCGCCCCTTCCAAACCTCTTTAATCCAGAGACACTGATCTCCCAACTGTTTTAATAATAAAACACTCCATCTCTTGGCTTTGAGTATTTTCCCTAGCTACCACCCTGCTTAAAATGCTCTACCTCCTTATCTCTGCCTATTATTGCCTTTCCTGGCTTTCTTTAAGTCTCAAATAAAATTCCATCTTCTATAGTAAATCTTCCCCAATTCTTCTTAATTCTAGTGCCTTCTCTCTATTAATTATTTCCTATTTATCTGATGTATTGTTTTTTGTATATGTTTGTCTCTCTCATTAGATCATGAGGTTCTGAGGGGCACAATTGTCTGCCTCTTTTAATATCCTCAGTATTTAGCACAGTGCCTGAACATAGTGGATATCAAATAAATACTGATTGATATATAGTTTACAATATATATTATATATAATCTGTACACACATACATAAATATACATATATATATATATATAATCTCATCTGATCCATATAACCTAGCTTTGAAGTTAGTAGCATAAATATTATCATGTCCTGTGTTACAGATGAAGAAAATGACCATCAAATTGGAGCAACTTTCCTAAGCTGGCATGGTGAGCCAATAGCAGAGTTATAATTCAAACCTACATTTTTTCCCTCCAAACTCAGGGCTTATTTCACTATAATATTATGTTATCCACCCAATACCATAAATAAGAAAAGTAATAATAATGTTACAATATCTGAAAATTATCTATGTAATATCTAAAATTGCAGTAAAAAATTTAGGAAGGTGAGCGACTTCTGAATAGCATCTGTGAACTTAAAAGGAAAGAATGATTCAATCTCTCTGTAAAAACTCAAGTATTAAAAGCTATATGTAGGCACATGGCAAAATGATGGCCCAGGCTGACCTCTGGGCTGGATGCCCCTCTTTCCCATCTTCTATGACTTCCTGAAAGCCAGTGATAGTAAAGCCAAAGAGAAGAATGCCCTTTTTTTATAGACTTTACTTAGGGTTGTCATTTTCATTGGCTCAACTTCTGTCGCTCTGGCTGTTATTTGCCTACCTACTCTCTTTTCTGGGGGATGAAACAGAGATAAAAGTAGGGCCTGAATTAAGATCTTCAATTTCTGGGGTTTTGATGGAAAATCAGATTCCTGCATTTGAAATTCCCTGTTTGTTTTGTATTGATGAAGTTCTCTTTTGTAGATTGAGTCTTCAGAGTGGTTTGTAGTGTGTTTGTATATGTTTGTATGTGTGTGTGTGTGTGTGTTTGTGGTTTAAAAAAACTGGATCTGGGGATTCTATTGGGAGCGAACTCCTGATGAGCAAGTTTCTCTACTACGTATAAATATAATTTACAGTCTTAGAGAGTTGCCTGGGGATGCTGAAAAGTTAAGTGTCTCCTCCAGGATCAGGTAGCCATTATGTCAGAGACAGAATTGGAAGGAAGGTGTTCCTGATTCCAAGGCCAGATCTCTACCCTTTACACGTTTGCCTCAAGCCTCTGCCCATTTCAATCCATTCTCCATTTAGCCAATAACGTGATTTTCCTAAAACACATATCTCACATATCTGATTCTCTGTCTGTCTGTCTGTCTCTGTTTTTCTCTGTCTATCTGTCTCACAGACACACACAGACACCACATACCCCCTCATCTCAATAAACTTCAATGGCTCCCTACTACTATCAATATGAAATACAAAATGCTCTACTTGGCATTCAAAGCCCTTCATAATTTAGCCCTTCCCTAGCTTTCTAATCTTCTTATGTCTTACTCCCCTATACATACTCTTTGAATCAATGACACTGGTCTCTTGGCTTTTTCACCAAGATTTTCCATCCTTAAGCTATAAACATTTTTTATCCCTTGCTGGCACCCAAGCCTGGAATGCTCTTCCTCCTCAACTCTGCCTACTGGTTTTCTTTAAGTCCCAACTAAAATCTCACCTCCTCCAGGAAGCCTTCTTAAATCTCTCAAGTCCAATACCTTTCCTCTGTCAATTATTTCTTATTTATCCCATATATAACTTGCTTTGGATATTTGTTTGCATACTGGCTATCCTATTAGATTGTAAGCTCCTTGAGGGCAGGAATCTCTTAGCACTTAGCCTAGTGCTTGGTACATAGTAGATGATTAATAAATCTTTATTGAATTGAATTATACCCTGCCGGCTCTTATGCATTTATACATATTACAACATATCAAGGCTGTATGATTTTGTGCCTATGGAAACTTCCTTCCACCAATGCAAATTATGATCCATTTCTAATATACTGTTTTAGAGTTCCTAATTTCAGAAAGGTCACCTATGGGGGACAGCTGGATGACACAGTGGATAGAGCACCAGCCCTGAAGTCAGGAAGACCTGAGTTCAAATCTGGACTTAGACACTTAACACTTCCTGGCTGAGAGACCCTGGGCAAGTCACTTAACCTCAATTGCCTCAGCAAAAAAAAAAAAAAAAGAAAGGTCACCTACGGATACATACATAGCTAGTTAGTATCAGAAGAAGGATTTCAATTCAAGTTTTATTGTTTCCAAATCCAGTATTCTATCCACTAAACATATAGGTACAAATAGATACACATACATACTACACACACATACATGTATTTGTGCCTATCTGCACACCACCATATATACACACATATATATATATATACCCATATATATGTATGTAAATATACATATATGTATAGTGTTAGCATTAAAAAAGCTTTTGCAATTGTCCTTTCTATATCATGGGGGCTAGGGATACAGTACCCCCACATTCTAGAGAATCTGTGTAAAATTTTTTGGCACTCCTTTTATTCCAGAAAGGGAGTCTGAATTATTATATGTGTATTAAAAAAATAAAATGTGTTGATATTATACAATTCTCTATGTATATTTTATGCATTTCAGAGTTTCTAAACTTTTTCTGTGTTGTCTTCTGATTTTAATGTTATTTGAGCTTCTACAACTTCCCTGCCAAATTCTCATTTAATTTCTTATGTCAACCTATGATATACATCGAAAACATAAGGAAAATAACAATATGGAAGGGATAATTGTATTTAGTTTTTGAGAAATGCATTCCATTTTTACAAATATATTGGCAATCCAATTCAATTCAACCAACATTTATTAATGCAGAACACTATACTAGATTCTGGGTAGGATATAAAATTTAGGTAGGACATATTCTTTGTCTTCCAGGAGCTAAGACACTTATACAAATAATTGGAATATATGCCACAGAATGGTAACTACATAAGAGACTAAAGATTGGGGACAGGGCAGGGGGACTAGCAAAGGACTCTGGAGGAGCCAAGCTTTAAAGAACAGAGAGGAAGATAAAAAAGGGACATTGCAGGGACAGGAAATGTTTTGAGCAAAGGAGTAAAAGTAGGAAAGTATAAGCATGTTTAAAAGAATAGGGTCCATATGTATACATATATTCGATTTGCCAATATTTTAACATAATTAACATGTAGTAGATATCCTGCCATCTAGGGGAGGGGAGGGGAGTTGGGGGGAAAAATTTGTAACAGAAAGCTATGTAAGGGTTAATGTTGAAGAATTACCCACACATATGTTATGCAAATAAAATTAAAAAAAATAAAATTTAAAAAAAAAGACAAAAAAAAAAAAGAATAAGGTCCAGTTTGGCCAAAGCATAAAGTGTATAAATCAGAATGATGTATTATTATAAAATCAAAAATGGCAGGAAGCTAGAAAGGTAACGAAACTCTGGAGAGCCTCAAATACTCTTTTCAATGCAACTTTACTTGTAAAGTAACAGGGAGATAGGCAGCCATTATTAATGTGTTTGATAAGTTGAGTGATGTGACCAGGTCTCTACATAAGGAAGATGAGTTTGATAGGAAGGATATACTATAGACAAGAGAGAATGTAGTGGGATGTTATTTCCACTGCTCAAAGGGGAGTGTAAATAAGGTCTCTTAAAATGATAGAAACAACAGAAATAGAGAAAAGAACTTGGGCTAGAAATATTGCAGAAAAGTCAAAAGTACTTGGTCCATGACTGGCTACAGTGGAGCAAAAAAAATAACCTCAAAGTTTTGAACTTAAGACACTGAGTGGATGGTAGCACCACTTGCTGAAGTAACAAAGACTAAAAGAAGAGAAAACCTAGGAGAAAAGAGACGAGATAGGGTTTAAAATCCAGCTCTAAGTCCTATGGCTCTAAGCTAATATCACATTGAGTTGGAAGTTCTATAAAGATTGTAGGTAGTTGACAATGTAGTTCTAAAGTTCAGGAGGTCAGACTTAGAAATAATAGGTTTTTTTAAAAGTCACTTGTGTAGAGGTGGGTCTCAGACAAACTAAGACCTGGGAAAACTTAGGTTAAAAAGACCAAGGTCTCCCACATTATCCTGGTTTATCGCTAATCATCCTCATCTACGTCTTGCCACAAATCTCGGATAATTTGGGAGGAGAGAATGAAGCTGGTGACTTTGCACAGTTCTGTCTTACTTACATTTAATTCACTTGTAAGTCAAGACATTACTTTCCTGATATCATTGATCCTCTTCAAGAACAAAGGATGAACAACAACCTATATGAAGGTGATAACTGAAACCATGAGAACGACTGTAATGGCTAAGGGAAAGAGCATAGAGAGAAAAGAGAAGTGGATCAAAGACAGAACTTTAGGAAAAATCCATCTTAAGGAGTCAGCAACAGGACAAGGAACCATCAAGAATATGAAAAGAAGCAATCAGAGAGGGAAGAGAATAAGGGGAATGAGATGTCTTTAGAATGAGTAGAGGAGAAAGTGTCTAAAAGTGGGGGTTTGACAACTGTCAAATGCTACTTAAATCAATTTCATCCAGAAATTGGAAATCTTAAAAGGCCTTGTATAAGAATCACTTTGCTCTATCAACATTGATCTTTATAGGAAACAAAGGATATGATCATCCATCCTAAAATTCTGCTTCTGAAATCATGCAGTTGCTAATTACAGATTCTAGACATGATTATCAACAGATAAAATTTCTCACCTACGATTCATCAGGCTACTCTTCATTGGAATGGATAATATAGAGTTAATACTACTAGACAATAGGAAGCTTTGCCTCCCAGAGTGGGTTCTATGCAAAAATATGAAATTGGAAATTTTTTTCCTTGTATCTCCTTGCCCTTTGCAGCGTCCTTTCTTGTAAGGTAACCCCTCAGGCAATTGATACCTTTCTGCTGTTACAGACCTCCAACTATGGGACACCATCTAGTTGCTTTCTTTCCTTGCTCTGGGACCTATTTCCTCAAGGTCTTGCTTGGTGACTGTCTATTTATCTAATAAATAAATCCTACCAAGAGGTAATGTGTTAGCCTTCAAAATATTGTCAATGTTTTAGTTCCAAAGAATGGTCAAGCTGGTAATGCCAGATATCGTGGTAGGCTACTGGGAATTATATTTCAGAGCAATGGATAAAGGAGTTATGGTAGACTGATGGGGGAAGGGCAGGAAAGGAGGCTTAACTTTGTTTCTTAACTTTCCCTACACATAGAGAGTTTTTGCAAAATCACTAGGCAAATTTTGACTCCCCATTTGTAACCTTTCCTCATCTTCCCCCTTGTTCAAGTAAGCAGAGTTGGAACCTGTGAGATCTAAAACTTTCCCCTTGAATTCTATTTTCTTTTCAAAGCAGGCTTTGTAAATAAAACATCTTTTTTCAGGCTTCCACCAGTCACTCAGCATTTGAATGCCAGCAATGTTTGTTACCCTAGACAAATACCCTCTCTTCCTAGATAATAAGGCTTGTTCTGGCATTTTGAGACACCTAGTCTAATCATGTTATCATTGCTAGGTGATGGGGAATCATTTGTTAGCAAAAGCAGTCCAAGGATGATCCATTCTGAGACAGACGTTCTCTGTCCAAGATTACTGAATGTCTATCTGCCTAATCTAGGAAAGTTCAGACAAGTGTTTGTTAGTAAAAGGGATATTCAGGAGAAGAGTAGATTCCCATGTATGGTTCTGATACTGAATAGAAGCAATGTTACTAGAAAAAAAACTCAGTCTTAATCAAGTGGTGTTCCAAAGGGACAAAGGTATAATAGGATTCAAAACTAGAACAATCCTTCGAGATTCCCTCATTTTACAGATGAAATTGCATCAGCTTTGGCACTCATTTCTCATCAGCACCTTCTGCTTCTCTTATGGACTTCTTTTGCCCTTTTTTGTATCCCCAGCACTTAACATGGTACCTGGAAAAGAGGAGGAAGGCAGGAGGGATGAGCAAAGAAATCCTACCAAAGCTTTTAGTTAAAAAGGTCTCTCAAGCCAGGTATTTCTTCATTTCCTACTAGATGCATTCTTTGCATTGGACTTCATCATGCTCCAGTGATGGATGAATTCTGTTTCCTGCTTTTCACCTTTCTTTTGCGTATTGTCTTCTTCCACAATACTGTAATTCATTTGTGTGTGTGTGGGTGGGGGGTATATCTGTACCCTTAGGACTTAGCACAGTGTCTATCACATAGTAGGTAGTTAATAAATATTTATTGACTGACACTTCATGGGAGAACATTAGTGATTTGCATAATATAGAGATGACTTCTAGATCAAATAGTATTTAGCCTACTAAAGATAATCAGCCTTCAGAAATGATTTGTTGAAGTAACTGCTAATTTCTAGAGTAATCATTAGTAGGGACTAAAGTGATGGCAGAGCAGATATTTCAATTTTAACTGATTTATTTGTGACTAAGTTCAAGTTTGTGATCACACTCTAAAGAACATTGACTTCAACTTTTTTCTATTTTGGGTGCTCCTAGAGGACTCGTACCTCTGGTGTGAGGTCTTGCCAAGCCTTTTTCAAGGCTACTCATTGACCTTTCATGTCTACTTTTACTCATTTTTCTCCTACAACTCTAAGAATCTATAGCATGCTCATTGGCCAGCACCCAGGAAACCATCTCAGCAGATGGGCTAACCTGATTTGAAGCTAGTCAACAAGCCTCAAACTCATTGGTAAGTTAGGGGAATATCTACCCTAAATATACCCTAAATAAGCAGATGAGAACAATTTGTTCCAGTGGCTATGAAGGAAGGTGCTATGGAGTGCTTTGAGCTTGGTCAGTCATGGAAGATGCCAATGTCATGAGGGAAATAATTAATTTAGACCCTTATTTTATTCTAAACCTATCTTCAATCAGGATTAATCCACTTAGTGTGATTCCATACAGGTAGTGATTGTTAGCAATTATTAGTTATATTTATAAGCACTTAGTCACTTAGTCAACCAACATAAGTACATTAATTTCATATATTAATACCTATATCTCAGATATAAGAATACTTAGACAATGTTAAAGAGATTTGTTCTTATTAATAATAATAAGTCTCAAACTAAACTAGAAGCTACAAGTTCATTCTGTAAAATGAGGGGATCGAAGGCCTGTTGTAGTTTTGAATCCTATTATACTTTTTTTGTCCCTTTGGAACACCACTTGATTAAGACTGTGAGTTTTTTTTTCTAATAATATTGCTTCTAATCAGTATCAGGACAATATATGGGAGTCTACTGTTCTCTTAAATGTACCTTTTACTTACAAACACTTATCCTGAAGTTTCCCAGATTAGTCAGATAGACATAAAGTTCACTGGTTGTCATAAAGTTCACTTTCCTAATCATAAAATTCTGACCAGAAGACCCTTTGGGGTGTTGAGTGGGTGACAACACCCAGCATGGTGGGATATATGATATGTTATGGAAAGTTCCCCCTAATTATTTTTGTATCTCCAGACTATGTTCTCTTGCCTAACATGAGCAGGGACCCATCTTATGACCTCTTAGTCAGTGGAAAAGACCCTTCAATTGCCCATCTTGTGAGTTCCCATGCTTATACATCATTTCTGGCCCTCCTTGTGGCTCAAAAAATAATCTATCAACCATTAAAATTCAGTATATTACTTTGCCTCTTCTATGGGTCTGGGTATCAAGTAGTATAAAATTAACACTGTAGGGAAAGGGGGCATCTCAGATTGTAAAAAAGATCTGAGCTCCCATTCATTGAAGAGGTCCAGTCCCTTTAATAAATGGTTATTGACTCAGAGCTCTGTCTCAGTGGTTTTTTGTTTCAGATTGGATAATTTTGGCCCCCAAAGTCATCCACTTCATCCTGGGGTATCATCAGTCATCTAGACTTTTGTTTTGCCACTGGATTTAGATAACTCAAGGAGAGTGAGACTGATGACTTTGTGGAATCCTGCCTCATATAAATCCAATTTACATGAAACTCAAAACATCACATCATGATGTCATTGGTTCTCTTCCAAAGCAAAGGATAAATAAAAACAATTTCATAACTTCATTAAATTTATATTCCAGTTCTTTATTAAGAAATGCACGTGACTAACCCTATATTCTTCAAGGCTGTGCCATTGAAATTCATACTCTGGCAGGTCCCATCAACCTGGACAACCCAACCAAAATGGTTCAAGGACCAGGACTTGGTTACCTATCTGAGAGCATCTAGATGGCAGAACTTTAAAAGTGATTTGATATTTTCATGATCTTTGAGCTGGAAGGTACAACTGAATCATGCTACAGAGGTCCCAAAAGACAACCACAGTCTGTATGGTAGACTTAGGGGAAGAGGGAATATCTCAATAGCTGAGAATCAGAAGGAATGGAATCAACTTTCACAGTTGCCAGGGCTTGGTAACTAAACCAGAGGGAGCTAATAGCACAGAAATAAAAGGTGAAAAGAAAAAAGAAAAGTAGACCTGAGCTGCAGCAGAAGTGGAGGGAATTGAAGAAAGCTATTGGCCCCTACAGCTATTTCAGAGTAGAGCTAGCTTTTCAAGGACTGAGAGAAGTTCCCAAGAAAAGTCTGTTCTTTCCTCAGTTACCCCTTCCTGTGCTTATTCATCAACAAACACTGTAACATACTCTTCTTGCTTCTTTACCCATTTACTTCTAGTAGAATCAATTTTGCTTCAATCATAAAAAGGTTAAGGGATACCTAAAAATAACCATAAACATAAATCACAGTAGAGCCAAATCTCTGATTAAATATTAGAAATTCTCCTAATTGAAGTCTCTGAGCTTTTGGAGTTGTACATTTATAGAGAAACTTTATATAGATGAAGAGGAGGGGATCATGTGGACCTGAGGGTCCATTACATTGCCTGCAGGCTAAAAAAAAAGACCTAATTTTCTTAGCCTCATTAGTGACTGGTTAAATCTCCAGAAATAAAGGGAGTTGGGAGGAGAGGGTAGTGACGAATATTAGCCAGTCAAATGTACCCTCCACAGAGACACTTACATACAGCAGTGTTACATAAGGATAACTACTCAATGACATGAAGGTAATTATGATACAGAATAGATTTATATCTAGAAAATAGCACTGCTCTATTGCTTTCCTGGTACTTGACAAGAGATAATGAAACACTGGCCATTCATGTGGCATATGGGACTGAAGTTAAAGGCACACACAAAAATCATAGGAAGCTGGATTCCACTTCTATGGTCAATTTAAATTCCTTTACCCCTTTCTATGCTATATGACTCAATACAGAAATGACAATATCATCATGGAAAATTGCCAAATGTTTACTCATTTTTCTAAACACTTCTTGAGATGCTTTTCTACTCTTATTGTAGTCTGGTGCACCAAGAGTTTCCTAGATGACAGTGTATTCTGGATCAGGCCTTTCTCTCTGGTCTCCTTTCCTTCTTTCTTCCTCTATTTCAGTCCTAGCTTTCCCCCTCCCTCATAGTCTTCCTTTTTATTTCATTTCCCCCCACCACCACACCCCCTGATTTCACTCACTTTAAAATTCAAGAGAAAAGGCAGGAGCACATTGTACTGTGTCCTGACCATAAGGGCAGGACTGGGACAGCTGTTTTTTACCCTCCTTACAACAGTGACTAAATAGCAGACATGCAGTCCTGAATTCTGCAGTCTTTAGTACTCTGTCTCAGCTGAGATCTTTTAGACCTAAGTAGGACTATCAGCAGTTGTGAGGCAGTAGCTAAGTAGTAGACAGAGCGCTGGGTCTGAAGAGGGGGAAACTTGAGTTCAAATATGGCCTCAGACACAAGCTCTATGACTCTATGCAAGTCACTTAATACTGTTTACCTCAGTTTCCCCAACTGTAAAATGAAGGTAGTAAAGCATCTCCCTCCCAGGATTGTTGTTAGGCTATAATGAGATGCTATTTATAAAACAATTTGCAAACCTTAAAGTACTATAGAAATCTTAGTGATGAAGATGATTGTTGATGATATGAAGAACAGACTAGAGATCACCAGGGGACTCACGAAATTATTACTAATTATTATTTTGCTGAGGCAATTGAGGTTAAGTGACTTGCCCAGGGTCACACAGCTAGGAAGTGTTAAGTATCTGAGATCAGATTTGAACTCAGGTCCTCCTGACTTCAGGACTGGTGTTCTATTCACTGCACCACCTAGCTGCCCCTGACTCATGATATTATTGACAAAGCGAATATGAACCCATCTTCATAGAAGAATTTATGCTACTAAAACCCATTAGGGCTAGAAAACTAGGTTATTGATTACAATTTCTCTCTTCCCCTTTCCTTTTTTCACACTCTTGTTAAAGAATTGTTGAAGTCCCCAAGGCTTGGGAAATATTTACCTTTGCTCTTTTAAAATGACTTTATTTATTAACCTAGTAAATTGGAAAAGTTATTGATCAATTGTTCATTCAGTCTGTTCCTGGGACCTCATTTGGGATTTTTTTTTGCAAAGACATTGGAGCGTTTGCCATTTCCTTCTCCACCTCATTTTACAGATGAGGAAGCTGAGGCAAATAGGGTTAAGTCACTATACATACACACACAGAGACACACACACACACACATTAAAAAAAAAAAAAGCTAATAGTGTCTGAGGACAATTGTCCGTTACTTTGAAGACAGCTCCCAGTGAACAAAAAAGTTAGGAATAATTTCCCTATTAATTTGAGTTTGCTTTTGGGGGGCTCAAAAGTAGTAGAAATCTCCTGCTGATCCTACAGACACAGATTGCCTTTGGGGGCCTCCCCAGTCTAGCTTGTGGCTGCTAATCTCAAGAAATGTCTCTTTCATTCTTACCTACTCCTCTTCCTCCTCTTGCCACTAGTACAAATATAGTTTTTCTTAGTTACATAGGGAGCCTCAATCACAGCCACCATAGTAATTTTTCTTGAACTGGAGGTCCCTTTATGAAGATAAATACATGTAAATATGGTCACGAAGCTCCTCCATTCAAAAATCTTCATTGTCTCCTTATTGCTTCCAGAATGCAGTTCAAGTCTTTTGCCTGGTATTCAAATAACTTTATTCTAACCTTCCAATTTGATCTCAAATTATTCCTCTTCATAATTCTATATTCTAGGCAAAATGGCCTATTTTCTTCTCTCAAGCATGCACTGAAGTCTTTTCTCTGATTTTGCTCACATTTATAAAAGCAAGAGTGCCCCAATTTCCCTCTTTTTCTGTTGAATTCCTAATTGTCTTTTGCAGCCTAGATGAAAAGTCATCACATCCAAGAATCATCCTCTGATATATATATATATATATGAATATATATACATGTGTGTAGCTATATATATGCATATGCATAGATATACATATATGCAACATGAATATACATACATGTATATATACATTTATGCATGAACATATATAGCTATATATTAATGTACATGTATCATATATTTATATGTGTATATATTTATAATATAATGAATATAAATATATTATATATTATAAATATATATTTATATATGACACATATATTTATGTATTCACATACATGTACTTATAACATCTCTCTAATGAGCTTTCATTGAAAAATGTATGTTCTAACTATGTCTGTGTTCTATCCTCCTCCCTATCCCCAATAGACTTTAAGCTCCATGAGAGAAAGCATATGTGCCTTATCAAAATTTTATATCTCTCTCAGGGTCCAGCACATTGCCATGGTCCTGGGAGACTCTTAATAAATGTCTGTTGCATGCAAATGCAAATCAGGAACTTTTAGAGCTAAAATGAGATATAGCAAACTCAGTGCACCAGACTACAATAAAAGTAGAAAAGCATCTCAAGAAGTGTTTAGAAAAATGAGTAAACACTTGGCAATTTTCAATGATGATATTGCCATTTCTGTATTGAGTCAGCACACTACATAGAAGTCCTTAAAAGCCTGTTTATTGGCTAGCAGTATCATAGCATCGTAATGTTCCAAACTGTACAGTGCCAGATTGTACCCAAAGGAATAAGATTAGCAATGGCTAAACATGCTGAGAATTCTTTATCTCGTGCAGAAGGGGGATTTTTCACAAAGGCGAAGTGCTGATATAATGCAAATTCCAGAGGAAGCATATATATTCTCCATGGCACACTTATTTTATGTGCTATCCTGCAGTGCTAAACACTTGCATGAAGCAAAGGACTCCGTTAAGGCGTCCACTTTCTTTATTGTCTGAAGAAGGGGGAGAACCAGACTGGAACACAAGCATGCAAGGTAAAGCAGAAAGAGTAAGGTCAAAGAATTGAGCAAGATGTAAGGGTTTCATTTTTACTTTATCTAATGACATTAAAAAAAAGGAAGAGACTGGGGATTGGACTAAGGATTTTAGTGCCATTGGGGAAACTCCCTCTATTATCATTTATTTTCTTAGAATTTTAGAACAGGGGTTCTTAAGCCCTTCTATGTCACAGATTTTGGCAGGATGACCCCTCTCGGAATAACATTTTAAAATGCATAAAATTACATAAAATTACACAGGAAAACAATTATATTGAGATGCAAAGTTATTTTTTAAAAGTTTGTTTTGTTTTGTTTGGAGACCCCGATTAGACTACTAAAGTTGGTAAGTGATGTTTAAGTGATATTTCCACGGGCAAACAACCAATTTGGATCAGAAGCAGGATTTGATACTAGAGTTCCTTGGCTTTTTTATCCACTATCCTATGTTGTCTCACTAATGACACTGAAATGATCGAACAGCACCATTTACTCCGGAGCAAAATCAATGGTGTATTACTCGTTGAGTATATATAAAAGTCAAATGGACTTTTGTTCATGAAATTCCTACCAAATGGGACATGTATATATAATTGTTATTATCAACAATAATAGCTCACGATTGTGTAGCACTGTGGGGCAGCCAGGTGGCGGAGTGGATAGAGCACTGGACTTGGAGTCAGGAAGATTCATCTTCTTGAGTTTAAATCTGCCCTCAGACACTTACTAGTTGTGTGACCCCTAGGCAAGTCATTTAACCTATTTGCCTCAGTTTCCTCATCTGTAAAATGAACTGGAAGAGAAAATGGCAAACTACTCCAGTATCTTTTCCAAGAAAACCTTCAACAGGGTCACAAAGAGTTGGACACTATTGAAATAACTGAATACCAACAACATGCAGCATTCTAAAGTTAACAAAATTCTTTCAATCAAAAAAAAAATCGCAACCTACTTACAATAATCTTCTATGTTAAATGTTCTATTTCCACACTCATAACTAAGGAAATCAAAGCTCTGAGAGGTTAACTGACTTGCTTAGTACCACAGAGCTCTTAGGGGGCAGATGAGACTTGAACCTGTATCTCTTGACTACAAAACTAATTTTCTTGGTACCATACCACACAGTACATTGTTTTCATAATAATTATGTTCCTGTCCATATTGTCCACCAAAATTTGCCCAAACCTCAGAATTTTAACCTCCTCGTTCAAAATCTAGGAACAAAGAATATACTTTAGAGAATGAATACATATTATCATTAGCCTCTGACATGTCCCCAAACCATTAAGCTTCAACTTAATGTCCTAGTCACTGGATGGCTATCCTTGCTTTATCTGTCTGATTTCCTTAGCAAAGAGCCCCAGTGGATCTAGTCAGTACACAAGACCATCATATGCATATGTGTGTATATACACATACTCATCATTTTATCTATATTTTTTAATTTCATGGGGTGATTATTAGCCCTTCTCAAATTCCTTTGTTGTGAGACCAGATCACGTAAAGATCAGTTGAAGAAATTGTCTGAAATATTACAAAGGGGGGCAGCTAGGTGGCGCAGTGGTTAGAGCACCAGCCCTGAAGTCAGGAAGACCTGAGTTCAAATCTGATCTCAGACACTTCCTAGCTGTGTGACCCTGGGCAAGTCACTTAACCCCAATTGCCTCAGCAAAAAGCAAAAAAAAAAAAAAAAAAAAGAAATAATACAAAGGAAAGAAAACTTAGATTTTTCCATAATCTGGCATGTAATGAACAGGTCTCAAATACAAGTCCTTCAGCCCATCTTGTAAAAGGAAGGTTGGAGTTATTCTGCTTGAGTGTTGAATTAAGACTTAGAGGAGACCTTTTAGAGTCCTATTTCCATCTCTTCCATGTACAACCTCTGACACTTTGTCACATGGTCACTTAACCTCTGTGGCCCCAGGTTCTTCATCTATTAAAGGAAGGAGATGGACAAGATGGTCCTGTTCCACAGGCTTTCCAAATCTACATATACAATCTTATGCTCCTCTGACTCCAGGGATCAGAATTAAGTAGAAATTATTGAGGCAGATTTGACCTGAATGTAAGCATTTTCGGACACATTCTAGGACACCATGCTTACAGTGTCTATGAGGAGCCAAAACAAACAAACCATTAGGAAGATAATTACAGCTTATGCACTAGCATCTGTTATATAAGCTGAAGTAAAAGGATTCTAAAAAAAAAGAATGTGCCAAGACCCTGCAAATCAAATCAGTGTATACCCTGATATTTAATGAATTCCATGCAAGGTTAGACACACAGGTATCCCAAAAAATCTGTCAGAGAAGATGGTTTGAAATCAAGAAACAAACAAAAAAGTCAGAAGCTTCTGGACTTCTGGACTCAGAAGCTTTATGTTAACATATTTTTATTTATTGGAAAAGAGAATTAGAGGGAACTGGCCAGAATGTTGATGAACATTACAAAAAAAATGAAATTAACAGGCAGGAAAACAATTGGCTCCTGACATATGAGTCATTTCCACATGAGTTATCTAAATGCAGTCACATGACTTTCTAAAAACCAATTACCTTTTGGCAGAAACTAAAATCAAGTCTAAATTAGAAGAAAGGATAAAGATGGGAAGATCCCGTTGGTGATGGCAACAGCTCCATTGTGATCTTTTTAAAGCAAGCAGTTGACTGAAAAAAATAGAAAGTAGAAAAGAACAAAGACATTAATTCAGATTATAACTACTTCATAGAGAAGCTTAATCTACGTAAAACAGGTAAAAACAGTAAAAAAAAAAGGTGATAAGAATAATGATAGCTAGTATTTATTGGCACTTTAAGATTAATATTATCTCACTTTTATCCTTACAATCACCCTAGGAGGTGGGGTCTATTATTATCCTTACTTGACAAGTACAAAAATTGGGGCAAATAGCAGTTAAATGAGTTGTTCACAGTCTGACAGCTAGTCAGTGTCTGAGATTAGATTGCTTCTTGGATATTCTGGACTCTAAATCCAGTGCTCTATCTTCTGTGTCATTGAGAAAACCCCCAAACTGTCTTAAATAGCAAACACTTGACCTCTTTGCTAGGGGGTACAAACTAATTTTTTAAAATGAACAAAAAGAGTGGGAGATTCTGAGTTCTATTGCCTTACAATATATAGTGTTTTAAAGATTACATAGCATTTCATTCATCATAACCCTAAGAAATAGGTATTCAATATATCATCAAGTATTATTATCTCCATTTTACATTTTAGGAAACAGAAAGATTATGTGGGTTTAAAGAAATGTCCAAAGTCATGTACAACTAGTTAAGTGTCAGGATCAGGATCAATCCTAAATTTCCTCCTTGCCAAAAATAAAGTTGCTTTTTGACTTGCCATTTGTCAGTACTCTCTTATTTCTGGAATTATTTTGTATTTACATAAGTCTATACCTATTATAAATGACTCCCATAGATTTCTCTCCTTCCCACATAAGCTTTTTAAGGACATAGGAACTTTAAAAAAAAAAAAACTTTGTATTTTCTCTGCCTAATATAATAGGGCCCATAATAAATGCTTATTGAATTGAACTCCTATTGGGATATATTCTTATTATTGATAGCACTGAAACCACACATTTGAACTATAATATCCAAGTGTTTTATAGACTCAAATTCAGAAGACACTTAAGGTCTCAAGGAGAAGCTAGGTGTTCCTGAGCACATACAGAACAAATCCATACTGAAGGCAACAACATTTTTAAGGCACTCAGGGGCCAGTTTTCAAAATATTTCAAAGAGACAAAGATACCAAAACAATGGGAAAAATCACAAATTACATTATTACTGCAAAAAAGGCAACTTAAAAACACATCAACAACTACATATTCATTTATCTCTTTTCTCATATGCATAAAATAGCAGAGAATTGCCTTTTTATAAATTAATGGCATCCATTATGAAGATATAGAGAAGGAATAGTGAGTCTTTCAGTGATAATTTTCTACAGTTGATATTTTCCAGTCACATAATTGACAGAGATATTGAAAAGAAAGATCCCATTGTGTTTATTGATTTTTTTTTCATTGCAAAAAAAAATTAAAGCATTTGACTGAGAACAGAACAGAACAAAATCTTAGAAGTTCTCTTTCAATACGATGCCTTTCTTGGACATGTGAATATCACACAAGATTTATCCTGAGATGCAAGAACAGTTACTCAATAATCTTAGGTTTATCAATATATCTAAAACACAAAATAGATTTACCAATGATGTTCTATGCAAAATCTAAATGGAAAAGAGATTCTCTACAGATTGAGAAATCTTCTAGATTTTCTTATCTGCACGTAACCCACTATAGAATTTATTAATCTCTAGAACACTAGCTGAACGGCCATGAAAAGGGATATAGCAATGGGAGCATTTGTCAATGGTGATTTTCAAGGAAGAATTAATGCAAAAGATTACTAGGGACATCTATGATGAGAAAAGGTGGCTGATCACATAGTAGGAATGAAAAACAAAGAATGGACAATCTGAGTGGTGTATTGGTATAAAGGAAGGCCTCCATTTCATTAAGTAGGTCTTCTGGGGAGAATGTTTGGAAAGAGTCACCCAATCTGAGATGATATGTATAAATGGAATATCCACTGTGATGAAATCATAGACCCACTAAAAATTCCACATATAGTTTAAGTGAATTTATAGTTATTATAATTTTAGCATTTTCTGAATCCTGGTTCTAACAACTTTTAAAGTTTTTATTATATTCTAAAAGTAAAAACACAGGAACATTAATGATTCTTTTTTATATTTCAACCCTCAAACCTGAATTATGTTGTTAAAAAGCAAATTGTGAATAAAATCATAGAATTAAAAGCCTTGGTTTTCATTAGAAAGTGTTGTGATACTTATGTACATATACACTTACATAATTGTAAATATGTATGTGTATATATGTATGTGTAAATATGTACATATATATGTATATATATATATGGAAAAAGTGAATTGTGTCTCCCTATCTTGTCCAGGTTGGAAGTGCAGTGATTACTTATGAACCCACTATTGATTGGAAACTTTGACCTGCTCTATTTCTGATCTGGGTTCAGTTTACTCTTTCTTAGGCAATCTATTTATCCTATACTCCCAGGGGGTCATCATATTAAAACTGAATTTAGTGCAAATGCCAAATTGATATAGTCCACTGCAGCTCAAAATTCCAAAGGCTCAAGAGATACACCAATCTCATTATGCCCAAGGTCTAGGATTAGAGAACATGAATCTCCATACCTAGCTGTTGAAATGACTTTTATAACTCTTCCTTTTGTTTTTAAACTTTAGAAACTATGAGCAAAGATTCCCAAAGTTTTAGTGCCAAAGGACCTCTGAATATGTTAAATTACTACTGAGCAGAAAAAATTAATATAATACATCCTTATTAGAACCCATTCAAGGATGTTTCATAAGTGATAGGTTTAGAGGGTCATAAAAAGCATTTTTAGCTATAAGATTCCAAACTATGGATCTTTAGAGCCGAATTATAGTAAGTATGTAAGTACTTTAGGAGCCCAATCTCTTACTACTTGGACAGATGCTGTTCACAGTAAGAGGGAACAACTACACCAGAAGTCATCTAGTCCTTTCCTTTGGGGTAGATCATCACACCTGAACCACTGTGTACTAATAATAACTGATTTTGTTTTTTAAAAATGCTGAGACTACCAGATTCCAGAACTTCCTTTAATAGGACTCTCAATTTCTTGGCAGCCCCTCATACTCTGAAAATGCTTAGGGTTTTCATCAAAAATCAAAAAGAAGTAACAGCCTTAACAACCTTGGCTAAAGCCTACAGAAAATGGTTTGTTTGCTAAGAAAAAAGAAGTAAGCCTTATTTATTTAATAGGCAGACTGAAGAATAAGTCTTTCAATTACAAGCAATATGCCTTACCTGATGGTGCCAACCCATGTGGAGGTTTGATGAGTCAACTTCCAGAAATGCCTGGTGGAAGGGAACATTCCCATGCAATTTCAGAGCATACATGAATATTCTCTGACTGTTTTTTGTTGGCTTCCTCTGTAGTGATCAAAAAGCTTTTTAATTGGCTACTGAGATAGAACTGATTGTGTTTATAATAGATTTAAGTCGATGTCTTCCTGTGGCTTCTTCAAAGGTAAATGAATATCAGAGATGGACCAGACCAGGTTATCACCCTATACATTTCAAAAAAATCAAAAATTTCCTGTAGCAGCAGTAGCTAAGGCTGGGGAAGAACCAATCCTGAGGAGCCATCTGCTTGACCCAACCCCAGGGAATTGAGTTGATATTTTAGAAACCATGTAAAGGAAATGACTCTTCCATCAACTCTGTAATAACCTGAAGTGAACTTGGTTGAGAATCCTTGAAAGGAGAAAAGGATTCTCAAGACTACTGAGGGAGATGAGATTGATTTGTAGCAGCTACTTTGAGTTCATTTTCCCAGGATGAGTAAAAGGGTAGAGAGAATAGTCTCCCAGTGTGAGAAAGATACTATTATACTTCTTTACTAGCTATATCCTCTCAATATATATTCCTTTGTGGAAAATTAAGTGATATTATTAATTAGTTAATTGGTTCTAGAAAGATGTCAATAAGTCAATTGTTTTAACACCAGATGAGGGATCATGAGCAATGATATAATAAAAAAAAAAACCCAGTGCCTCAGTGCTACCTTCCTTATGGGAGAAGTAGAAGCCATACTTCTTGGCATCCAGCCTGCTAGTGAAAGCAGGAGTAAGACTCTCTAAGTCTCAGTTTCTTCATCTGCAAAGGGCAGTGATAGCAATAGCTCCTGCCTCATAGGGTATGTAGCTCAAAATCTATATTCATTTATATTCAACTCAAATCCCTTTTGGTGACGTGAGCTCTGATACTGAGTTCCTTCTTCAACCACAAGGAAAAAATGTCTAGTTATTGTCTTAAAAATAATCTTCTCTGGGCAGCTAGGTGGTGCAGTAGATAGAGCACCAGCCCTGAAGTCAGGAGGACCTGAGTTCAAATGTGGTCTCAGACACTTAACATTCCCTAGCTGTGTGACCCTGGGCAAGTCACTTAACCTCAATTGCCTCAGCAAAAAAATAATAATAATAATAATAATAACCTCCTCATATGCTGTTAGGTGGCACAGTGGATAGAATGCTAGACCTAGAGTCAGGAAGACTCAGCTTCCTGAATTCAAATCTGGCCTCAGACACTTCCTAGCTGTGGACAAATCACTTAGCCTTGTTTACTTCAGTTTCTTCATTTGGGTAAATGAGCGGGAGAAGGAGATGGAAAACCACTCCAGTATCTTTCCCAAATGAGGTCACAAAGTCAGACATGACTGAAATGATTGAACAACATATTCTTGATGAAGTATCTCTCATCTTTCTTTTCTCCAGATAAATAATGATGATTCCTGACTGCTGTTGATGACTGCTATTGACTGTTGCTGCTGATTGCTATCTACTACTACAACTAACTACTGCTGCCTGCTGCTGACTACTGCTGCCTGCTAATGCCTGCTATTGACTGTTGCTGCTAGCTGCTACTTCAATTGACTACAGCTGACTACTGCTGACAATTTCTGCCTGCTGCTGCCTGCTTTTGACTGTTGCTGCTGTCTGCTGCTGACTACTGCTGACTCCCATGGACTACTGCTGCTTGCTGCTGCTGACTACTGCTGCCTGCTACCACAGCTGATTATAGCTGACTAGTACTGACTGCTGCTGCTTACTTTTTTTTTT